>CM019154.1:36439207-36632782 GCA_009733165.1 Naja naja | reverse complement strand
AAGGCACTGGCCTAGCTGTGGCGTTACATTAAAACCATTGCAGACAGAGCCCTCCCAAAGTCCAAGACATCATCGAGCGAATCCTGTTGTGTGTAGATGTTATGAGAAACTCAAGCCGGGAAGGTGATAGATTCCAAGGCAATGCTGCTGCTCTTCTCTGGAGACGAGATAAGGCAGCTGCTTCGGCAACATTCCTTTCTCCCTCCCTAGGTCCCGAAGTTACAGTAAAGCAAATGAAACAGAAACCCATACAGAGATCCCCCTAAGCCATAGAATTCTATGGGACCTGACATATATACAGCGATGTCACTGAGGAAGGAGGATTGTCATCTGTTGCCTTGCTTAATTGGCTTGTGGATTGAATGTGACATGGTGTATGAACTAAGTTACAATATATGGTATAGTATATGATCTAAGTTAAGCACAGATAAGAATAAATGGTGTCCTTAGTGAATGGCTCTCCCGCCTTGAGTGCTAATGCATCTATGAATAAATGCAAAAGGAATTCTGGTAGTGAGTGAAGAGGTGAAAGGATTGGAGACACGAACATAGCAGCTCATTCGATGCAGATGATCCAGTGCTGTTGGCTGAGCACTGGAATGATTTATAGTGAATGTTAGATTGTTGATACAATGAGAAGAGTGGATTTGAAAATTAATGTATCAAAGTCCAAGGTCCTTATGTTTGACAGAGAAATGGAGTGAATGGTTGCAAATTATACATAAATGGTGAAACCCGGAACGAGGAGAAAGGTTTGGGTTCCTTGCATGGAATGTTTATTAAATGGATTGAAGAAGAATGTGCAAACGTTAGTAGAAAACAAGTGGATCATATGCTCTGCTGTCTTGTGAGGAATGAATGTTTGTTGTAAAAAAAAGGGAACAAAGTCTGTTTATATTTTACCAACCGTTGTTGGCAAGTGAGATTTGGGTATGTGGAAGAAAAACAAAGATACATGTGAAATGCTGTGACAGTGGAATATAGTTCGTGAATTTCTGTGGAGAAACAAGAAGATATATTTTTTTAAAAAAATCATGTGGTTGAATGGATGTGAATTGAGTGCAAAAGTGAGAAACCAATGTGAAAGAAGTACACTGAAAAGAAGAAATGTGGATAATTTTTGTTATGTTTTTTTAAAAAACCCCAAAGATATGAAAAAAGATTACAGATCAAAAGGAGGGAAGAACAAGTCAGTTGGTGGTTGGATGCAGCTGATAATACCATATCTTCAAAAGAAGAGGTCGGAAATTGAAAGAACAAAAGATAGTAGGAAAGGAGGCATTGGAATGATGGGAATGAGGGTGATTTGCACAGGTAAAAAGTATGGACTACTATGGTGAATGTTGGTATAAGCAAGATTTAAATACATTTCCTTTACATATTTCATGTCTTTAATTTGTGAGATAGTATGATAGATACTATCATACTATATGATAGTATCTATCTATCTATCTATCTATCTATCTATCTATCTATCAATCATATAGTATGGTAGGTAGATAGATAGATAGATAGATAGATAGATAGATAGATAGATAGATCTAACTATTTCATATTCCTTTCTGTACTTTGTGTACTATTGGTTACCCTGAAAAAAAGTATAATATGATGCGTACGTACGTATGTACAGTGTGTAACTCGTAGTCTTGAAATGAAGAGGTGTCATTCTTTGTCAGCTTGTTTATTGATTACCTTACCTGCCTAAGGTAGGTGACTTTTGCAGGTACTCTAGAACAAAGCACTCTGTTAATGTAAGACAGTGTTTCTCTCTCTTTTTTATTAGTTTATAATATAAAATACAAAAATGGAAAAGAAAATAGCAGGAAAATAAGGGAGGGAGAAGGGAAGGGAAATGTGTAGGAAAAGGAGAAAAAAGAGGGAGTTATTTATTATTTATTTATTTATTAATGGGACTTATATGCCGCCCCATCTCTGAAGACTTCGGGCTTACAATAAAACAAGCACAATAAATATTTAAAAAAGAATTAAACTAATGGTCCCAATTAATACAAAACTTAAAATCCACCAAAGTCTAAAACCCACCCCACCCATGGGTCACAGCCTGGATTGGTCAAATAACCAGGTCTTCAGGTCATGGGGGAAGGTGCGGAGGTCAGGGGCTGCGGGCCCCAGGGAAGTTGGTTCCAGAGTTCAGGGACCGCGACAGAGTAGGCATGTCGTCGGGGGACTGCCAGCCGGCATTGCCCGGCTGATGGGACCCCAAGGAGTCCCTGTCTGTGACTTCGTACAGGGTGGTTAGTATTCAATGTCGGCAGCAGTCGCTCCCTTAAGTAATAAGGACCCATGTCATGTAGGACTTTGTATGTTAAAGTTAAAACCTTGAATCTCACCCGGAGGGCAACCGGCAACCAATGCAGGCAGCGCAGGAGGGGGCTAACATGGGAGTTGACTTCCAACTCCCTAATAGCATCAAACCTCAACTTTTTACTTTTACATAATAATATCAATTAGTCATTTCTATAACAACAAACAAACCTATCTAATCGGTAAAACCCAAAATCAAAGTTTCATTTTCCCCCCACCTCAAGCACAAAGTCCAGAAATGGTTTCCAAGTAGAAACAAAAGTAAATCTGCTTTTTCTTTAATCAAAGCAATCAATTTAGCCATCTCTGCTAACTCCATCAACTTTTGCAGCCATTGATTTATCCATTGTGGGAATCAAAGTATCCTTCCATTTTTGTGCATAATGTCATCTTGCTGACGTCAATGTATAGCAAGACAGTTTTTCTCTACTGTGGCAACTTTAAGACATATGGATTTCAACTCCCAGAATTCAGGCTGGCTGAAGAATTCTGGGAGTTGAAGTCCCATTCTTAATGTTGGAAGCTCTGATGTAAAGTAACAGCTAGACTGGTTAGATCAATCCCTGAAGCTAAAATCTATCAGATACTCACCTGATTTGTCAACAATAAACTCCCTTTCAAATAGGCACAGCCAATGTTTACACCTGGTATTTTGGAGCTGACAAAGGTTGTTCATGGTTCCCATCCTGTTTTCCTTTCAGATTCTTTTGATTGCTTGTTTGTTATCACTCTAAGCCAGGGGTCTCCAAACTTGGCAACTTTAAGACTTGTGGACTTCAACTCCCAGAGTTGGGAGTTGCTGGCTGAGGAATTCTGGGAGTTGAAGTCCACAAGTCTTAAAGTTGCCAAGGTTGGAGACCCCTGCTCTAAGCAAACTCAAAGGGATCCGGGTTACTTTTAATTTACTGCTATGCCCCTGATCCATCAGCATTTGGAGCATGGCTACTACAGCCAGGAATGATCATGAAATGATACTTTCCCTCCTGAAATGTGAAATCAGCCCAGGAATCCCCAGATTTAAAAAAAATGTAATGGGAAGAAGATATTTTTTTCTGTTGCAATTCTTCATAAATAAATAATATTTGAGGAACTGTGGTCATATGACCATGGGACACTGCAAAATGACCCTATTGTCAAGGCTCCGACAATGCACCCTCATTTGAATCATGAGTCTCTAGCCACATCTCTTAGAGTTTAAAAAAATCATTTATTAGGAGTGAACATGTTGGCGTGACTTGGGTGCAGCCGACACTGAGTCACATCATTCATCTCACCCTTGACCCTGGTCTTCCCCACCCCTGATATATATCTCCAATGGGACACATCCATAGCCAAGAGTCACCAATCATGCTCTCCAGTAATAATCTTGCGCACCAGAAGCTTCGGCCGCCAAGCAATTATCTAAGGTATGCATTACTCTCCCCACTCCCTTTCTGCTGACAACTCTAAAAGACAAACATTTTTGAGTTGACACCCATGTTGCTCAGTGCACATGGTTTGGTCATGTGACCACAGAGGGGGCTTGACTGTTGGAACTCCCCTTTTTAGGATCAGTCATAAGTTTGAAGGTTGCTAAACAACCAGCTGTAATTCAAGGACTACCTGTATGAAGACAACTGTTTTTTTCTCCATCCTTCCTTTCTCATTTCCCTTAAAAAGTAAAATAGCAAAACTTTACAGAATTTGCTCTAATTTAGAAAGCAAGAAGCCTCTATACTCTTCTGCTTTCCTATTGCACCCTGCTGGCTTTTGAACCTATAGTTGTTGTGGTCAGGCTTTGTCTAAATACAACACAGGGCAGGGGTGGGAAACTATGGCCCCTTTCCAACCTATGGATTTCCATTCCCATAATTCCTGAGCAGCTGGTTTAGGAATTCTGGGAGTTGAAATTCACAGGTTGTAAAGGGGCCATAGTTGCCTATGGTATAGTGTATAATATTTATTATTTGAAAAGGGTTGAGGCAGGAGAAAATTGGGGACTTGGTTGAATAATTTCTGAGTCGCTCAAAAGTCAGATCTCTTCTGTCTGCTTGTCTGTAGGCCCAGCGAAGCTATACAGTATTTATTAATTAGCAACATTCAACTGTGTTATTTGTACATGTTTCAGTGCTTCCTTCAGCACTATATGAAGAATGAGTGACACAATATGCCATTAAATGCCACTATACATGCATCTGGATTGGACCAGGAGTCTCATGGGCATTTAAGCAGATGTTTAATTATCTTCTCTGTCATTTAACACTTTTCTAGTTTGCTGTAGGAAATGAAGAACAGAGAACCTGTGGCAGTCACAATTGGTGCAGAACTAGGAAAGCCATCTACCAACCATCACTAATCAGGGGTGGTCTACTACCGGTTCTCCCCAGTTCAGGAAAACTGGTTGTTAATTTATTATTATTATCTTTATTGTCAGAGTACAACATGTGTACAATGAGATTGGCTGAGCCTCCCTTCGTGCCGGTTTGGTGAACTGACAAATCCCATCCCTATCTGGCCCCGCTCACCCCACCCTGCCCCTCCCAGGAGTCCCCACATGGCCAGTTTTGGATCCCAGGTAAGTGCAGGCCCACGCAGAGGCTCAGGGAGGGTGAAAAATGGGCCCCCTGGAGGCTCTGGAAGGCCGGAATCCAGAGCTCGGGGAGGCCATTTTTGCCCTCCTGGAGGCTCAAAAAAAGCCTCCGAAGTACGGGGAGGGCAACCCCCCCCTGTGGTGCAGGAGGCAGACCTGGCCACACCCACCATGCCCATGCCCACCCAGCAACTGGGCAGAGAACCGGCTGTTAAATTATTTTGAAACCAACACTAATGGATATAGCCTAATTTCCAACTTAGAAAAGATCAAGATCTGCTTATTTTTCATGCAGGAGAAAAAGCAGCAGCACTGTTGAATTTTCATTTTTCAATCCTATGATGCTGCAAAAAAAAATTAACATATTTTACTAGATTAAAATTTGATGTGATTATACCCGTTGGGCAATACTGGATGCAAATGGAATAAATACAGGCACGGTTGGATAAGTATGAAAGCAAGGCTTTCTCAAATGCTAAGAAACAATCAATTTAAATATATTGACCGCAGGATAAACTTTATAAAGATTAAATTTTGCAATGAGGAATGTGAAAAAAGTATCAATACAAAGAATTAGCCAAGCCAGTCTAACTTCTTACGTGGGATGTTCAATACAACAGCCATAAAAGGCCCTGAAAGAGTTTACGATGAAATATAATGGCTTTAGTAACTTATATACTTCAGTTTATATGTTTTAGGGAATCAACCAAGTGTTTCTAGGGAACAGATCTCAGCACCATGATGGAAAATGGCACCAGTACCACCTCACCTCTCCACCGAGAGCCCTTGATTGTGAAACTTGGTTTAATGCTTAAGGCACCAGGCTAGAAACAGATGACTGTGAGTTCTAGACTTCCCCAGGCATGAAAGCTGGCTGGGTGACTTTGAGCCAGTCACCAGGAGACTGTGAGTTCTAGTTCTGCCTTAAGCATGAAAGCTGGTTGGGTGATTTTGAGCCAGTTGCTTTCTCTCCCAGCCCAGCTCACCACATAGGATTGATGTTATGAGAAAAATGAGAGGAAGAAGGAGTATTGTGTGTGTTCACTACCTCAATTTACCAATAGAAGGGGATATTTGTAGCTCAGGGTTGAACTGTGGAGTCCTTGGTGCTCTCTGAGCTTGGTGGTTTTCTTGCAGATGTTTCATGATCAAATAATTGCACCGATGATGTTACCTATTTTGGTAATGAAACGTCTGCAAGAAAACCACCAAGCATAGAGAGCACCAAGGACCTCACAGCCTTGGGTTATTTATAAAAACAATAAAGGCAGGGTAGAAATGAATGAATAAAAAAAATAAATAAATTGCGAATGCCATCAATAAGCAGGACTGAGTAAAAAGGCTTTTCCTCCAGCTAGTGCAGCTTCAAACTGCTTTGTCACGATGGCAAAATGGCTGCGCCACAGCAAAGGGCAGGTTCTGTTTTAAACTGTACCCGATTAGATTGACCAAGATTCAAAAGAGGCAGAAAAGTATTAGAGCCTGAAAGGCAGGGTTTTTGTATCTGTGTATATAATAAAGGTCGGGGAGAAGTTTTATTTTGAACCACAACAACAAAAAGATATAAAAGTGAAAAGTGCATGCAAGTACTTTCCATTGTCTCTATCTTATATTCTATTGCTATTATTTCTACATTACCACGCTAATTACTATTACTATAATAATTATTGTACTCTATTATAATACAATCAATCACCATTACACTATTTCCTCTATACTACAGCATAACCATTGTATGCTTTCATTTTCTCTTTCTTCTATTAGCTGTGTTTTCTTCTTAGAAATCCTGTTCTGCCTCCTGCCTTAATTCCTCTCTGGGATTTCTCCTGATTTTTCTGATACTTGCATCTTTCCAGATTGTGCTTTGCTGTGCCTCCATCCTTCCTTCTCCTCTGAACCATCCACTCCCTTTGAAGGGAAAAATGCCTTCTTTTATTCAACTGTTTTTCTCTGCGGGTGGCTGCAGAGCTTCCAAAACACGTATCTCCTCCCACACCCGCTTCAAGGTTGCACCTTTTATAGGCGACTCTTTATAGACAGCTCTCCTGTGCTGGGGGGAAAAAAAGACTCAAATAGGAAGGGAGGAAAACGGCACAAATACCGCAATTTTTCAAAGCAGCCTGTTCTTCCACAGGCGGGCCCAGGGTTTTCATGCCTTTGGTGATTGAGGGTGTTTTTTTTTTTTTCTTTACACTTTTCAAGTGTGTTAAAAACCTATTCATACAACCTCCCCCATTGCTTTTATTTATTTATTTATTTTTCTTTTTGGACAAACAGCAGGAAAACATAGCTTTGTAATTTCATGGTTTGTTGCTGGATTGGCAGCAGGATTCCTGGAGGTTTGAGGGATGTGACAAGCAATGTTGGACTGGCCTTTTAAGGGTGAGCATTGCAGGATTTGATCAGGATGGTATGGTGGCCTAGAAGCGGAGCTATCACCTCACAATCAGGAGGCTGTGAGTTCAATCCTAGGTAGAGGCAGGTATTTTTCTCTCTGGGCACAATGAGAATATAGCTGCTGCGAACTCCGCATTGGCGACAGGAAGGGCATCCGGCCCGTAAACACTCACCTCCATTTAGTTGCCCCGATTCAAGGGATTATGGGGCCATTAAAAGACACACTTTTTTTACAGGATTTGATCAGCAGTCCTGACTGAGCTCAAAATTTTGGCTGCTAAGCGAGTCAGTGGTTAAGCGCATTTTGCCCCATTTTATGACCTCTCTTCCCATGGTTGTTAAGCAAATCACAGTTGTTAAGTTAATAACATGGCTGTTAAATGAATCTGGCTTCCCCATTGACTTTGCTTGTCAGAAGGTCACAAAAGGTGATTTCAGGGACACTGCAACCATCATAAATGTGAGTATCTGAATTTGCCAAATGGCTCACCTTTCAAAACTTCAGAATCAGATATTTGGCCAATGACTCACATTTACTCCAGTTGCTGCGACCATGGGAGCGGCTGCAATGGCTGTGAAAAACAGTCATAATCACTGTTTGCTCTTCCCTTGTGATTTCAAATGGTCCTAAATGAGCTGCTTTAAGTCAAGGACAGCCTGTATTTTATTTCCATTGTTTTCGGAATCAATTCATACCTTATTAGAATGTTCTCCTGTGGAGCAATGCTTTAACCATTATGCCCTGTATAGCTGGCCAAAATGGGTGGCTTCTGGCTCAAGTGACAACTTTGTGTGTTTATGTGTGTGTGTGTGTGTGTGTTTCAGTGCTGGGTTTCAAAGAGGTTTACCACTGGTTCGATGGGCGTGGCTTGGTGAGTGTGCTTTGCACATTTGCACACACTTTGCGCATGCACAGAAGCTTTCCTATTCACCTCCTGCAATCTGTCAGCTTGTTGTGGTTCGACGGCAGCAGGTGTGGATGGCTGAGGTCTTGGAGAACAAGGACTCAGATGAGGGGCCTGCGTGTGATGTAGGGATGGGGCCAAGACCATCAGGGAGTGGAATGCTGCCTTTGGAGATTGTGGAGGCTGGCAGCTGTGATGAAGAGGTCCCCAAGGAGCCTGTGCCTAGTGTGTGCGGGCGTAGGGCTGCTCGAAGGAAAGAGCAGCTGCACCAGCCCGGGCAACTCAGGAGTAAGGCTGCAAGGTGATAGCCCCTCCCTTAAGGGATAAAAGCCAGCCCTTAGAGGTAGGATTCTTTGCAAGAAGCAAAGAAGTTCTTGCACTTCAAGTCTTGTGGAAGTTCAGACTATCCTGGTTTCTGTTTGGAGACTTTTGGTTTTGATTATTTCCTTGCAATTGAATCTAGTGTTCTTGGCAGCCTTGCACAACCTTGGCAAGGCTTGTTCTTATCTGGGACAACTAGTTTTTAATAGCGTTTTACTGTGAATGAATGGAATTCACAGAGAAGCATTAAAAAGGTTTTACTTTTATCTATGTTTGGTGTTCGTTTGCTTTGAACAAGGCTTGGGTCAGAACACAGCTTTGGAAGCCATATTGAGACCAGATGCTCCCACGCTGCCACATTTTGAGCCTGGGAAAGTGGGAGGGGGGAATTTCTTGGGGTGTATGTAGTTAGACATACTAACATTCTTTTTCTAATTCAAGGTCATGTTATTTTGTGCATAAGTGAGGGGAAGTCTTTACTTGGGACGGATGGTGATTGGGGCATGTGAGATGATGATGGGTGCAGGGGATGGATTTGTAGTTTTTACATACTGCAAGGAAGTCCGGAACTTTCAGATTTGGGATTCCCCAGTTGTGCCAGTTACTATCCAAAATAAAAGGAACTTTTGAGAAGATGTCTGTCTCGGAGTTATTGGTTGGAGTGGAGGTTTGCTGGAATGCTGACACAATCCCTGTAGCTTCAACAGCTGATGCGTAGCAATCTGCTGTGGCTTGCAAAGCAGCTGCACTTCAAAAGGAGGGAATAGAGGTCAGTATGGGAGCCAGGGCGGGCAGGTGGGCCCAACAGCAGCTTGTCAGAGAGAACCTGTTCGGCTGATCTTCGGCGCTACCGGTATGCCAGAACTGGGCCGAACCGGTAGAATAGCCCCACTGGTGTGTTTGTGTCTGTTTGTCTTTCTACCTTACCTAGAAATAAGTAATTATAGTAATAAACTTTGATAATAAATGAACTGATTTTTTTTTACAGCACTGTGATTCTTTACTGGAACAAATCATAATTAGGTTTGGAGGGAAATAACATGATAGCAACTGTGTTTTCCCCTCCCTTGTACTCTCTACTAGCAGTTGTCATTCAGAAATATTTTGCCTCTGCTTCTTCAAAAAAAAAAGCATGGGTTTATGTCTCCTTGAATTTGTCTAATCTCTTTTTATAGCCTTCCAAATTAGTGGTCATTGCCCAAACTTCAGCTGAGATTCCACAGGTTAAGAATGCTTCAGTGAAAATTGCTCTGTCCTGAACTTCACAACGTTGAACTTTATTTGATCACCTTTCAGTGTGCCTTCTCTTGCAGAGGGAGAGAAATGCCTCCCTGTTCACTTTCTCCATACCAATGCAGGCTAGAAATTCTTAAATTGCCATCTGACATTCTTTATGCATAGCAACCGTTGCGCCGCCATTTCCACTCCACTGTGAGAGATGAATGCTTCTGTGCTGAAATCTAAAACTAAAGATGAGAAATAGTTTGAATCCCACATATCAGTACATTGTGATTTAGCTGGAATTGCTTTTTATGTCATTCCCTATTGATGCTTGAAGTCAATTTACTGTCCTTTGGATGAAAATGTGAGAGAGGGCACAGAAGCAATTTTGCCAGAGTCTCATAAAGTAGCTTTGTAGATGGAGTTCACAAGAATTCACATTCCTAATTTTTCTCCAGGAGGAGATTTATATGTCTGCCTGTACATCCATCCATCCATCCATCCATCCATCCATCCATCCATCCATCCATCCATCCATCCATCCATCCATATCATCTGTCTGTCTGTCGGTCCGTCCGTCCATCATCTATCTATCTATCTATCTATCTATCTATCTATCTATCTATCTATCTATCTATCATCTATCTATCATCTATCTATCATCTTTGTCTGTCTATCCATCCCATCTATCCATCTATCTATCTATCTATCTATCTATCTATCTATCTATCTATGACTATAACTTCCATTTTCATTCCTTCTCATGGTAATAAGAAACTTAAAAATATGTGAAGATAGCATTCTTCTGAAAACTTGACTTGTCTTTGGAATGTATGTGGGGACAAAGCTTAAGATAAAATCCCTGACTTGGGTATATATGTGTATGTACTCTGTGTGTATGTGTGACATTTGCAGGCTATGGGGATTGAAAAAATGATCCGCCTCAGGGTAAGCTAGTTTTCAGAAACTTTCTGTCTCAAAGGGGAGAAGAACACTGAGAGGTGGGAAAGACAGATGGTTCTATTGATACCAGAAACAAACAAGATGCTATCTTTAGATATGTTGAGTTATCAGGCTCTCCAAATACCAGTCAAATTGAGAGGAAATATTCAGAATCCTGGAATAATATGTATAAACAGAGGACTGTTCATTCACTCCCACTTGATATTTTTTTACCACTAACAACTAAGCAGGAACTGAAAGCTTATTGAGTCACCGCAAGTAATTTTAGCTTAAGAGAAAAAAATGTCTAGGAAAATATTGTCTAGAAAACACTAGAATGTTTTAACAAATGCGAATTATAATTTCCTGAACAGATATTTCTGGGAATGAAGTTAAAGTTGTCCATATACTGCTAAAGCTCTTGTCCTCATTATATTTAACTGAGACAATACATTTGTCTGTGGAGATTCTCAGTCATCCAGATCATAGTTATCTTAAAGGTGTTTTTTCAAAAGGCAACTGGTTGCAAAAAATTTTTTTATTTCTTTTTTCCTTAAGGAAGAAAAAAAAACATTTTGCTTTTCATCCAAGAAGCTTCATCAGTTCTGCCTGAATGGTGTGGGAGGGGGGAGAGAAGGAAGGATTGGTTCTGACATGGGCAATACGTTGCATCAGAGAATAAAACCTTTCAATCAAGGTACCTCAAATGAGCTAACTTAGCAATAACAATAGCAATAGCACTTAGATTTATAGTGCTTTACAGCCCTCTCTAAGCGGTATACAGAGTCAGCCTATTGCCCCCAACAATCTGGGTCCTTATTTTACCCACCTCAGAAAGATGGAAGGCTGAGTCAACTTAAGCTGGTGGGATTTGAACTGCCAAATAGCAGGTTGCCGGTAGTCAACAGAAGTGGCCTGCCATACTGCACTCTAACCACTGCACCACTGAGGCTCTTACAGATTGTGTCCAAAATCTGGGACCCATGATTTCCATAGAATTGAAATTTGGCAAATTTTATAAACTTTATAAACTTTATAAAGCATTTTGTGACACAAAAGTTGTCGTAGAACAGTTTATGACATCATACAAAATGTCAAAAAGCATTTCCTGTCCTGATGCTTGACTGTGTAATACCACTTCAACATAGCCTATTTTCAAGGCAGATACTTTCCTGTATCCCAACTTTTCCAGGGAAGGCTGTACCTTGAAAATTCTGTCATTGTTGAAGGCACTGAGGAATGTGGTATGGGTGTATCTCTGAAAGGATGAGCCAAGGGGTTCACAGGTTGTCTAGCATTATATATAAAATCAGTTCAGCACTTGAGGGCTTAGCAGTGTAGGAAGATATTCATCTGATCATCACAACTTTTAAACTCTCTCTCCTCCACTTCTTTCCCAATCTCCACTGTGTGGACATCTGCCCCTCTTTAGGGTGGGATGTATGTCTTTCAGCTCTTTGACTACTATGCTGCCAGTGGGATGTGCTTGCTCTTCGTTGCCATTTTTGAGACCCTGTGCATAGGCTGGGTATATGGTAAGTACAATTGCAACAGGAAATGGGTCTTATTGACTATGGGCCATCACACTGGGCTCAACTCTTAGCAATCACATAGGTACAGGGCTGGGCTGCTGGGGGTGTGCAGGGGTTCGGGAGAGCCCCTAGCTAAGATTCTGTGCAGTTTAGAGAACCCCCAAATCCCATTTCTGGCTGGCCCCACCCCACCCACCCCGCCCCACCCGTTCCAGAAGTCCCTATGTGGCCCATTTTGGATTCAGGTAAGTGCAGGACGCATGTGGAGGCTTGGGGAGGGCGAAAAACGGGCCTCCCGGAAGTTCAGGAAGGCCAGAAATGGGCCCATTTCCGGCTTCCAGAGAGCCTTCGGAGCCTGTGGAGGCCATTTTTACCTGAAGAAAAGCCTCTGGAGCCCAGGGAGGGCAAAAATGCCCCTCCTTCGCCATGGTGCAGGAGGCCGACTAGGCCACACCCACCATGGCCACGCCCACCCAGCAACCAGGCAGAGAACCCTTTGCTAAAATTTTTGGATCCCACCGCTGCATAGATAGAGCTAGATAGAAAATATCTCTCAAGATACTTGTCAAAGACCAGTCTAAAACATCTCTGGAGCTGGAATGCTATCCCTGAACTTGTTCATGACTAACACTCCTGTTCTGTCGAAATATGTAGAATTATCTTCATATCTAGTTTCCTATTCGATATGATAAGCAGGGGGATCCTAGGTGGAATCCAGTACTGGTTTCACACAGTGTAACTGCTTTCATTAGCAGAATGATAAGGGGGCAATTCCTCCCTCATTTTTCCTCCTGCTCTTCAAGTCCTTTAGAAAGACTGAGGGAATTTCTGGGGAAAAAAAGATTCTGGAGCAGATGCAGAGGACTTCAGAGAGAAAAGAAAATCAAGTTTATCCTTGAGGACTCTGAGCCTATCAGAAACCAATATAAGAAAAGAAATAAACTGTTTTATATTACTAATTTAACTGACCTTGAGAAGCTGTTTATCACTGTTTTGCTTCAGTGGCTTTTCCTTGCTTGCTTCTCCTTTCTGCTTAGTCTTCTGTGCTTCTTATTTTCTTGATCCTGGCTCTCTTCTCTGTTCCATAAGTGTTAGAGCAGACTTAGTCTACCTATCTTACCATCTTTTGCCCCCCTCCTTTCACAGGTGCTGATCGTTTCTACAATAACATTGAAGACATGATTGGCTACAGACCATGGTCTGTTATAAAGTACTGTTGGTTATTCATAACACCAGCCGTCTGTCTGGTAGGTGGAACATCTTGATCTGGAGAGCAATCCAGAGAGCGCACAGGGAAATGGATTGGACTCTTGGGCAAAAGAAATTTTGACCACTGCTTGTGCCTGCTGCCAGGCAACAAAGAAGGAGGGAGTCATGGTGGGAATGGAAAAAGAAATAATCCAAAGAGAACAGACAAAACTAAAATTTGCATAAATCCTATCAGTGAAGTTTTAACTTAGTCAATTAAGTGCTTAAGAGCAGTTCTTCAGCAGTAGAAGCATATGTTCAAAGAAGTTTCACAACTTTGGAAACATATTCTGACTCCTGCATAGATAAAATTGTTAAGTTTACATGAAGAGACAGACGCGGAGTGCTTCAAGCTCTTCGTTTATTAGTGACTACAGCTCAGAACGAACCCACTTTGGCTGGGCTGCGGCTGCTACTTATAGCCAGCAGCCGCAGTTGCCAGCCAATCAGAGTGCAGGGTTTTCCCGCACTTTTTAAACCAATCATTTCCAACATTTTACAAGAACAGTTCAAACTAAACCAATGACTTTAAACCTGCATACATAACAAAAGTAGAATAGAATAATAGAGTTGGAAGGGACCTTGGAAGTCTTCTAGTCCAAATCCCTGCCTAGGCAGGAAAACCCACACCACTTCAGACAAATTAGTAAGACCACACCTAGAGTACTGCATCCAGTTTTGGTCACCACAGTATAAAAAAGATGTTGAGACTCTAGAAAAAGTGCAGAGAAGAGCAACCAGGATGATTAGGGGACTGGAGGCAGGAACTGGGCATGGCTAGTCTAGTGAAGAGAAGGACCAGGGGAGACATGATAGCAGTGTCCTGTCATGCCTCTCTTGGAATCTGATTCGGAGAGGGAGGCTGAACAACTGACAGGGAGTGGGAGTGTGGCTCCATTGGGTGTGGAAGAAACTGGGGAAGAGCAAAGTCCAACTGGGCAGAGCAGGGGAGAGGTAGAGCAAGGGAGAGGGAATTTAGAGGAAGACCCAGGCCTACCCCCTCTTCATCCTAGGGCACACAGGGAGGAACAGAGAAGGGAGCAACGTGAGTTGCATGGCTTACGGGGAAGGAATGGGCCCTGATTCCCTTCATTAGCTGCAGCTGGGAACACAGTGTTTAAAAAGGGAGGTTGCGCACAGCAAATCGTTGAAAGCAAATCGTGAGTTATCTGGTTTTGCTTATCTGGGGTCCTGGAGTCTTCCCAACTGTGTGAGTTTTGCCATGCTTTCAAGTCTGAAATTCCTTCTCCTGCCCTGTCAACGTAATTACTTCAGCTTGGTTTGTTTGGATTTTTAGTTACAGTTTGTATGTACCTTGTTTTGGACTGAATTTTCTCCAGTTAAAGGCTGTTCCTGGGAGAGTTTTTCTCCAGCCGAAGGTAACCTGGACATTGGAGGCAAAGTTGGAGATAATAAAGGGACTCTTCTTGCTTAATTGACTGTGTTGCCTTTGTGCCACACTCCGGGTCATCACAGTCCAATATTTGAGGGGCTGCCACAGAGAGGAGGCGGTCAAGCTATTTTCTAAAGCACCGAAGGCCAGACAAGGAATAATGGATGGAAACTGAACAAGAAGAGATTTAATCTGGAAATAAGGAGAACTTTTCTGACAATGAGAACCATCAACCAATGGAACAGCTTAGCCTAGGATGTTGTGGGAGCGTCAACACCTGAGACTTTCAAGAAGAGATTGGACTGCCATTTGTCAGAAACGGTGGAGGGTCTCCTGCTTGGGCGGGAGTTGGACTAGATGACCTACAAGGTCCCTTCCAACTCTGATTATCTGTTATCTGTTAAATGGTTATCCAACATCTTAACAACCACTCAATTCATTTAACAACTGCAATAATTCACTTAACAACAGAGGGGAAAAAAAGGTCACAAAATTGGGTGCAATTCAATAACCACCTTGCTCAGCAACAGAAAGTCTGCTCCCAGTTATGGTTGTAAGTCAAGGACTATTTGTATTCAGCAGGTTGATTATTCAGCAGGTTGAAATCAGGGATTATGTTCTCGGCCCAAAGTGGTTTATTGAAGATTGGTGCATCCGATTCTAATGCTTCCTCCTTCGTTCAATCTTTCCAGGCAACCTTTCTCTTTTCTTTGATTAAATACACCCCACTGACATACAACAAGAAATATGTGTACCCGTGGTGGGGAGACACCGTCGGCTGGCTGCTTGCCCTCTCTTCAATGATCTGCATCCCCCTCTGGATCGTCTACAAACTCTCCACCATTAAAGGATCCCTGAGAGAGGTAAGATTGGCATTTTTCAGATGGCGACTGCGATGCAAAGCAGCTGAGCCAGGAAGTCTACCTTGGTCTTCAGAGGTAGCGTTGCAGTGTTCCAAAATAACGAATGGGGTCCCTGCACTAATTTACTAGGAATCTCTCTGTTACTGGCAAGAACCGGTGACTTTATTGGATTTGAGTTGGCTTGAGGGCTGCACAATCTAAATTGCCTTTCTGGCTGTTTGTTATTAGCTGTATAATACTTTAGCAATGTCACAACTGAGCACTTAGCTTAGCAGTATCCCATCATTTCTTTCCCTCTCCTATGCTTATTGACTTTCAGTCAAATATCTTATTTCCTCTGTGACATTTGCAACTAGTTTCTTTTGATTAGAAGGAGTACCCAGTTCAGAATTACTGTAAAAGAAATATCTGCAACATGTATGCAGGAGAGTTATTTTAAAAAAGAAAACAATGCTGCATTTCAGAGAACGAAGTTCAGCAATATTATTCAGGATTAAATTGTCCCAAAGTAGGACCCAAAAATGCTATAGCTGTATTTATTCGGGTGCAAAATGAATACCAAGTGATATATTGGTTCCACTGTTTCAGAGTAGGGTTCTTTCTGGAAATAATTAACGAAAGAGCAACTTGTGCACTCCAGTGTTTGGTATGAATTCAACTCAGTTTAATGATCCAAGGAATGATGCCGGACCAGGGGCTGCTTTTCATGTTCAAAACCCTTAGTCCTCAACTTACAACCACAATTGGGACGAGAATTACTGTTGCTAAGCAAGGTCCAATTTAACGACCTTGTTTGGCCATAATGGTTCAGTGAATTACTGCATTGAATCACGAGGTTGCTAAGCAAATTCAGGTTTTGCTTGCCAGAAATCAGCTAGAAAGTTTGTAAATGGCAATCGAATGACCCCGGGACACTGAATGGCAATAGCACTTAGACTTATATACCCACTTCACAGTGCTTTTACAGGCTTCTCTAAGCAGTTTACAGAGTCAGCCTCTTGCCCCCAACAATCTGGGTCCTCACTGTACCCACCTCGGAAGGATGGAAGGCTAAGTCAACCTTGAGCCTGGTGAGATTTGAACTGCCAAATTGCAGTCAGCCGGCAGTCAGCAGAAGTAGCCTGCAGTACTACATTCTAACCACTGCGCCACCGAGGCTCTGAAACTGTTGTGAATGCAGGCTGCTTCTTGCCAAGTGCCTGAATTTTGATCGCACGGCTGTGAAGATGCTGCAATGGTTTGGAAGTACAAGCACCACTTGTAAGTCCCTTTCTTCAGTACCACTGTAACTTCAAACAGTTGCTAAATGAATGGTTTTAAGTCGAGGATTAACTGTAGGTTGGCTGTTCAAGTCTTAAATCCATTTCTGTGCTTTCGGAGATGAGACATGATAGAAATGAATCATGTATATATCCATTGCTAATTTTTGCACAAGGCACACCCTTAAACATTCACAAAAGGACAGAAACTACAACCATGTCTGTGGGGGAAACCCAATTCACTTAAAGACCACACGATTCATTTAACAAGTGTGGCCAAAAGCCGATAAAATGAGGCACAACTCGCTTAGCAACAGCCTCACTTAGCAACAGAAATTTTGGCCCAAAGTTGAGGACTGCCTGTAGTTAGATTCTCCGACCACAACTTTTCTGGAAAACAGCAATATTGTCCATGCACCATTTGATATAATCTTACCAGAACCTCCATAGACTTTTCCATTTTCAGTGGTGGGATTCAAATTTTTTTACTACCGGTTCTGTGAGCATGGCTTGGTGGGCATGGCAGGGAAAGGATACTGCAAAATCCCATTCCCTCCCCACTCCACTAAGCTGCTTTCCAGCTCCGTTCTCCTGTGCAGGGCAACAAAAAAAGACCCAGCCGATCAGCTGGGACTTGGGAGGCAGAGAATAGATGGGGGCGGGGCCAGTCAGAGGTGGTATTTGCTGGTTCTCCGAACTACTCAAAATTTCCTCTACCGGTTCTCCAGAACTGGTCAGAACCTCCTGAATACCACCTCTGATTTCCATCCACCCCTTCATATGGTCTCTCTCTATTTCTCTTTCCAGAGGTTCCACCAGCTTGCCTGTCCAGATGAAGACTTGCCGCAAAAAATGTGTCCAGGCCATCACCTCTTCCCTATGACAGAGTTAGATTCTCGCTGTTAGGAGAGGAATCCTCAATCTGTGTTGGACAATCTTGGCCCGTGACCAAGAAGAGAGAAACCAGCCACCTCGTTTCCCTCTCTTTGAAAGAACCTGGGAAGGTGCTAGAGAAAGAGAGTTCCCCCAAACATTGGGGTGCAAGGCAATGCTGCTTCTTCTGTTTAGCAGCGTATTTAGAGGAGGCAATTTAAACCACGATGTTCTCCTATGGCTCCATCTAGGAGTGGAACAGGAAGGACAGAATACTGTGATGGAAACTTTTTAACAGGAGCACAGAATTCCACTTGCATAAGGTTTAGAGAGTGTTCCAGCCCATTTATAAAATCCATATTTCTTCCAATGATTTATTGCTTATGTGTCTGTGTTTTTTTTAAAGGGGGAGTGGATCCTTGCTTCAACTCCAGACCTAACTATTTTTCTATCGCTTTCAATAGTTTTTGAACTTGGTATAGCATTGTTCATAATTAATACTCTTACTCTTTAAGAGTCACATGATATCCCGTTTCTCCGAAAATATGACCTACCCTGAAAGTAAGTCCTAGCTTGATTTAATATAAGCCCTAGTGCCCCAAATAAGCCCTAATATAAGCTCTAGCCCCAATATAAGCCCTACCCCCAAATAAGCCCTAATTAAGATCACGGCAACTCCAGAGCGGATGAGCTACAATTAAGCTAGTGTATGGATGGGGGGTGGAGCCGCCCTACTACTTACCTTTGGACAGTTGTAACCAGGCCTCACACATTTGGCCCACCATTTCTTCTGCAGCTGGAAAGGCTGGAAAGCCTTTCCTGAAGGCCTCTGTAACAGCTTCAGAGGCCTTCAGGAAAGCCTTGCCAGCCACAGAAGAAGTTCCCGAAGGCCACTGACAGTGAAAAGGAGGCCGGGGGTGACACACATGGATGTAGCCAGTGGATGACATCCCCTGAAAATAAGACCTGGTGCCTTTTTTGATGGCAAAAAAATATAAGACAGGCTCTTATTTTTGGGAAAACATGGCTGGTGCAAATTTCTCTTATTGCTGGCCACTTCTGATGGATTTAGTGGTGGAGTAAGAGAACTTTAAAAAAAAATCTGTTCCCATATACAGCACAAGCCTGTTTACCCACCTTGGACACTATTTCATTAAAAAAAAAATGGGGCTAAAGCCACTGAGGAAAGGATGATAAAAATGTGGCTAGGCAAATGTTCACATTTTTCACAACTATAACAGAATAACAGAGTTGGAAAGGACCTTGAAGGTCTTCTAGTCTAACCCCCTGCTCAGGCAAGAAACCTTATACCATTTCAGACAAATGGTTGTCCAATCTCTTCTTGAAAACCTCCATGTTGGAGCATTCACAGTGTCTGGAGGCAGGTTGTTCCACTGATTTAAGTGGAGATGATTTTTCACTTTGAGAATATCAATGTATTTTGGAAGAATACCTTAACAAAATCAGTGCAAAAAACATATGAAATCAGCACAAAACACAGTAGGTACTTTCCTGACAGTTAGAACAATTAATCAGTGGAACAACTTGCCTCCAGAAGTTGTGAATGCTTCAACACTGGAAGTTTTTAAAAAGATGTTGGATAACCATTTGTCTGAAGTGGTGTAAGGTTTCCTGCCTAAGCAGGGGGTTGGACTAGAAGACCTCCAAGGTCCCTTCCAACTATTCTATTCTATTCTATTCTATTCTATTCTATTCTATTCTATTCTATTCCATTCCATTCCACCCCACCCCACCCCACCCCACCCCACCCCACCCCACCCCACCCCACCCCACCCCACCCCATTCCATTCCATTCTATTCTATTCTATTCTATTCTATTCTATTCTATTCTATTCTATTACCACTGGAGGGTTTTAAGAAGAGATTGGGCAGTCATTTGCCCAGAATGGCAAAGGTTCTCCTGCTTAAACTGGGCATTAGATTAGGAAACATCCAAGGTCCCTTCCAACCCTGTTATTCTATACTCTGTAAACATATTTCTTTGTTAATCTATCTGATGAGTATGTTTTTTGCACTATTAAAGTACAGGTTAAACTCAAAAAATTAGAATATTGTGCAAAAGTTCATTTATTTCAGTAATGCAACTTAAAAGGTGAAACTAATATATGAGATAGACTCATTACATGCAAAGCAAGATAGTTCAAGCCGTGATTTGCCATAATGGTGATGATTATGGTTTACAGCTCATGAAAACCCCAAATCCACAATCTCAGAAAATTAGAATATTACATGCAATCAATAAAACAAGGATTGTACATAGAACAATATCGGACCTCTGAAAAGTATAAGCATGTATATGTACTCAGTACTTGGTATGGGCCCCTTTTGCAGCAATTACTGCTTCAATGTGGTGTGGCATGGAAGCTATTAGCCTGTGGCACTGCTGAGGTGTTATGAAAGACCAGGATGCTTCAATAGCGGCCTTCAGCTCTTCTGCATTGTTCGGTCTCATGTCTCTCATCTTTCTCTTGGCAATGCCCCATAGATTCTCTATGGGGTTCAGGTCAGGCGAGTTTGCTGGCCAATCAAGCACAGTAATCCCACAGTCATTGAACCAGGTTTTGGTGCTTTTGGCAGTGTGGGCAGGAAAATGAAGTCAGCATCCCCATAAAGCTCGTCTGCAGAAGGAAGCATGAAGTGCTCCAAAATCTTCTGGTAGATGGCTGCGTTGACCCTGGACTTAATGAAGCACAGTGGACCAACACCAGCAGATGACATGGCTCCCCAAATCAACACAGACTGTGGAAACTTCACACTGGACTGTTAAGTTTGCATGAAGAGTCAGACGCGAAGAGCTTCAGTGAAGAGTTTATTAAGTGACTACAGCTCGAATGGACCCGACCTGGCTGGGCTACGGCTGCTTCTTATAGCCAGCAGCCGTAGTTGCCAGCCAATCAGAGTGCAGGGTTTTCCCGCACTTTTTAAACCAATCTTATTTGACATTTTACAAGAACAATTCAAACTAAACCAATGACATTCAAACCTACATACATAACACCCCTCCCCACTAGGTTCAGTCCATACCAAACCCCAACCTATCTAATGTATTCTTTTAAATAGGTTGGGCTCTTGCGTGTATGTTGAGACCTTCATGGTTCAGAAGTTTTAACATTCTCACCCAGTGAGAGAGGAAATGTGTCTGCTGACATTTCCCCACTGGGACTTCCTTTGAAGGAAGACCCTGTTTGATTGTTAGAATCTGGTCTCTCCTCCCAACCCATCTCCAGCCCAATGTCAGCACCCAAGTCAGGTAATGATGTACAATCTTCCACTTCTAAGGATGGATTTTGGCATTGTGACAGGTTTTGGAATGGTTCCTGTCATAATGGCTCATTACACATGGGGTTGATTCTTGCTTGCTGATTTTCCTCCTGTTCCTCCCCTTCCCCCCTAGAAATGACATCAGGTGAGGGAACTAGAGAGGAACAAGTGCGATGTTCCTGAGAGAACCTGGATCTAAGTTGATCAATGTGCCTGCTCCAGAGGAGTCCATCCTCTGTTTGCACCCTGTAAGAACGAGGGCCTGTGATCTGAGTTGTTTCAGCAGGAATCCACAAAGGTTCACCCATAAGGTTCTTAACATAAACAGAATCACCCACACTGAATGTGCGAACTTTGGAAGTGGAATCTAGTGGTGCGTTGGGTGCATAAGTGGGATGAAGGCGGTCAAGGGAAGACCTAAGTTTCCTACCCATCAACAACTCTGCTGGGGATAAGTTATTAGATGGGTTAGGAGTGATGTGCTGAACACTAAGAAGTTTTTCAACTTTCTCAGTGATGTCCCCAGGACCCAGTTGCTGAAGCTTCTCCTTGGTAAAACGTACCATGCGTTCAGCCCGGCCGTTAGCCAAAGGGTGCCCAGGGGCAGTAAGGGCATGTCTGATACCCTGTTGTGCTAAATAGGATTCAAAAAGGTTGGATGTAAATTGAGGGCCATTGTCAGAAACAAGAACATCAGGTAACCCATGGGTTACAAAAAGTTTTTTGAGCTGCTTGATGACAGCATCAGTTGAGGTGGATGCCATGGGGATTACCTCTAGCCATTTGGAATATGCATTAACTATAATAAGGAAAGTGTGCCCTCTGGTAGGGCCAGCAAAATCAATGTGAATCCTGGACCATGGGCCCCTAGGACATTCCCATTCCTGTGGGGGGCAGAGGTGGGGCAGGCCTGACTACCTGACAGTTGGGACAAGATGCAACCCAGTTTTCAACCATTTTGTCAATACCTGGCCACCATACATAACTCCTGGCCAATCCCTTCATCCTTACAATACCTGGATGACCCTCATGTAACATTTCCAAAACCTCTTTTTGTAGTTTTGCAGGAATAACCACCCTGTTACCCCACAAAATACATCCTCTTAATACAGATAATTCAGTTTGCCTGGATTTAAAAGGTTGGGCAAGGTGAGGTAGATCTTGAAGAGGCCAACCTTTCTTAATCCAGCCTATGACAGGAGCCAATAAAGTGTCTTTGGCAGTCTCTCTGGCAATTTGAGCAGCATGTACTGGAAGCTTGGCAACAGTTTCTAGAAAAAAGGTGTGAGTCTCAGGAACAGGCTCCTCAATGTGTGAAGGAAGTGGGCAGCGACTCAAAGCATCTGCATGCCCAATGTCTTTACCAGGTCTGTGGATCAGTTTGTATGAATAAGCAGCAAGAAATTTGGTCCATCTCAGCATTCTTGGTGACAGGATCGTGGGCATTGGTTTGTCCCCTGCCACAATGCCTAAAAGAGGTTTGTGATCTGTGACAACAGTAAATATTCTCCCATATAAATACTCATGGAATTTTTTGACAGCTGCTACAATCGCCAAGGCTTCCTTGTCCAGTTGGCTGTAGTTCCTCTCTGCTTTAGTCAAGGTGTGAGAGTAAAATGCAATAGAAGCTTCCCTCCCGCTGGGAAGCATGTGGCTCAAACCCCACCCACTCCAAAAGGGGAGGCATCACAAGTCAGAACAACAGGAAAGTTCCCAGAGAACAGTATCAGCACAGCATCAGACGTGATTAGTCTCTTGATATTGTTAAATGCAGCTTGTTCCTTCCTCCCCCAGACCCAAACAGATTTTTTGTCCAGCAACCTATGTAGGGATTTTGCAATGGTTGCCTTCTGAGGTAGAAACATATGATAGAAGTTAATGAGTCCCAAGAATGCTTGCAAATCTGTTTTGAATTTTGGCCTGGGGGCTTCTTTGATTGCCTGAACCTTTGCCTCTGTGGGGTGGATGCAATGTTTATCAATCATGTAACCCAAGAATTCCAGTTTATCTGTTCTAAGTGTGCATTTTTCTTCTTTGACTTTTAACCCTGCTTTTTTGAATCTAGTTAAGACTTCTCTGAGTCTCTCGTGTAATTGAGTGTCATTTTCAGCAGAAATTAAAACATCATCAAAATAGGGCACCACCCCTGGCAACCCTTGTAACATCCTTTCCATAAGGCTTTGGAAGATGCCTGGTGCCACGCTTACTCCAAATTGCAATCTTTTGCATTTGAAGGCACCTCTATGGGTCACAATGGTTTGGGCTTCAGCAGTGGCATCATCAACTGTTAATTGTTGATATGCCTGGGCCAGGTCCAACTTGGCGAAGACTGAGCCCCCGCCAAGAGAATGTAATAAATGATGCACTACTGGAACTGGATATGCGCTCTGTTGAAGCGCATGGTTCAATGTCCCCTTATAGTCTCCACAGATTCTCACTGACCCATCAGCCTTGACTGGTGTGCCTATGGGTGTCTCCCACCTGGAGTGATCAGTGGGTTCTAAAACCCCTTGGGCTATTAGTTTATCTAATTGTGCATCAATTTTTTCCTTTAAAGCAAATGGGACCCTTCTGGGTTTTAAACGGGTTGATTGTACCTTGGGATCTAGGTTAAATGTGATGGGGGTCCCCAAGTACTTGCCTAATCCGTCGCTGAAGACCTCTGGAAACTCAGACTTCAAGGCCTCTTCCCACTCAGTGTTGCTCACGTGATTGATGCCAGTCACCTTGATGCCAGTCACCTTGATGCCTCAAGGCCCAGCAGACTTGGGCGGTCCTTGTCCACGATGGTCAGTGGTAGGCGTTTAGTGTGGTCCTTGAACTTCACGTTGAATTCTCTTGTTCCAACTACTGGAATCTTGTTCCCTTGGTAGTCTTTAAGAGTCAATGCCTGCTTCTTGAAGTGAGTCTTCTGAATAGCTGGTAACAGTCTTTGAATAGTGTCCCATGACACCATAGATAGATATGAGCCTGAGTCCACTTCCATTTGGCAAGGCCTTCCTTCAATGAGTACCTTGACATGCACTTTTCTGTTATTTATAGAAGATGAATGACCAATAGTTACTGTCTGATGAGTTTCATTCTTTCCCTTTGCTTCTGTGCTGCACCCCATTTTCTCACTGAGGTTGTTTGGCTTGAATTCTTTGTCTTTGTTTGCAGCCAACTTCCTTCTGTTTGGTGGAGTTCTGGATGATTTGCAGACTCTTGCTAGGTGCCCTCTTTTTTCACAACGGAGGCAAATGGTGTCTAGAAACTTGCATTCAGTGTGGGGGTGGCTTCCCCCACAACCTCTGCAGGAGAAATCTTGCCTCTTTCTTCCCAGGTCTTTCTTTTTCCGCTCCATTCTGAGTCTGTAAATTCCTTCCTCCACCTCACTGTAATCTGACGCAGAATCTATTTGCTCACAATGAGTTGTTGTGGACTTTTCCACATCAGGATGGCTTGAGGCCTTGTTAATTTTCTTCATAGCTGCCGCTGAGGACTTAGTGGCTTCTGCTGAGGAGGCCTCTTCTATGGCTTCTTTCAACGGGATCTTAGGTTTTAATAACAATTTGCTCTGAAGCACCTTGTCTTTGAGGCCTAGAACAAATCAATCGCATGGCCTCCTCCAAGTTGTTAAACTCGCATGCACCCCCAATGTCTCTTAAACTTGCCATGAAGTTGTTAACGTTTTTGCTTTCCCCTTGATCCCGACGGTAAAACTCGTGTCTCTTAATGAGGCACGATACTTGTGGTGCGTAATGGGCTCTTAACAGTCTTTCCAGATCAGGCCAAGCCATTACCTTCACGTCTGCTGCTCCCGCGAGTGCCTTCACCATCTTGAAAACTGCGGACCGCAGTACGTAAGAAAGACCGCCCTCTTCCGCTGCTTGGAAATGGCGGCCAGATCGCTTCCTTCCAGGAACATCTGAAAGCAATCTGCATACGACTCCCAGTCTTCTGCCGTCGGATCGAACAGGGCTGGGGGGGTCTTCAGCGCAGCCATCTCGCTCTTCTTCTGTTCCGTGTCGCCTTCTCTTCAGGGGAATCCCATCCTCATCGCCAGTGTTAAGTTTGCATAGAGAGGCAGACACAGAGTGCTTCAGCTCTTAGTTTTATTGTGACTTCAGCTCAGAACGGACCCGATTTGGCTTAGCCGAGGCAGCTTTATATAGCCGGCTGCCTCGGCTGACAGCCAATCAGAGTGCAGGGTTTTCCCGCACTTTTTAACCAATGATTTCAAACACTTTACAAGAACAACCAATCAATTCAAACTCTGCATACATAACAATGTTCTTCTTCTGCCTGTAATTCCTAGTTAAAAAAACTAAACAATTGCATAGCAGCATGAATTAGATTTGCTTTAACATACGGTTAATGTATTTAATGTATTGATTGACCTTGGCTGAGCTCTGAAAGCTAAGCAAGGTTCAGTCTTGTTAGGACTGAGATGAAAGTCCACCAGAAGTTACCAAAGTTGCAGAAGAGACTAGAACATCAAAAAAGCATCCTAGAAGAAGAAAAACCAAACCACTTCCAAACTGCTGTCCAGAAAACTAAATGGGTATCTCCATGAAATCAAGAGGATTCCAATACAGATCAAAGGAGAACTGGGTGTTTTTTTTAAAGCTGATATAAAAAGCTCCTGTAAAGACTCCTACATGCAGTAATCAGAACATTATGTGTTTTGACTTGCGCATAATGGCCTTGAAAACTGCCTTTGTGGTCTTGTCTCCAGCAAGCAAAATATCTTGCAGTGGCCATTTTTCATCTTCCACCTGTCATAACCATAGATCTGTAAGCAGAGCAGATCCCTTAGTGCCTTAAGTGCTCTTGGACTACAACGGCCATAATCTCTTGCTGCTATTCATACTGGCTGAGGCTGAAAGGAGTTGAAATCCAAAGCAGTTGGTATGCACTGAGTTATCTATCCCAATTTAAATATTCTATCCTGTATGTTTTTTTTATTTTAAGAAAGGCAAAGGGGCTAATCCAGGGGTGTCAAACTCAAGGCCTGAGGGCCAGATTTGGCCTGTGAGGTCCTTATATCTGGCCTGCAGGACTGCCCTAGAAAGAGCAAAGGACTGGCCTGCAGTGCCTCTGCCAGCAAAAACGGAGCTTGGGAGGGTCGCATGTGGCCCTCCCAGGCTCCATTTTCAGCTGCAACAGCCTCCTGCCACCTTCTACCAGTGAAAACGGAGCTCGGGAGGAGGGCTGCATGAGCTTCGTTTTCACTGGCAGAGGATGGCAGGAGGCCGTCACAGCTGGAAATGAAGCTCTGGAGCCCGTTTTCACTGGCAGAGCCCTTGGGCCACCACAGACGCCCCCAACATGAATGACGTAAAGCTGTCCACGCCCGCCCACCCCTCAAGGTCAAACACAACCCTGATGCGGCCCTCAATGAAATCGAGTTTGACACCCTGGGCTAATCCAGTCCCATCCTTGGTTTCCTCCTAGAACAGTTGCATTCATCTTCCCCAAATGCAGCAGGCAGTGGGATTAGCATCGGCACTGAGCCTCACAGTTCATGGCACATGCCTTGAAATGGGGCCTCTCATTGGCCTGCTTCCCCCCCTCCTTGTACTGAATTCAAATGAAGAAATTTGCAGTCTCAGCTTACTCGGGGTTTGAATGAGCAACCTGAGACCGTTTAAGGAATACCAAATTCATTAAGAATGGCAGACCCAGTGCAGAGTGGAGCAATCCCCTAAAATCACAAAGGAAAGGACATAAGAGACAACTACATAGTCAGTCTGAACTATTTGGCTGCTTCAAAGCAAGCTGCCCCCTTGGAGAACTGTTGTGTCCTCTAAAACCTGCCTCCTTCATCCCAAAAGAGCAGTGGGGAAGCAGACGCTTTTTGAGATTCAGCCCAGATGTTTGCAACTGATTATCAGACAGAATCAGAACAGAGCATTTGTGCTGCCTGAGTCCATGGTGATTGGGTGAGTACCACAAATCTGAATAAATAACAATACCCAATGGTGGGATTCAAATTGTTTTACCACTGGTTTGGTGGGCGTGGCTTGGTGGACATGCTTTGCGTGCACATGTGCACTTTGCACCCATGCAGAAGGTTTTCTACTGACCTTCTCCTGCAATCCTGCACTCTTCCTGTGTGTTCAACAGCTGATGTGTGGCAATCGGCTGTGCCGCGCGAAACAGCTGAGCTTCAAAATCAGAAAATAAAGGTCAGCATAGAGCCAGGGCAGGTGGGAGGGCCCAGCAGCTGATCGTCAAAGTGAACTGGTTTGCTCCCAGCTCATCCTTGGAGCTACCCGTTCTGCTGAACCAGGCTAACCAGTAGAATACCACCACTGACAATACCGAACAAACATTAATCCATGTTTATGAAGTGCCCACATTTCTCAGGAGCCAGAAAAGAGTTTAGAAGAAAAAGTGTCTTAGAATGACATCAGAAAATGAGTAATTGGTTTGTATTTGAAGAGGAATTTGGAAAGTTAATTCTCTCCACCACAAGATGTCCCTAGTACATTAGTTTCTCCTAGTGATCAATAGGCAAAAACAATTTAGATGAACTTGGAGTGAAGTCATTGTGTATGCAGTCTTCAGTAGCAGCAGGATTTATGTCCTGGAGTCCAAAATAGCCCCTGAATAGCAAACATAATTCTTATGACCCTTACCTCAAAGCATCATTTTAACATAATAAGAATTCATTTGGAGTCCTTCATATTGAGTCAATCAACTCAGCGGATTGAAGGATGGTATGTAGGGTAATACAGCTTCGTTGTGACAAAAATCATGAATTCTTCTATTTTCTTGGCTATATTTCACTCTTACATCGAAGAAATTATGAGGGCTGCGCAACGCAATTGAGAGAGATGCTTTACAAAGAGTGCTAGCGCATGGAGCCCACTTTCTACAAAGTACTGACAGTTGCATTAATTGGAATGCATGTGTGTGTGTGTGTGTGTGTGTGCAAGTGTGTGCATCCTTCATCCTGCTGGTGTTCCAAGTGGAGGTATCACTGCATACCCACAGAATAGAATAGAATTCTTTATTGGCCAAGTGTGATTGGACACACAAGGAATTTGTCTTGGTGCAAATGCTTTCAGTATACATAAAAGAAAAGATACATTTGTCAAGAGTCAAGAATCATAAGGTACAACACTTAATGATAGTGTACAATAAACAGCACTTAATGATCATAGGATACAATAAGCAGTCAAATCATACTAGGAAACAGTAAATATAAATCGTAAGGATACAAGCGACAAAGTTACAGTCACACAGTCACAAGTGGGAGGGGATGGGTGATAAGGAGTGATGAGAAGATTAATAGTAATAGTAGTGCAGACTTTGTAATAGTTGAACAGTGTTGAGGGAATTATTTGTTTAGCAGAGTGATGGCTTTCAGGCAGCTATGCATCTGCTGTAATGATTTAAGGAGAAGCACTCAGTTATACTAACACATATTGTGAAGCACCTTTTCTAAATGCATTATATACAGTGCCACCATCCATACTTGTACAAATGGAAGCTAGCAACAAATCTTGTGGAGCAGTATAACTCCCAACAGTGGTTGCTTTTTCAGCCTTCTGGTCAGCCTGCATGGCTTCTCCAAAATCTATAGTATATGTTGAGTTCACGTGAATTAATTCCATTGCTTAATCCTATCTTTTACAGAATCCTACATCCCATAGAATATATCCTATATCCTACAGTTATAGTATTCTATCCCATTCTATATGTTCTATAAGTTTTGGTCACCATGTTATAAAAAAGATGTTGAGACTCTAGAAAGAGTGCAGAGAAGAGCAACCAAGATGATTAGGGGACTGGAGGCAGGAACTGGGCATGGCTAGTCTAGTGAAGAGAAGGACCAGGGGAGACATGATTGCAGTGTTCCAATATTTGAGGGGCTGCCACAGAGAGAAAGGGATCTAGCTATTTTCCAAAGCACCTGAAGGCCAGACTAGGAACAATGGATGGGAATAATGGAAGGAGAGATTCAACCTGGAAATGAGAAATTTTCTGACAGTGAGAACAATCAACCAATGGAACAGAAGTTGCCTTCAGAAGTTGTGGGAGCTTCATCACTGGAATCTTTCAAGAAGAGACCGGACTGCCATCTGTCAGAAATGGTGTGTGGTTTGCTTGGGCAGGGAGTTGGACTAGATGTCCTAAAAGGTCCCTTCCAACTCTGTTAATCTGTACCTGTATCTATCCCCTTTTTCTCTTTTTACAGCTGAATACGTTCGATTTTGAGCACTCTTTCTCTCCTGCTTTCCCAAATTCTTAAAAACTTTTCTACTGCAGTATAGAAAACAACCAAGAATAAATCATCTATTCTTATCTTCTTTGAAATATAGCAACAGGGAATTAATACTCTACCTACTCAAATGCCTTTGCAGTGAGGGAACATACTACCTGGAAAGGCTATAATCTCCAAGGGATTGGTTTTTACTTCAAAGTAAAAACCTGCAGGAAAATTCTAGGGTTGTAGGCATTGTGAGAGGAGATCTGTGCTAGTCTAATGTGGATAAAAATCTGGTAGTACTTTTTTCCACCAGCAGACACTTTTGTGCTCTGCAGCCTACTTTATTAAATGCATCAAGTAGATAAACTGAGGTAAGCTTTAAAGTGGGGTGAAGTGAGTAAAAGAGAGAGTGGATATTTGTGAGGCAGATTACAAATACTTTAACCTTAACAATGATAATGTATTTTTAAAACCACTGCATTTGTTGAGATCTTTTGAGATAATCCAAAACCTTTTAATGTATGTCAGATTTCTCAACCTTAGGAACTTGAAGATGTATGGACTTCAACTCCCAGAATTCCCCAGCCAGCTGGTTGGGGAATTCTGGGAGTTGAAGTCCATACATCTTCAACTCCCTAAGGTTGAGAAACAGTGATGTATGTGATCTCAGTTGTGCTGTTAAAGTCTGCCATGGAGCGTTCCAGGGAGATTGTACTGCTCCAATGTTATTTTGTCCTTTTTGGGGGGATCCTGATGTCAAACTTGTGTCCATTAATTCTTTTGTGCAAAATTTGTCTCGTTCATCTTATGTCAGGTTAGCCTCTGCATCTGATGAAATGACTTGCAGCTGACAAAAGCTTATGCGTTTTAATAAAATTAGTTGTTTGAAAAGGTGCTACCAAACCCTCTGATTTTAGGGCTGTAGGGCAAACTGGGAAACTGAATTATTTTTAAAAAGTAAGCACTAGCCAACAACTTCCAGGCTGTTGCCAAGAAAATGACATGGATGTGTTCATCAAGTCGACAGGAGTTGACCTTGGTTTACCCACTTTAAAATCAATTCAGAATGCCACGAGTAAGATACAAGCTGTAATTGGGCAGCTGTGTGCTGACCCCCAAATCAAAATGTAGAAACAAATGCAGGAAGTATAGCATCTTAATTCAGTTAATTAAAAAGTGGCAATTCTTCTTTCTGAGGTTCTAATCTTTATAAGAAGCTACTCTACCTATGCTGTAGATAAAGTCCATCAGTGTTACACACATTGGGCAAGAAATGGTATTGTCACTTGTGCCAGCCCTGCAAATTTGTCCCTACCATTGGGTTACATGATGGGGGCACTCAACAGTTATTTTCTATCAATGATTTAATGTATGTATGTATGTATGTATGTATGTATGTATGTATGTATATATTATATAGAATGTAAACATGTATTATTATTCTGTATTATTTTTATATGTGATTTAGCAACGTAAGACAATGATGTGAGTTAGGAGGATTGTACCACGTTCAGTGTTTTTAATGTATTTTTTTGTTTTTGTTCATGTTCATTTGTTTAATAAAAAATTTAAAATAAAAAAACAGTTATTTTCTATCCAATCTCCTGGTGTGTGTGTGCATACAGGTGCGTGAAATGATGTTCACTGTAATAGCAGTACAATTTATTAAGGATTAGAGAGTTTTAACGTATGCATGTACAGTGCTAAACAATGCTCCATGATTTGCATGCAGTAGATCCCCAGCTAGTCTAGGCACAGTTAAAAAGAAGTGAAGGCATGCAGACTTGCTGGCAGTTAATGTGGACAATAATGAACTAGGGAGAAGTAAACCACATCTTCCAATGCTTCTGTTTTCAGACAAAGCCCTTTTTCTGACAAATCATGCAGAACAATAGCACTTAGACTTATATACCGCTTCACAGTACTTTACAGCCCACTGTAAATGGTTTACAGAGTTGGCATATTGCCCTCCAACAATCTGGGTCCTCATTTTACTGACCTCAGAAGAATGGAAGACTGAATCAACCTTGAGCTGGTGAGACTCGAACTCCTAGCAGTGAGCTGAATTAGCCTGCAATTCTCCATTCTAACCACTGTGCCACCACGGCTCCTCAAATCTTAATATAATAGCAATAGCTGTCAGACTTCTATACCGCTTCACAGTGCTTTACAGCCCTCTCTAAGTGGTTTACAGAGTCAGCCTATTGCCCCCCCGACAATCTGGGTTCTCATTTTACCAAGTCAACCTTGAGTCGGTGAGGATCGAACTCCTGGCAGTGAGCTGAATTAGCCTGCAATTCTGCATTCTAACCACTGCGCCAGTGGTGGATTTCCAAACTTTTTCCTACGAGTTTGAAGAGAGCGCTTCGCTTTGCGCGCATAAGCAAATTGCTACAGTTGTTAAATGAATCTTGTGCTTGCTAAACAAATTTGGCTTCTTCCATTGACTTTGCTTGTTGCAAGGCGACTGGGAAGGTTACAAATGGTGAACACACGATCCCGGGATACTGCAACTGTTGTAAATGCATGCCAGTTGCCAAGCAAGTGCCCCAAATTTTGATCACATGATCACTGGGATGTGGCAATGGTTATAAGTGTGAAAATTGGTCATAAGTCACTTTTTCCTGTGCTGTTGTAAGTTCAAATGGTCACTAAATGAATGGTTGTAGGTCAAAGACTGTCTATAGTGGGGGTGTCAAATTCACATCATGTCATGCCCCTGTTGGAGACTGACTCCAAGGGAAAGGAGGAACAGCCGACAGGGAGTGGAAGTGTGGCTCTGGAGGTTGTGGAGGAGGCTGGGGAAGGGCAGAGGCTGGCTGGGCAGTCAGAGGAGGACTCAGGCACATCCCCTCTCCATCCTAGGGCACGCAGGGAAGAGAGGATAAGGGAGAGACAGGAATGGCATGTTCTACAGGGGAAGAAAGGACCTTGATCCTCTTCATGGGCTGCAGCTGTGAGAACTGGTTAAAAGGATGGACATGCGTATGGGCCAGTGCTGGAAACAAAGCATGGAAATATCTCTAGTTTGTCATTCCTCTCTGAGTTTGGTGTCCTTCCCAGTGTGTGTTCCAATATCTGTGGACGTCTTGAAGCCCTTATCTTGCCTGGTTCCCTCAATTGCTTCAGTGTGGTTTGTGTTGTTTTTACTCTTTATAATTTATAGGCATTTTTAGTTTAAATGGCATTTCCTCCTTTTCATAACTGCTTGTGGGGGAATTTTTTTGTCTCCAGTCAAGGATATTTGGAACTTTGAAGCAAAGTGAAGGAATAAAAGAGGCTTCATCTGTTATTGGGACTTTGTTTATTTTGTATTGCACCCTGGGTCATCACATGTCATCATGGCAGTGTCACATGATATAACAGGTCTTTTTTCCCCTTTGTTAAACCAGGTGTGGGTGTGGCCAGTGCGTGACACAACCAGCCAGTGGTGGGATTCAAATTATTTTACTACCGGTTCTGTGGGCGTGGCTTGGTGGACATGGCATGGCTTGGTGGACATGGTTTGGTCGGCATGGAGGGGGAAGGATACTACAGCATTTCCATTCCCTCCCCACTCCTGGGGGGAGGTTACTGCAAAATCCCATTCCCTCTGCACCCCACTAACCTGCTTCCCAGCTCCGTTCTCCTGTGCAGGGCAACAAAAGAAGACCCAGCCAATCAGCTGGGACTTGGGAGGCAGAGAATAGATGGGGGAGGGACCAGTCAGAGGTGGTATTTGCCGGTTCTCCAAACTACTCAAAATTTCCAATATCTGTTCTCCAGAACTGGTCTGAACGTGCTGAATACCATCTCTGCATCCAGCCCATGGGCTGGGAGTTTGACACCCCTGGTCTACAGTTATTGCATCTGACTCTGCCTTTTTGTCTCAACTTAGTAACTCTTCCTTAGTTTCTTCCCCTTCCTTCCCCCAAACTGCTTCATTTCAAGCTGATCATTACAAGGACATCATATATTTCACGTGTTCCTTTGAATGTGCTCGCACTCCTGTTTTTCTTTTCCTATTTCATTTTTTTCAAAATATAACCAGGAGTCTGTGGGGGCTTTTTCCTTTGTTATTGCACTTTCATAAGTCCTGCGGGTTCTTTTGTCTAAAGGGCAAGGTAAGAATATTACACAAAATAAAAATAAATAGCACAAGAGGCTTGGAGGCAGCCAGAATCCTTTTCTTCTCCCAGCCTTTCAACAGCAAATCATTCAGCATACACAATTTAATTTGGGAAAAGTGAATGTTTTAACAATCTCCCTTTGCAGAGAGGTAGCATTATTCTTTTCTCCACCTCCTTTTTGGAAAGGGGTTTCTTACTGAACAAATGAAAAGCAGAGAAAATTGTGATAAGTCTATTCTAAGCCTTAGCAAATGGGTTCGTGGAGAATTGATGCTTTGATTTTTTTGTTTGTACTTAGTAGTAAATGAAGCTGCTTCTTGAATGGCATGTCAAATTACTGTCAACTTATAGGAATTTCGGTTCACTTGCAATATTTCTTAGAAATTGTTCTGGGAAAAAAATACATTGCTTGTTGTTGTCTTCTGACTTCTAAAGTCATCAAACGGGAGCATCCAAGATGTAGAAGGGGTGTGTAATGATGATGACCCTCTTTATGATAGTAAAGCCTTTCCTTTTTAATATGCATTGCAGGGACAGAGCTGTTATCACTTGATGGTGGTCACCATCTTTATTTTTTTGACCCATTGTGGTCATCCCTATGAATACATTTATTGATAGTTGGATCAAGAGTTGTACTGGTGGGATTCAAAAATTTTACTACCGGTTCTGTGGGCATGGCTTAGTGGGCGTGGCTTGGTGGGCGTGGCTTGGCTTGGCTTGGTGGGCATGGCTTGGTGGGTGTGGCGGGGGAACGATACTGTAAAATCCCCATTCCCACCCCACTCCAGGGGAAGGATACTGCAAACTCCCCATTCTCTCCCCACCCCACTAACCTGCTTTCCAGCTCTGTTTTCCTGTGCAGGGCAACAAAAGAAGACCCAGCTGATCATCTGGGACTTGGGAGCTAGAGAATAGATGGGGGCGGGGCCAGTCAGAGGTGGTATTCCGAACTACTCAAAATTTCTGCTACCAGTTCTCCAGAACTGGTCAGAACCTGCTGAATACAATCTCTGACTGTAAGTATCCCTCAGGATCTGCAAGTTAAAAAAAAACACCTGTAAACATTGAAAATATGTACATTGTGGAAAATCATAAACAAAACCATGCATGTTAATTAAATCAATGTACCAGAAAATGTTATCTTAGAAATGTCTTATAAAGTAACAGGAAGAAGGCTACCAAATTATCACAAAGGTTTTTTTTTTCAAAAGGCAATTGGAGTTTGTTTTTCCTTGACGACATTTCACTTCTCATTCAAGAAGCTTCTTTGGGTCTGACCAAATGCTGGAGAATGGAAGCATTTAAGGAAGTGAAATGTCTTCAAGGAAAAACAAAGAAACTCCAGTTGCCTTTTGAAACATGATGGACTTTGGGACAGCCGTTACCTGGATGACTGAGAATCTCCACAGACAAGGCTACAAAATGTGTTATTTGGAGAAACAGACTGCATTTTATGTGAACTCTAAAAAATGGCTAGCTAGTGGATGCTTAGAATTAAATAATGGAGAACAAAAGGGGCATCAACCTAAAAAACTAATCTAGGTTTCCTAATAATTTCCATGGTAGCTGGGCATTAGGAAGAGACTCAGCTGGCTCCTCCCTGATTCACAGGGACATAAAAAGAAGAGGATGAAAACCACAATCTGATCTGCAGCTTGAAGCCAAATTCTTTTCCGCAGCTTGTGTTAAGTTTGCATGAAGAGTCAGACGCGGAGTGCTTCAGTGAAGAGTTTATTAGTGACTACAGCTCATAACAGACCCGATTTGGCTGAGCTGCGGCTGCTACTTATAGCCAGCAGCCGCAGTTGCCAGCCAATCAGAGTGCAGGATTTTCCTGCACTTTTTAAACCAATCATTTCTGACATTTTACAAGAACAGTTCAAACTAAACCAATGACATTCAAACCTGCATACATAACAGCTTGTATCAATAAACCATCAATAAAGCAATCATCCTGCTGAGTTGATCTCCAGATGTGCTCCACCTTGCAGACTGACGTTTGGGAAAGCTCACCCATTTGTACTCTTAAATTTTCAAGAAATTGTGTCATATCTTTTTCTCCATTTGCAATGGGCTAAGAAGGAAGATATGCACATGGCACAATTGTCCTGTAGGTCATCTTACAGGTTACTCATCTTGTCAAGGGAACTGAAAGTTGGGTTAGATAAATGTTGAGCATCTGAACTCTTCTTATATTGTGAGGTAAAAGGGAGAGAGAAAACTGGTGTAAGAATAAATAAACTTTGTCTAGCAGAGAGACAACTTATAATGGCTGAGGCCAATATCTAGCTGGTCAAGATTCCAGGAAAAAAAATCCCATATGTGTTTCAACACAAAAATGATGTGCTTAGTCTTGGGATCCAGCACTTCCCTTCTCCACTCATTTATATCAGATCAACTGCTGCATTTTAAAATCTATTGCCTTGTCGGCATATTCCCCCTTTCCCATGCTATCAGGATAGCCTGCTAACCCTTGTTTGATAACATGCCATCACAATGGTTCTTCCATCTTGGGCCAACTTGCCACTAGGCCATGCTGAAACTGGATCAAATGATCTTGCAGGAGATAGTATTTTCTGTAAAATACAATACAGACCACTTTCTGTCATCATTTCTACTTTGACTGTCAGGCAAAACCTCCATAACAATTGTTTTTTTACCTTAACCTCTGATACTTGATTTTACTGCTTTCTAGCAAACATGGAAGCTTTTTAGAGAAGAGAACAAAGCAGCAAAACTTTCCTTTTTTCTAGCAAATGTTCTCCAGGAAGCCCTTCAAAACCGGATATTTGTCACCCATGGCAACATGATGAATGGATAGATGGTCCTCACTTAGGTACCGATGGACCAGAATATCATGCATCCAAATGAAAATACCTTTTTTAAAATATTATTTTAATATTTTATTGATTAGTCAATTGACCATATCAAAGCATGAGAATCAGCCACAGTAAAGTACAATAAAATGGGAATAAGGTAAGATACAGTGAAATAAGATAGACTACAATGAGATAAAATAGAATAAACTATGATAGGGTAAGATAAAATGAAGATAAAAGAGTAAAGTAGAATAAGATAAAATAGAATCCAAGGATGGATAATAAAATGAATATTAAAGTTCAAAGACAATATGTGTTTAGGTCAATTCATCATCTTTGCATGAATCCCAATGTTGTCTGTAAAACATCTTCTCCATTGGACAGCCCTGACTATAAACCTAACAGTTCCACTGTCTACATATATATTTATGCCCTGAAAAAAAAAAGATAATCTTTTGTCCCAGGATATGGTTCTCTCAAGTAGTGTCTGTAAGTACAGAGTCCTAGCTGAGGCACATAATTGGCAATTGAATAGAACATGTACAATGTCTTCTATTTCTCCACATTCCCCCAGATGAGAATTCAAAAGCTACATCTGGTATTAGGACAATACTTTGTTAGACTTATTCTCCCGCACTATAAGTTACTTGACAAAATCTTTATCAGTTGAAGATAGCTGAGTAGATAACAATAAAGCTGGAAGCCCCAATATGGCCTTTTGCCTTTGCTCTAGGAAAAGAAGGAAGTTACCTGGAGCATCTTTTAAAAGGACTTTCAGAAAGAAACATAATACCACAAAATCAGGTGGGAAGGATGATAAACTGGACCAAGCTGTTTTGAGAAGAAAGAGATAGAAGGGGAGTATTGCCAATTGGCATGAAGTGAATAGAAGTAGAAAGGTGAAATCAGCAAAACTGGTAAGCTAGCAGTTTATTGTTCTAATGTTTGAATTACCATTTATTGACAAAGAAAAAGAGCCTGAGAATATGTAACATAGAAAAATCCCATTTACTGAGATTAGTCTTACAGACATGCCTGATATAAGTAGCCAAGGACAGAAATGAAATTGGAGGCATTTCACATAGTTTACAGAGACACTGTCATGCCCCTGGTGGAGACTGACTCTGAGGGAGAGGAGGATCAGCCGACAGGGAGTGGAAGTGTGGCTCTGGAGGTTGTGAAGGAGGCTGGGGAACGGCAGAGGCTGGCTGAGCAGTCAGAGGAGGACCAAGGCCCATCCCCTCTTCATCCTAGGGCATGCAGGGAGGAGAGGATAAGGGAGAGATGTGGTCTACTCAGGAGGAGAGGGCCTTGATCCTCTTCATGGGCTGCAGGTGTGAGAACTGCATAAGAATTTGGACCTGTGTACTGGCAAATGCCAGAAACAAAGCGTGTTTTATTTTGGTCTGAAGTTATCTTGGTTGGTGTCCTTCCAACAGACTGCGCCTTATCTCCTTGAATTTGGTAAATACCTCTCCTGTTCTGTTGTGGAAATTTCGTCATTGTAGTTTGTTTGGTTTGTTATTTCACCTCTATCTGCTCATTAAGTTCGGACTGTATTGCTTTCTTTTGAAGACTATTTTTGAGTACGTTTTATCTCCAACTGAGTATTATTGAACAGTGGGGCCAAGTTGGAGGCATTAAAGGACATTTTTTTTACCTTTTGGATTTTGTTATGTTTGTGGTACACTCTGGGTCATCACAGGCACTTAGGTGAGATCAGTGGTGTAGAAATGTAATAATACATACACAATAAATTACATGCAAATGAGGAATTTTGGGAGTGGAAGTCCGTACAAGTTGCCAAGTTGAAAAACACTGCTATACAGTAGCAGAATATTAAATATCTGAGGCATGCCTCATTTTGTGGTATGGATCTAATACATAACTACATACTTAATATATCAAATGTGAATATAATTTGTGGCTATTTTAAAAGAAAGGGAATTGATCCTCTTCATGGGCTGCAGCTGTGACAACTGAATAAAAGGACGGACATGCGTATGGGCAAGCGCTGGAAACAAAGCGTGGAATATCTCTAGTTTATGGTTCCTCTCTGAGTTTGGCATCCTTCCCAGTGTATGTTCTGTTATCTGTGGATGTCCTCCAGCCCTTATCTTGCCTGGTTTGTGTTGTTTTTTCCCTCCTTCTTGTAACTGCTTGTGTGGGAGTTTTTTGTCTTCCATCAAGGATATTTGGAGCTTTGAAGCAAAGTGAAGGAATAAAAGAGGCTTCACTGGGTTTTTGTGACTGTGTTTATTTTGTATCTCCACCCTGGGTTATCACAACAGGTTGAAGTTCTTCCAGCACTAGAATTCACTGCCAATCCAGCCATGGCTTCATGTAGCATTCAAGCATTGGATCTGAAGTCACGTTGATGATATTTCCTTGCATGTGGCTCCAGTGATGCAGCATTAAGTTAAAATTGCTTGTGTCAGAAACACCAACTCTCAATCTGATATAATCAATGTAGAGTTAATTTTGTCTCCCCATCTATCCACCAAAAAGACCTTTGGATTTGAATGAAGAGTTCATGTTGTTACTAGTTACGCTTTTGAACTTTTTCCAAATACTTATTGTCACTTTAAATGTACATCAACTGTGTACATTTAAATGTACACTAATTAAAATGAAATTTCATTGCATACAGCTCTCAGAGGATTACCATGTCCAGTATACATTAAACATGACAAAAATATAAATAAATAAATAAAAATTATGCATATACCCACATATATTATATGACGCAGAGAAAAACACAGTCTAGTTCATATGTATACATGTATATGATGAGAAGAACGGGTCTTGTGAGTTTGCCAGATGGATGGCATAGGGAACAAAAGTGTTACAGAATCTGGTAGTCCTGCTAGAAATACTTTGAAACCTCTTCCCGCAGGGGAGCAACAGAAACAGACAGTAAAGTGTGTGTGTGTGGTCTCTAACAATGTGTCGAGCTTTAAGCATGTAGTGGATGGAATTTCCCTTTTTGCAAAACAGTCACTGCCAGCGTGGAATTTCCCTTTTGCAATACAGATGGTAAAGAAAAATAAGTATTTTCATCATTATTCCAGAACATCATCTACATATATGAAAAATTAGATACCTCCCCACTTCAGTGTCTATTACTTTATACTCTCTTAGACTGAACTGTAGTTGGCACTGAATAGCAATGCATGCAATTTACAGATTCAGGGCGGAGAGGGCTTTGGGATAACTTGATATTGCTCACTCCTGATTACAAACTGTTATTGTTCATCCGTAATAAAAGCACCAGTACAGATTTCCCAAGGGGTCCCTTCTTTTTGCATCTGTCTGCTGTGGGAGCTGAACATCTATTCCTATTCTCCGCTTTCTATTAACTCAGTATTGATCCATATGTGAACTTCTTTTCTATCATATGACTGCTAAATTTACTCAAGCTTTAGGGAAGGGAACTGATACTTGATGGGCATAGTAATAGCCATTTCCCACTAAGACTCACATGGTCTTCATAGTATAACCCAGCCATTATTGAGGTGATGCAAAGCCTGTCCTCATTATTTTTATTTTGGCATGATAATACTTGGATAACTCTAGATGGTGTTGTAAGTCACTAGAGAGAAAATGACCAAAGTATTAAGGCAAGCATCTTGAAATGGAAGTTGAGTCTTCCTGAGCCCTTTGCCAGCTAGCTAGGCCAGAAAAGGCAACCTCTCAATGAAGGTCTTGCATCCATTCAACTCTCTCATTGTTCTTTTGAGTTGTCTTATCAGCAGTGTAGTGGACTATACATATAAATATTGGTCAAATCCAAAACTTGCTGCTTCAGTGCTTCATGTATTCTGAGGTACCACAGATAACTGCTTGAGACACCATGGTATTCCTAGTCTTCTTCTGAGTTTTTTTTAAATATGCAAGACTACCTTTTCAGCTGCATCCTTCTGTCTTCATCAGTGGTGGGATTCAAATAATTTAACAAGCGGTTCGCCCAAGGTCAGGTTGGCTGTTGTGGGAGGCGTGGCCCAACCCTATCCTCCAGTTCTACCACACATGCGGGATGAGTCTCCCGCGATAGCCAACCTGACCTTGGGTGAACTGGTTGTTAAATTACCTTCCCTCCCCGCTGGCTATCAAAGTGGATGGGTGCTGCACCGCAATGGAGAAATGGGAAATGGAACGGCCAGCATGAGGGAAGGAGGAGGAGCAGGGAGAAGAAATAGGGAAAGTGGCCTCCTTTTTCCCTTTCATCAGCTGCTCCATTTTCTATTTCTCCATTGCAGTGCAGCACAGCACCCAGGATCCACTTTGATAGCAGGGGCAGGGTTTAACAACCGGTTCACCTGAACCGGTGTGAACCAGCTAAATCCCACCACTGGTCTTCATCCAATATCCCCATCTAAACCCCAAACTGAAGATAGGGAAGAGTCTTGTTTCCAATAACATCCCCAGTTGCATAACCCTCTTTTTTTTTTAATTACATTTATATGCGCCTTCTCCAAGACTCAGGGCGGCTTACAATTTTGAGCACAACCCAATGTGCTCAGCAATAGCCTTCATTCCATTGTATATGCCTGCTTATTACTAAGCAGCATTTTTACAAGGTCAGCTTATTGCCCCCAACAATCTTGGGTCCTCACTTTACCTACCCCGAGAGGATGGAAGGCTGAGTCAACCTTGAGCCTGGTGGGATTCGAGCCTACAGCAGTTGTAGGCAGCTGGAACTTAAGTGCAGGCAATTAACAGCCTGAGCCACCAAGGCTCTTACAGAGCTTTGCATATCAAATGTCGCAACATCTCTGATTGTCCCATGGTAGCCCAGACTTATAGTCACTGAAACTGGTTGTTGGAGGATTGTAATTCTGTTCACCTTGCTTTGCGTGAACCACTCCAGTATCCTCCTTACAGAAAAGGAGAACTTTTAATAGCCAAATCTTTTTTCACCTTTTTTAAAAAGCATAACAATGAAAAGAAGTATGTTAAATCCAGTAGAATCCAAGTGCCCTTCTTTGTTGCTTTTCTTTTTAAGAAATACTCTGAAAATTTACATTGCTTAATGTTTTGTGGTGAATTCTGATGGCGATCTGAAACTCTGAGATTACAAAAAAAGAAAGCTCAGGAGCCAGGCATAAGCAAAGTGTGTCCACCTTTGCACCAGGGTCACAGTGTAAAAGTTCCAAATTAAAGAAACAACGGTTTTATTTGTTGCTACCATTCAATTAACTCTCAGCTATAGAACAACAACAATATGTTTCATTTTGCAGGGCTCTTGCTCCCAATTGCCCCTGTGTTTACTTATAATCAGAAAAACATTTTTGCAAGTTCTGAAAAGTGGGTGCTTCTTTGGTACATCACCAACTTTCTCTGTCCTGATGCTAAGGAGGTTATTTTAATGTAACGTTTGAAATAACTACCTTGATTAAGAAATGGTGTGGTTATTGGACATATTTCTGGGAGAGAAAAAAAGACTATATTTGCTGTGAATGCTAAGTTCAGTTGAATAACCTGAGGTTATGAGAGGTGTGGAAATGATGGCTTTCCAAATGTTTGTTAGAGCCCAGCTCCCAACATCTAAACTGTAGTAGTGCAGGGGTTAGAATGCAGTTCAATCCTGACCGGATCAAGGTTGACTCAGCCTTCCATTCTTCCGAGGTTGGTAAACGATGACCCAGGTTGTTGGGGACAATATCCTAAACCACTTGGAGAGGCTTCGTAAAGCACTATGAAGTGCAGGGGTGGGATTCTATCGGTTCTGCCCAGCTCTGTAGAACTGGTAGCTCTGAAGAGCAGCAGACATAGAACCGATATGCACGCGCAAATGTAAAATCACTGAACTGGTAGCTACACCGGTCGGATCCCACCCCTGATGAAGTGGTATATAAGTCTATGTGCTATTGCAATAGTAGTGAATATCTCTAGCTCGATGGTAGGATGAGGGTGAAGGTTTGTTCTCCTGAGTTTGTGGGTTGGTTTCCAAACATTTCATTACCAGGCTAGGTAACATCTTCAGGGCAGTTTAAGAGAGTTTATCCAGTGGTGGGATTCATTTTTTTTACTACTGGTTATGTGGGCTTGGTGGGCGTGATGTGGCTTAGTGGGCATGGCTTGGTGGGTGTGGCTTGGTGGGCGTGGCAGGGGAAGGTTACTGCAAAATCCCATTCCCTCCCCACCCCACTAACCTGCTTTCCAGCTCCGTTCTCCTGTGCAGGGCAACAAAAGAAGACCCAGCCGATCAGCTGGGACTCGGGAGGCAGAGAATAGATGGGGGCAGAGGTGATATTTGCTGGCTCTACGAACTACTCAAAATTTCCACTACCAGTTCTCCAGAACTGGTCAGAACCTGCTGAATACCACCTCTGAGTTTATCCCCTAAACTCCACTGAAGATGTTACCTAATCTGGTAATGAAACATTCAGAAACCAAACCCACAAGCTCGCAGAGCGAAACTTCTCCCTCACTATTCCTATTGCTAGCACTATTTCCTAATGTATAATGGCTGGAATAGATTGAGGTTGGCATCCAAGCAATACTGTCCTACCCTTAGACATAGTGAGGCAGCTGCTCAACAGCAGGTGCTAAAAGGCAGCCACCAGTATTGTTCTGTCTGTTCCTACTGAACTCTTCCTTTGACAGACAGAACTGAATGTACTGATGACTTGCTTTAGCCTTTCAACTGATGTGCTGTCCACACATATAGTAGAGAGTGCCAGCCTCCAAGAGTCAATTAGCAGTTGGATCATGTCTATAACTAGAATGGAAATAGGGGATTTAATTTGTTCTTCCCTCGGGGACTGTAACATCCTGTTCTCCCCTGAATCTTGAAGAGGCAGAAGTGATCTAGCCTTGCTCTATTGCCACCAGTGATCATTAGAGAAGAACTGACAGCTTAAATTTATATTGCAGAGGTATTCCTTTGGGAGCTCTGATTTCCAAGAAAGCTTGCTAGTGGCAAGATGGACATATGAAATCCTGTGTATTTTTGATACACACAGAAACCTATATAGCGAGGTTACATTAGGTGACTCTGGTACATTTAAAAGAGCAGAATCTAAATCTAACGCAGATCTCACATGTCTTGGATTTCCTACTCTATCCCAGAAATTTCCAGAGGCAATGTTACATTGTTTGATTGCCAAAATGTAATCTCATGCCTGTGCCCCTTCGATAGGGAGTTACATCACATGGTTTTACTAGAGTTCAAATGCAGAAATTAACAACGGGAGTTGGGCTTTGCAAACCTGGATTATGGCATAAGGACAGTCAGGAGAAAACCGAGTCAAAGGACCACAGAAATCTCGTCATTTCTGAATATGGTGTTTGCAATTCATGTGTCTGGGAGCAGTAGAAAGGATCTCTAGTTGACTGCTGGAAATCTTGTTTTTTTTTCTCCCTAGAATAATAGGATGATTTCAAATTAAAACAGGATTTGATACAGGCTATAGCCCTTGGGATCTTTGTTATTCAGATAATGATGTGGAAAATGGCCATTGTAGTCAATCTCTTGTAAATGAAGGATGTAAAAATCACATTTGTAATGGTCTAGAGCTGCAAAACAGTTGTCTCAGTGGGCCACTTAAATCTTTGTTGCAGTTTATACATACATTGCAGTCTTCTTCAACAAGGTACACTCCATATATTTCAGTCATAATCCGTTACTGCTTTTATTCTTTTAAGTTGATTGTTTTTCATCATTTAGATCAGGGGTGTAAAACTGATTTCATTGAGGGCCACATCAAGGTTGTGTTTGACTTTGGCGGGCATGTGTGAGCATGGCCTGTGTGGGCGTGGCCTGTGGGCGGCCAGCTTGATCACTTACGGAGAGGATAGGATTTCTTTCACTTTTATTTTATTCCTTCCTTCCTTTTTATTCCTTCTTCCTTTTGCTTCCCTTTCCCTTTTTTTCCTTATGAAAGAAAGGGAGCTTTTGGTTGTTTCTTTGTTCCCCCAAGCTCCATTTTCACTGGAGATCTGCAGGCCATCCTGACTGAAATGGGCCGGGAGGATTGGGGCCATCCCCAGCCTCTGCTGCAGAGGCACCGCAGGCCAGTCCTTTGCTATTTCCAGAGCGGCGCCGTGGGCCAGATCTAAGCATCTCACAGGCTGGATCCATCTCACGGGCCTTGAGTTTAACACTCCTGGTTTGGATGGCATGAACTCTCACCTCTCTTACAAGCTGCCTCTCAATTAAATTTTAATCAATATATAAAATATTGATACCAAGTAGTCTTAATGTGCTATATGTGGCTTTTGTTGTATATGAGTTAGCTATGTTTGGTATTTACGTCCTGTGTAAATGGCCATATACATATTTAAATTTAAATTCCATTTTCTCCACTTTGATATTTTTAAGACCAGTACAGTAGTACCTTGGTACTCAATGCCTTGAAACTCATTGAATTTGGTACTTAACAGCATTTTGATGTCAAAATTTTGTCCTGGTACTCATTGTTTGTTTGGTACTCAACACACAAGCTGGAACTTGTTGGTGTTGGCTGCCTTATAGTTCACTTATTCCTTATGAGAAAATAATTTTTACTACTTATTGGGCCTGCTGGAATCAATTAACTATGAGTGCTGAGGTATATGTTTGTATTTCCTGTTAGTAAAAACTGTATAATATATGAGAATATATATGAGTATATAACTCAGTTTTCATGCATGATGGCTTCTAAGTTTCCAAAGGAACTTCTGATGCAGTTTGGTCTTTGCTGGAACATGCATGAACTTCCTTGACACTATTATTATATTATTGTTATAACTTTCTTTTTAAAAATCTGCACATGCTGTATTAAGAATAGAAACAGAAATTATATAATGTTGACTGGATGAGAAACTGTAGCTAATTTTTCTTTATTTTCTCATGAACAATTTTCCTTAGAATATTACCAACACAATCAATTTGCATTTGTATTTCACATTAGAGCATTTTCTGTTGAATATACTGTGTTTCTTTTTCGTATCCCTGTCTTAGCATTTTTATTGTAAATGGATATACTTTGAATATTGTGTTCCATAAAGGCTCATTAGAATTCCTCTCCAGCAATATCACAACTTTACAATGTAGCAAGGCGGAATGAGACTGGCACTATTATGGCCCCTTTTTAATAGAGGGGTCATAATAAGGGGGACAGTGTATCACACTTGTCATGATGATGTAATTTTAATTATTTGTGTGATGATGTCATGGTACAGCATACATCACAGTACTTGGTAATAGATACTTCTGTGGCTTGGTGCGCATGGCATAGGAAGGATACTGCAAAATCCCATTCCCTCCCCACCGCACTAACCTGCTTTGCAGCTCCGTTCTCCTATGTAGGGGAACAAAAAAAGACCCAGCCAATCAGCTGGGACTCGGGAGGCAAGAATAGATGGGGGCGGGGCCAGTCAGAGGTGGGATTTGCCGGTTCTCCAAACTACTCAAAATTTCAGCTACCGGTTCTCCAGAATTGGTCAGAACCTGCTGAATACCACCTCTGCCACACACATATCAATGGCAGCACCCCATGGTAGGAATTCCCACTCAGTCTGTACTGCAGCAGTGCTAAGCAACCCTCACTGCTATAGTTAAATTAAGGCGGCGAGTTGTGAGCCTAACATTTGTTGGTGATTGATGACTAAGTTTATTGTTAGTACTATTTAAACTCAATTTTGTCACTGCCCAACTGCCTGTGCAGGTTTCAAGAGAAGAAATATGACATTAAAAGCATTTTCTTCATCTCTCTGAATTTGCTTCTTTCTAAAACCAGAAAGTTTCCTCCAGAGGAGAAAAGATATGGTGAAATTTGCTGGAAATCATGCAAGTAAGGAGCTGTGCATCACCTTGCTTACAAGCCCCATCTCCCCAGTATGGATCCAAACTGAAGTGTGATTTATATCAGTCCTGTAATTTATGTAGATTTACCCAGATGAGCAGTTTCAATAGAAGAGCATTTTTCAACAGAAAATAAGTGGGCAGGAAAGAGAAAGAGAGCAGCTAATGCTGCTGCAGGTTTCTGAAATATTCAGGGGATTACCTATTATTATCTGATATCATCATCATCATCATCACCACCATCATCATCTCCTTTTAATGACCCCATAATCCCTTGCGGGATGGAATTTGGGCAACTGAATGGAACTAAGTGTTTACTGGCCAGATGCCCTTCCTGTCACCAGTATGGAATTATATTCAGCAGATATATTCTCATCGTACCCAGAGAGAAAAATATCTGCTGCCACCTAGGATTGAACTCATACCTTCCTGATTGTGAGGAGAGTGCTCCTCCTCTAGGTCACTGCACCACTCATATTATTATTTGGTAGTTGGGCAGAAATTGTGTATATTGTTTAAAAGAGGACATTTAAAAGTGGGTGGGATTTAACATATTTTACTACCAGTTCTGTGGGTGTGGCTTGATGGGCGTGGCATGGCTTGGTGGGTGTGGCAGGGAAGGATACTGCAAAATCCCCATTCCCTCTACACCCCACTAACCTGCTTTCCAGTTCCGTTCTCTTGTGCAGGGCAACAAAAGAAGATCCAGGTGATCAGCTGGGACTGGGAGGCAGAGAATAGATGGGGGCGGGGCCAGTCAGAGGTAGTATTTGCAGGTTCTCCAGAACTGGTCAGAACCTGCTGAATACCACCTCTGATATGACTTAAGCCTGCTATTTTTTGGTAAGGAAAGAAATTTCTTGAAGATGGGGATGTCTTAAGGAGGTCTGAAATTCTATTTTGCCACACTGTCAGTCTGTTTTATTAGCTATAATGGAACAATTATTACAACTGGATTAAAGTTATATAACTTAAGGATTAGCGATAGTTGGGAGACACAGAAGAACAGTTAAAAGAAAATCAAATTATCAGCCAGACCATTAATTCATTATGGAGCGTTATCCCCTCTCCACTTAAGGACTGATGAGATGCCATACATGTCAATCTGTTCAGATAAAACATTTAGATAGGACTCAGGAATTCATCTCCTGTGCTTTATAGTAGGCTTACTAGAGGGAGTAAATAAAGCTTTCAGTCTTCATGGTAAATAAAATGTCTGGTTGCATTCCAGACTGCCTACTGTCTCTGGGCAGGAGTTAAAAGATCCAGAGACATTCGCAGGAAACCTTGGCTGGTTAAGGGGGCTTCCTGAAATAGATTTCTAACTTTCCATGGAACAGCCAGCTTTGTCCTCATTATATTTTCACTAGAGTTTGATTTTGAAGGGCCAACTTCCATTGACAAGCCAGAAAAAATGGGCTGGAAGTCAGATTATGGACACCTTCAATGGCTATCTAGAAATGGCATATCACATCACTTCTGTTCACATGGCTGGTATCATGTGCTTCTTCAAAGCTGATTAAGCAAAAAAAAAACACCCAACAATTTAAAAGCGAATAACCTTTCTAGTTAGCAATTCGTGTGATAGTATTGACACACAGGGCTTCAAAATGCTTCAATAAAAGTTTAATATTTAAAAACAGGATGGGAAAAACAATCCCTAGGATATATCTAAGGAAAGGACCATAGTTCATTGATCCAGTCTCTCATGCCTTTTGGTTTGTTGGTACATTTTATTATGCTCTTGTATAATATACAGTCACAAAATAGATCTATATATCAGAAGGTAAATTCGGTGAGAGGTATTCCCCTGCTTCTCCTCTTCCTTCTAGTATATTGTCTCCCATTTTACTCTCTCATTATGGAGAGAGAGTAGGGCACACTTCTAAGGAAAGCATTGGGTTACATCCAGAGGTGGGCTTCAAAAATTTTAGCAAAGGGTTCTCTGTCCGGTTGCTGGGTGCGTGTGGCCATGGTGGGCATGGCCTAGTCAGCCTCCTGCACCACGGCGGGTGTGTGTGTGTGTTTTTACCCTCCCCGTACTCCGGAGGCTTTCCCCAAGGGTGAAAACAGCCTCCCCAGCAGTGGTTGGTTCGGCCTGGTTCTGCCAAGCTGGTAGCACCAATGAGCAGTGGAGACGGAACTGGTTCTCTCCAATGCTCTGCTGTTGGGCCTACCCACCCATCCACCCAGGCTCCCATACTAAGCTTTATGTCCTGCTTTTGAAGCGCAGCTGCTTTGCACAGCACAGCAGATTGCTGCACTGCAGCTGCTGAAGAGACAGGGAGAGTGAAGGATTGCAGGAGGTGAGTCAAAATGCCTCTGCGCCTGCGTAAAGTGTGTGTTTGGCATGCGTGCACACGCAAAGTATGCGCACATGTGCAAAGTGCGCCCATTAAGCCACACCCACTGAACCGGTGATAATTTTTTTTGAAATGCACCACTGCTCCCCGGGCACCGGAGGCTCTCTGGACATCGAAAATGGGCCCATTTCTGGCCTTCCTGAACTTCTGGGAGGCCCGTTTTTCACCCTCCCCAATCCTCCGCGCGCACCCTGCACTTACCTGCATGCATGGGGACTCCTGGGTGGGCAGGGCCAGCCAGGACTGGGATTTGGGGGTTCTCCAAACTGCACAGAATCTTAGCTAGGGTCTCTCTTGAACCCCTGCAAACCCCCAGCAACCCACCCCTGGTTACATCTATTTGCCAATGTTATTTTCTTAGAAGGTCTGTGTTGCCCTACATATAGAATAAAATAGAATAGAATGGAATGGAATGGAATGGAATGGAATGGAATAGAATAGAATTCTTTATTGGCCAAGTGTGATTGGACACACAAGGAATTTGTCTTGGTGCAAATGCTCTCAGTATACATAAAAGAAAAGATACATTCATTAAGAGTCAAGAATCATAAGATACAATACTTAGTGATAGTCATAGGGTACAATAAGCAATTGAATCATGCTAGGAAACAGTATAAATTGTAAGGATACAAGCGAAAAAGTTACAGTCATACAGTCACAAGTGGGAGGGGATGGATGATAAGGAGTGATGAGAAGATTAATAGTAATAGTAGTGCAGACTTAGTAAATAGTTGGACAGTGTTGAGGGAGTTATTTGTTTAGCAAATAATAGCATTTGGGAAAAAAACTGTTCTTGTGTCTAGTTGTTCTGGTGTGTAGTGCTCTATAGCATCATTTTGATGGTAGGAGTTGAAACAGTTTATGTCGAGGATGTGAGGGGTCTGTAAATATTTTCACAGCCCTCTTTTTGACTCGTGCAGTATACAGGTCCTTGATTGAAGGCAGGTTGGTAGTAATTGTTTTTTCTGCAGTCCTAATTACCCTCTGAAATCTGTGTCTGCCCTGTTGGATTGCAGAACCAAACCAGACAGTCATAGAGGTGCAAATGACAGACCCAATAATTCCTCTGTAGAACTGTATCAGCAGCTTCTTGGGCAGTTTGAGCTTTCTGAGCTGGCGCAGAAAGAACATTCTTTGTTGTGCTTTTTTGATGATGTTTTTGATGTTAGGTGTCCATTTTAGGTCATGTGATATAGTAGAACCTAGAAATTTGAAGGTCTCTACTGTTGATACTGTGTTGTCTAGTATTGTAAGAGGTGGTAGTATGGGAGGGTTTCTTCTAAAGTCTACCACCATTTCTACAGTTTTGAGTGTGTTCAGTTCCAGATTGTTCCGGTTACACCACGAGGCAAGTTGTTCAACCTCCTGTCTGTATGCAGATTCACCGTTGTCTCAGATGAGACCAATCACTGTTGTGTCATCAGCAAATTTCAGTATTTTAACAGATGGATCATTTGAGATGCAGTCACTGGTATATAGGGAGAAGTGGAGAAAGCACACAGCCTTGGGGGGCCCCTGTACTAATTGTATAGGTATCAGATGTGATTCTGCCTATCTTCACCTGCTGCTTCTGTCTGTTAGGAAGCTTATGATCCACTTACAAGTGTGTTCAGGTACCGCTAGTTGGTTTAATTTACTTAGAAGAATGTCTGGACTGATGGTATTGAATGCTGAACTGAAGTCGACAAAGAGGACCCTTGTGTAGGTATTTAGAGATTCAAGGTGTTGTAGGATGTAATGCAGAGACATATTAACAGCATCATCTGTCGATCTATTTGCTCAGTATGCAAACTGCATGGGATCTGACAGCGGATCCATGATGGTTTTCAGGTGGGGCAGCACATTGGACCAAGAGGTATTATTATAAAACCTCAGAGTGCTAGTGATTGGTGCTTTGCTTTGGGGCAGGCTTGCTTCCCATTAACTTTTTTAAAAACATTCAAATGTTTATTTTTAATTAGAGTCAGAGCAGATAAGAAAATGACAGATGCCAATGAAGTTGTCCTCCAACATTTTGGTGCTTATGAATCCCAAAGTGTTCACTTTTCTTGAACTGCGGATTTCAAAGGGATTTCTTGCAGAATATAATAGGCATTGTTCTAGAAATTTATCTGAGCATGGAGAACATGTTATGTGGCTTTTCTGGTCTTAGCCAATGGAAATGAAAATGGTGGCATTCATAATACAGCAGCTGGTTTTTGTTACTCTATTTTTGTCTTTCTGATCACATGGATAGCTACCCAATCCTGTTTATCCTTGTTTTTATTTTTATTTTAAAAACTTTATCTTTCAAAGATATCTTACATTGCAAAGGTTTTCCAATACTGGAAGCTAAGATTGCAAGAAATTGCTTGGCAAACCATATGGGTGGGGTGTAAAATGTACACAATAAATAATAGGATTATTGTGCATGCTGATGACAGTATCTTTAGATTGCCAGATTTTTTTGAATTTTAGCTTTTTTTTTTTAGAAAATTTGTTTACTGAGCTTAAACAACTTTGGATTGTTGCCTATAAGTGATGGGCTGGAACATTTAAATTATCATTCTAATTTTGGTATGGCATGGTGGTTAGGCTCTTGTCTCTGGATCATTGAGACAATTTCAAATATATGCACTGCAAATGTATGTCCATTTTTAATGTATTACTTGCAATCTATCTCAGTAGACTGGTAACTATAAGAGCAAAAGCGAGATTTTAAATGAAGATTAATTAATTAAATAAATAAAAAGTCACTATGAGATATTTATTTTTCCATTGAGATTAATAGGATTTAGAAAGTTTGGTTGAGTATGTGCTTTGTTTTCATTATAAACCAGAACACTTTTTCATTGTCTATGGTATATTATTAAAACCAGTCTTGGCCAGAAAATTAGTTATATTTATTCCCTTCTGAGGTCTGTTTTTTTAATTAAGAATGTTTGCCCAATAATCTGTTAACATATTGATTAAACATATTACATTTGTGCACTTTGGAATAAAAATTATCTAAAATGTGTACATAATTTGATATAATGCATATATTTGTACTGTCTCAGAAATCATTTAAACAAACTGCTTGAATTAATCAATACATATTGAAGGTTTACCCTAATGCCAGATTCATTTAAAGGTTTTCTTCTTATAGATTACAACTCTAGTTATAATCTAACTATAAATGCATGAAAATAATGCATTGATTGATTAAACCTCAGGCCATAGATAGATACTAAACAATAATAGATACTGTAGAATGATGTTTCATAAATATGCAATCACATTACAACTTCATCATAAATTGATAAATTGAAATGGCCGAGAAGGTGCAACAAATTAATATGAACTGAATGCTTAACTGCCCATAATATTGATTTGAGTTGATACATTTTTCTTCTTAGGAAAATGCTATAATTACATCTTTAGTAGTTGTATTCTTGTATTTAAAAAAATTCAAAGCAGTTTCCCCCCACTGTGCACCATGCAGAGAAATAAGATGGCAATTCTAAGAAGTCCCAGCTCCAAATGCTCAGAGTTATAATCCCAACCAAATGGGAAAGCATGAGATTAACAAGATTACTTTGATTGATTGATTGATTGATTGACTGTATGCCCTCAAGTCATGGTTGACTCTTAGTGACTACATAGATCAGGGATGTCAAACTCAATTTCATTGAGGGCCGCATCAAGGTTGTGTTTGACCTTAGAGGCAGGGTGGGTGTGGTCAGGGTGGGTGTGGCCAGCTCGACATCACTCATGTCAGGGCCACCCCTCCCAGACTTTGTTTTTGGCTGTGACGGCGTCCTGTAGCGCTCTGCCAGCAAAAACGGAGCACGGGAGGGGTGCGTGCGGCCCTCCTGAGTTCCATTTTTGCTGGCACAGTGCTGCAGGAGACCATCACAACCAAAAATGGAGCCTGGGAGGGGTGCCCCCAGCATGATTGATGTCAAGCTGGCAAAGGCACTGTGAACCAGTCCTTTGCTGTTTCCAGGGTGGTTCCTCAACAATTCTAATACCCTCCCCCAACCACATCACCACTGTAATTGTAACCACTATAACTTTCCTGCTGGTTGTTCTCTTCTTGTCTTTCCTTCCATCTTTCCCAACATTCCAGCCTTCTCCAGAAAGCTGGGTCTTTGCATAATTGTCCAGAGTAGGATAATTTGAGCCTGGTCATTTCTGCATCAAGTGAAAACTTTTGGACTGATTTATTTGATTAAACCGTTTGTTTGTTTTCTTGGTTATCCATGGCACCATCAGTCAGTCAACCTGCTGTCTTGCTTCTTCAAAGTCTAACTTAGGCTTCAATAGGGAATACCATGGCTTGTACCATAATGCTTGTTAATATCTAGTTTTATATAGCATTTGTGGTATAGATAGGAGAGAAGCCACTAGTATATAAAATGAGCCTGCTAGCATTGCCTACTAGCACTGATGATGTTACCTACCGTGTTTCCCCGAAAATAAGACCTACCCCGAAAGTAAGACCTAGCACTATTTTCTAAACCTGCCCTAATATAAGACCTACCCCGAAAATAAGACCTAGTGTGTTTTTGGGAGCCAAAAAAAATATAAGACAGTGTCTTATTTTCGGGGAAACACGGTAGTTTGGTAATGAAACATCTGCAAGAAAGCAAGCAAACTCAGGGAGCGCCAAGGAAACCAGATTTGTAGTATAGGCTCATACACACTTCCTTGGAAATAAAAATACAGCTGAACCTACTGGAAAGCGTGATTGGAGTATATATCTTGGTTGATGTGGTTCTATCACTAGGGTAAAAACTGATTCGGGTGTATCTATAGAATTGAAAATGCTTTTATGGCTCCAAGTGGCCTTGGTTTAAATCCATAGCATTCTGTAGCTGGCATATTTGATGTAGTCCTTGCTGGTTCCATGGTATAAGGATAAAAAGCAAAACAGCAAAGATTTCCTTGGTCTCCTTTCAGAAAACCCTCCCTTCCCATAACCCCTGACCAACATTAGTAGGCAGGGCTTACTGGGTGGAATGGATTGTTTGCCATGTCAATTTATGCCCACTTCCCAACTAAGATTGCTCTATCAATCCTTTAACATATCCCATGAGATAAAGAAATACAACCTTTGGGGAGTTTGACCTTTCGATACAAAGATCTTTTAAATATCTTGCGCAATTTCTCAGCTGTCATTATCTGTCTTGCTCTGATGCGCTTGACTCAGAATAAAGGTGATATGATTTCTTCATTTTTCTGTCATCTCCCAGGCATCCTTTGGGGGAGGTGGGAAAGGATAGGTGGGACTGTATAGCCCCTAAGAGAGAGTCCTTCTATTGAGACCCCACTGGAGAATTTTCTCCTCCCCTGGAGAAATGTAATGAAACTATCCATTCATTTTTTGTTTGTTTGTTGAATTCATACTCTGATTGTGTGTTTTGTGAACACCCAAGCCGTCTTGCATTAAATAACTATAAAAATTATGTTTAGCAATGGAGACATCTTCAAAGGGGTCCCACCTACTCATCTAAATAACTGTAGAGTTTCAAAAATAATCTACAATTTAACTTATGCTGGTAGGCAAGTGGCAGCCAGTGCAGATCTTTCAAGATAAATGTAATCCATGTATTTTGCAATGATTAACATCCTGCTTATTTTACACCATTTTTTTTCTGGACAGTTTTGAAAAGTAGCTTCCTTTAAAGCACTTTGCAGAAGTCAAGACATATGAAATCTTGTTACACATCATATGAAGTTGAGGCTGGTATAATAGATGTAGTTGTACACAGATGCTTCTTTGCTGCTTGAATTGTTGAAGATTGAAGAGCACTTTCAAATCATGAACATGATTTTTCATCAGAAATGGAACCTCATCATCAGCAGGCATCTTTTCAGTCCTTAAGACCTGCTATCTCCCTGCCCACACATTTAAGGGAGAATTTCAGAAGGTCATTCATCCCCAGCTTTTATTTTAAATATTTTAAATAATGCTAAAATGTTAGCAAAGCCACATCTAAACATTCATCTTTGTCCTAACTACTGAACCTTCAGAAGTCTTGAGACTTCTTTAAATAATTTTTAACTTTTAAAAAAATGTATATGCCACCTCTCAGATAAACCTTCCAGGCATGTAACAAAGAAGTTAAACACATAGTGATAAGATACCTCAATGTATGATAGTGTGATTTTACCTGTGAGTGGATAGGTGATCCAAAAACCCTTTCTCTCTGGCTTTGAGGGGGGAAAACATTCAACACACACACACACACACACACACACACACACACACACACACACACTGTCTGGGTCCCATGAGACATTCTTCCACAGTTCACAAACTTGCAGTACAAAATAGATTTATATTTAAAAACCTGGAAAAATTAAAACCCTCAGTGGTCTCCAGGGAAAGAATTGTACAAATGGAGAGCTACACTCAGAAGGTTCTCACTCTCTCTAGCCACTTCTTATCACAGATTTGCATTAATTTAGATGTCTGGGGTTGTCAAGTTCTCTACTTCCTATCTTAATTTTTTTTAAAGGAAGAAGAAATGGTAGTAAAGACATTTCTGAAACTTAGTTTGAGGTATTGTCTTATTCACAACTAGCTCGACACCCGTGCTTCGCTACAAAACTATGTGGTCGGGCTTAATTTGGGGGGGGGGGTAAAATAAGGGGAAAAAATACTACCACTGCCTACCAGCATCCATCGGTATTCATGTGGCTAGCGTCCTGTCAGTGTGTGAGAGAGTTGAAGGCTGTTTGTAAACTGTAACAGTATTTGCTGTGTGAGCAAGAAGGAGGCAGCAAGGACTCTGGGTGTGCCTTAGCTCAAACTGCTCTGTACTAAAGCTGGTTGCTGCTGTGAAACTAAAACTAAAACTGAAACTCCTCTCCTGTGCTTGTTTTTGCATTTGGAACAGACTTTTTTTCAGGTGTGGAGGGGGAGAACTCCTTAGCATCAGAGCATATTATTAATAATATAGCAAATACTAATGCTCTGATGGTCATTTCAAAAAATAATTTCTTAGTGAGCACCTAGAAGCCAAGAGTAACATACGTGCCAAATTTCAAGTTTGTAGGCTTTACGATTCTAGAGATTTTGTGATGATGCGTGAATGGTATTTTGCTTTTTTAAAAAAAAAACATTTATATGCCGCCCTTCTCCAAAGACTCAGGGCGGCTTACAATTTTTTGGGATACAACCCAATGTGCTCAGCAATAGCCTTCATTTCATTGTATATGCCTGCTTATTACTAAGCGGCATTTTTACAAAGTCAGCTTATTGCCCCCAACAATCTTGGGTCCTCAATTTACCTACCCCGAGAGGATGGAAAGCTGAGTCAACCTTGAGCCTGGTGGGATTCGAGCCTGCACTAATTGCAAGCAGCTAGAACTTAAGTGCAGGCATTTAGCAGCCTGCACCACCAAGGCCCTTATATATATATATAGATTTCCTGTTTAGTTTTCAGTTAACAATATGTAGATATCTGCTAGAAAATTATTCACTTCAATGATATGTTTGACATAGAGGTGAAGGACCTTTATTGGACAAAATGTCAACTTTTCTCCTTGCGTACTTCAAGGACACTGAGATATTTCCTGGTATATCTCATGAGAACTGGATGTCATTAGTGAGTATCTTCCGCACCTCTCGGACTTGATGATCAGACTTGTCTCTTCCACCAACACTACCTAGCTGTGTGATCTTCTGTGCATGGGCAAAGGAATGACCATTGTAGAGAGAACTGGTTTGAGAAGACAGTACTGTGGTGGGCTATATAATAAAGCAGGGCTGTCAAACTCCTGGCCCATGGGCTGGCCATCCATGCCCAATTTAGCAAAGGGGGAAAAAAGTCCCGATATGTCATGTGACACCCATTACAAAGCATTGTGTAAAGAGGCCCCTTATCTGTGACCTTGTGGGATTTAGTCTTTCTGCATTATATAAACATATGAACAATGGTTACAGGAATTGGGTATGTCTAGTTTAATGAAAAGAAGGACTAGGGATGATATGTCTTCCAATATCTAGTCTTCCAATATCTAAGGAGCAGGGGTAGGCTTCAAAAATTTTAGTGAAAGGTTCTCTGCCCAGTTGCTGGGTGGACATGGCCATGGTAGGCGTGGCCTAGTCGGCTCCTGCACCATGGTGGGAGGGGGGCATTTTTGTCCTTCCTGAGTTTTTGCGTTCCTCGATACTCTGGGAGGGCGAAAATGGCCTCTCTGGGTTCTGGAGGCTCTCTGGAAGCCGGAAATGGGTCCATTTCTGGCCTTCCCATTTTTCACCCTCTCCGAGCCTCCATGAGCGCCCTGCACTTACCTGCATCCAAAACAGGCTGCATGGGGACTCCTGGGAGGGGCGGGGCAGGTAGGGCCAGCAGGAGTGGGATTTGGGGGTTCTCTGAACTGCACAGAATCTTAGCTAGGAGCTCTCCCGAACCCCTATGAGCCCACAGCAGCCCACCCCTGCTAAGGAGCTGCCATGAAGAAGTGGGGTGTGTCAACCTATTTTCCAAAGAACAAGAAGGAAATTAAACAAGGAGAGGTCCCACCTAGAAATAAGAAGAAATTTCATGACAGAACAATTAATCAGTGGAACAACTTGCCTCCATAAATTGTGGATGCTTCATCACTGGACGTTTTTAAGTAGAGATTGGGTAATCACTTGTCTGAAATGGTGCAGGTTTCCTGCTTGAGCAGGTATTCTGACCCAAACCTGGTTCCAAGAGAGCAAACAACACAAAGGCAGCAGCACAACCTTTTAATATTTCATCGATGAATTCTGTTTCTTCACAGATAAGAGGCTGCTACCAACTAATTAGCTCCAACAAGAAAGAGCCTTGCCAAGTTGTTTTTCAAGGCTGCCAAAAACCCACAGATAAGAAATAGTTTACAACACAAGAGTCTTCAAATACCAACTGTAATGTCTACGAGGCTGAGTTTCAAAATGTCTTTGCTTCCTACAAAGAATGTTCGCTGCACATCTGCCTTTTATCTTATTTATTTATTTATTTATTTATTTAGTCAAGCGATTATAAGATAACAGGTATAAGTATAAACATAGTTATGAATACATGAAATGGATACATATAAGAGAAATAAAAAGAAACAATAGGACAGGGACAGTAGGCACATTGGTGCGCTTATGCACGCCCCCATACACCCCTCTTAGGAAAGGGGTGAGGTCAATAGTAGATAGTCTAAGGTTAAAGTTTTGGGGGTTTGGGGAAGAAACCACAAAGTCAGGTAGAGTATTCCAGACATTGACCACTGTGTTGCTGAAGTCGTATTTCCTGCAATCAAGTTTGGTGCAGTTTACCTTGAGTTTGTATCTATTGTGTGCTCTTGTATTGTTATGGTTTAAGCTGAAGTATTCATTGACCAGAAGGACATTGCAATGTATGATTTTATATACTATACTTAGATTGGACCGAAGGCAGTAGTTCTAGGTTTTCTAGGTCTAGAATTTCAAGTCTGGTGGCATAAGGTATTCTGCAACGAGTAGAGGAGTGGAGAACTCTTCTTGTGAAATATTTCTGGACTTTCTCAACTGTGTTAATATCAGATACGTAGTGTGGGTTCCAGACTGATGAGCTGTATTCAAGTATTGGTCTAGCAAATGTTTTGTATGCTTTAGTTATCTTCTTGAAGGAGGGGACATTACCTTGCAGCCTTACTCCCAAGTTGCCCATGCTGTTGTAGCTGCTTTTTCTGCAACCAATCTTGCACACACGTGCACTTGGCACAGGCTCCTTGGGAACCTCCTCATCACTGCTGCCAGCCCTCACAATCTCTGAAGGCAGCAGTCCGCTCCCTAATGGTCCTGGCCCCTCATCTGAATCCTCGCTCTCCTTAGCTGTCTGCACCTGCTGCCGGCTAACCACACAGCAGAGGTTTGGACTAGAAGACCTCCAAGGGTCCCTTCCAACTCTGTTATTCTGTTAAATATTAGAACCCCCCTGGTGCTTCTTGCCTAGCATTCTCTGAACATTCGCGGAATGCAGGAGAAAAAAAAAACGACAACAGAAGACAGCTAGACTGTTCAATGCGAGAAACTCTCTTCAGCTCCCCTGTCAATGAGGACCGTCTGCCAATAGCCCTGGGCTGTGCTGCGTTCAAAGGGCTATTGTAGGGCTAATATCCACGCCTGGAATTCTTGAGGGAACAAGGCAGGGAATACAAATGAAATCCATAACGCAATGTTCCAGATGCAGCAGAAAAAGAAAGGGGAGGGGGCAAGCACACACTCACACACAAACAGACACATTTATATCACAGGGCTGTATTTGTGGTCTTGAACCCCAGCCCCGTACAAAGACGCTCCTTGCAAGTAGGTGCAAAACGCCCGTCTCCTTCCACTCCGCAACACCTTAAAGAAGTTAATTCTTTGTGTTTTGTCCGCCAGCCAACCTGCCTCTTGGCAGGTCCCGTCTCCACCCACCCTCTTGCATAACTTCATAAAGGGGAGAAATATTGTAAGATTAGAGCGGCTGTGGGTGACTCCTCTTCCTCGCCCCTCCCTCCCTTTGCAACAAAACATCCAAACAAGCGCACACATGCTTCTTTCCAGACCTCCACCCACCCCAGACCTCTCTGGGGATCATTTGTTTGAAATCACTTGTAGTGTAGGGGAGGGAAAGGAGGAGGGAGAGGGAGGAGCAGACTCACTGTTTGCTCAAGCAACGCTTTTTCTCCACATGGCTCTGAACCTCCCCTGTTAATTTTTCATTCTAGTCCACAGCTGATTTCTAGGGGAACAAGTTGAGAGCAGAGGTAAGTGACTTTTCCATTTGCCTCTTCCAGTTTGCTAACCTGACGGAACTTAAACATCTGGGCGTGTGAGGGAACGTGCGCTGTAGTGTAAAGCAATCTTTAATTCCCCCCAATCATTAGTTTACTCAGTGGGAAAAGCAAGGTCTTCCAGGGGATTTACTCTCGGGTTTGTTTCCTTAGCGGCTTCAGCTGAAGAAAATGAGCTGGTTTAAAGGGTAGCTAAGCTTCCAAGAAACTTTCCCCCCCCTTCTGATTGTATCTTTCCACCTAGAAAGTGAGAGGAGCCAAAGGGACGAGCCAAGATCCTGGAGACATGGGAATTGGGGTGTTTTGCAGCTCTGCACAGAACAGCATTGTAGGAGACGCTGAGCTGCCAGCAGTGGCAAGGATTCAGGAGGTAGAGGCAGGAAGAGGCTTGCTCCTTCTGGAAAGGAGAGATAGGTTGGGATGCCAGCAAGCAATGCTCAAGAAAGTCCAGTGGGACAAATAAAGCAACAGAGGCCACACGGATAAGTGGGATTGGAGATCTGGGCTGGGAACAAAACCCCAAAACTTTAACTTTAGACTGTCTACTGTTGACCTCACCTCATTCCTAAGAGGTCTTTAGTGTGCATAAGCACACTAACGTGCCTACCGTCCCTGTCCTAATGTTCCTTTTTATTCGTATCCATTTCATGTATTAATAATCATGTTTATACTTCTATCTGTTAGCTAATATATGCCTGACAAAATAAAATACAAATAAATACAAATAAAGCAGGTTTTAAACTCGATGACTATATTCCAAACTCAACAGAGCTAGGGGGAAGCAAGGAATGCTTCCACTCCATGCATCAAAGTCTGTGGGATGCCCACTTTCTAGTGTTGGCCAAGGGAGATGATCTTCCATCTGGCATAGTTTAAGAGAAGCTGCTCAGCGTAGATGATGCCATGTCCCTCAAGAGAAGGACTGACTGGGCCACCAATGAGTTATAACCAGGGAGCTGTTAATGCTGTTCCTGAGGCAGCTGCTTCTTTTGGCTAATGGTTGGGCTAGCTCTGGCTGGTCTCATGTCCAAAAGGGCCCATTTAGGATAGAAAGATTGAATCAGATGTTTGATACCAGCATCTACGACTTTTAACAGCTATATTGTTCTGGTGTGATGGGAAATACTGTTATTACTGCACATGTTTCAAGGATACAAGAAGAAATTCTTATATCTAAGACCTAGGAGAGGACAAGTGAAGATAGATTACTTCTGGTCTAGTGGATTACATCTGATTTTTTTTCTTGAATGTAGGATTCTTTTAAATAACAGAGATGAATGATCATTCCATATATTTGTGTGTGCATTTAGGTGTGTATTCTCCGCCAAACTAGTATTTTTAAAAATAATCTATTGAGATGGTAGCATGTATAACACAATTTTACTGCAAAACATACTTTGAAAAGCATTTTTGTTATTTTCTTGGAAGAGGGAGGTGACACAGAAATGCATTGCAAAAGTTAGCAAAATACCAACTCTGAAGAGTAATGTCTTTTAAATCTGTGCATAAGTATCCTGCATCTACATAGTGTCTTCCAGATGTATTCGATTATAATTGCCACATTTCCCAGCAAACACAACCAACATCTGGAAGATTCTGGGGACAGAGGAGGTTTATTGAGAAGGCATGGATCAAATGAGTTTTCAGTTCATACAGACAACTGTTTATGAATAACATATGGCTGGAGTACATAGGGGAACATAACAGCCTTGGAAATGTTGGGGAATTGTCCCTTCCCATTGGTTCTGCTTTCAAGGGAATGCAAGTTGACATCTCAAATTCTGGACTGTATGATCCAGAGCTAAGAATAACTGAATATACCCTTGGAACTGAACTCTTTGTATGCTGCTGGAGCAATTTTATCCTGCAAGAAGTTAGCTTATATGCTTTGGATCCACCAGGATTTGTCATGTAGAAACCAAAATCTGCTTATTTGTTGGATTCTGTGGGAACTGGTAGTGAGAATACAGAGAAATACGTTATAAATCATTCAGCGCTAGGCTAATCACACTATTACAAATTCCAGCCTTTGACTTATCTTTAAAAAGGTGTGTTACACAGGATCTTTGTTTTTGCTGGAATAATTTGAACGCTGAATATATGCTTGTCAGAATAACCTAGTCTAGTGTTTCTCAACCTCAGCCACTTTAAGATCTTCCCCATCCTGGCTAGGGAATTCTGGGAGTTGAAGTCTACATAAAGTTGCTGGTGTTGAGAAACACTGAACCAACCCATTAGAGAATTATGGTGCTAGGTTCTTAAATATATAGTCCTATACATACCCATTCAGAAATAGTTCAATGGAACGGTCTGTGACTACGATTCAGCTGAAGATTTCATCTGGCAAAATATCTTTTTCCATAAGTGTCTCATCCCCGTGCATTTCTATGCAGATGTCTGCTTAATAAGCTTCCACATACTTTATTGCTGCAGATTTATTTATGTATTGGACTGCCTATGTCAAGGGTCTTCAAACCTGGAGAGTTTAAGACTTGTGGACTTCAACTCCCAGAATTCCTGAGCTAACATGACTGGTGGAGAAATTCTGGGAGTTGAAGTCCACAAGTCTTAAAGCTGTCAAGTTTGAAGACCCCTGGCCTATGTCCTAGGATAGCTCACAGCAATCCATAAAAACATGGTTAAAAACAAAAGTCCCTTTCCCCTTACCTGCCAGACCAAACTTCCTTGCAACTCAACCCCCATCCTAGCCCAATGCTTTAGCCTCCAGAAGGCTAAAAGGGTAGGGATTCCTGGATTTCATATAGGAAGTTGCTCCAAAGTCCGGGCAGTGGGACAGCCACCGAGAAGGCAAGCTTCTGAGATCCCATCAGCAACATTTAAGGGCGGGGACCTGGAGCACATCCATCCTAAACTAGAAGGATAGGCAGATACCCTCAAGGACCGGCAGTCCCACACATAATCTGGCTCTGTGCCATGTAAAGGTGATAACCAGATCTTTGAATCGCATCCAGAAAGCAACTGGGAGCTGATGCGTCTCATGCAGCAGTGGTGTTCCTTGGATGAACTTCAGAGCATTCAGAACTGCCTTTTTGGAACATGCTGCTGCCTTTTTGGAACAGTTGCAACATCTGGATGTCCAAGGACAAACGGTCTAGAGTGCATTGTACAAAGGCAAACAGAAGGTGACAAAAGCATGAATGGCTATGGACAAGATGTGCTGGTAAATTTGCAATAGATACTTTAACTAATTTTGTGAATACTTTAAACAATAACCCACTCCCTGCATGGCCTGGGTCCAGGGTATCTCTCTCCAGTGGTGGGATTCAAAAATGTTTGCTACCAGTTCTGTGGGCATGGCAGGGGAAGGTTTCTGCAAAATCTCCATTCCCTCCCCACCCCACTAACCTGCTTTCCAGATCCTTCTCCTGTGCAGGGCAACAAAAGAAGACCCAGCCAATCAGCTGGGACTTGGGAGGCAGAGAATAGATGCGGGCGGGGCCAGTCAGAGGTGGTATTTACCGGTTCTCTGAACTACTCAAAATTTCTGCTACCAGTTCTCCAGAAGTGGTCAGAACCTTCTGAATACCACCTCTGCATCTTTCCCTTGATGGGACAGCCTCCCCTACTTGTGCCAGTGGAACCGTTTGGATCTCAGGGACCACCAAACTCATAATTTTAAATCCCACGAACCACTAATATGAATTTTGATTGACAGTGGCTTGCTGACGTTGGTGAGAAAGTTGGTCACATATTTCAGAGCTGCAGTAGTCACAAGACGGGCCTTTGGTCATCCTGGAGCTCTGCAGAAAAAGTAGAAGCAGCAGAGACCCTGGGAAAATCCCCAAAAAAGACTGCAGGAAAATTCCCCACCCCATTTCCTACCGATTGATCATTCTTTATTTGGGATTGCAGGATACCATCTCCAGCTCTGTTCTCAGGGAGAGAGAGAGAAAGGGAGTGGGAGGGAGGGAGGGGGAAGGGGAGGAGAGAGAGACTTTTGACTTCATGCAAGGAAAGCAGCAGAAGCAGCAGAAAGTCTGTCTTTGTCTCCCCCAAACTCTGCCAGAAATGAGTCTTTGTGAGACTTGTCATGCCGGCGCAGCCTCTTGGAGCAGGACGCCTTACAGGGTCCCAAAGACTCATTTCTGGCAGAGTTTGGGGGAGAGAAAGACAGACTTTTGTCGCTTTCCTTGCATGCAGCCAAAAGCAGAAGAAGAAAGAAGCGGAAAGAAGCAGCCCGGTGGCCAGGCAAGTTCCCCCCTCCACCCTTTTCCCCCTCCCCTCATTACCTTGTGTTGTTCGCAATGCAAGCGACGCAAGCCTTGTGTTCCTGTGGGCCGTGTGGCCGGCGCAGCCATGTGTCCCACACAGCCTGGATTAATTGCTTTGGGGGCTGCTTTGGGGGTGACATTTCTCTGCGGACCACCAGTGGTCCCTGGCCCACTGGTTGGGGACCACTGACCTAGAGTCACCTTGTAGGGGAGATGGACGGCATAAAAATTTATAAATAAATAAATACATGGAAAATCACTTTAATCTATGTTAAGTTCTTACAGACACTTTGTAATGATAAGCAAAGTTGCTATAATTCTCTGGCTTTCTGCTGTATGTTCCTCAAACTTGGACTTTACTACTGGAGTTGTGCCAGAGCCAGGACTGGCAGTCCTGATCTAAACATTGTCTCTCTGGCTTCCAGAGTAATCCATGTAGGTATTAGCTCGGCTGGGTGTCATTTGTGATAAACTATAAAAGGATTGATGCCTTATCATGTTGATTCTCGTATCTGTCTATGTATCATTAACTAATAACAACTAATCCGTTTTTCTTGAATGGACCATCTATGGAAATTCTGTGTAGTCATTTATGCCCATCTCAGCATTGAGCGCATTGACCTCACTTTCCTTGCTGCTAAACCAAAATTTCAAGAATCTCTACCAGCTTATTTATAAGCAAAATTAAAAGAAACAAAGACCCCACTCCTACCAACCACCCCATCTTGTGTATATGTCTACACTGTAGACCAGGGGTGACAAACACAAGGCCTGTGGGCCAGATCCAGCTCATAGCATGCTTAGATCTGGCCTGCAGGCCGGCTTGGAAACAGCAAAGGACCAGCCCACGGTGCCTCTGTGAACGAAAACGGAGCTTGGGAGGGCTGTGTGCAGCCCTTGCAAGATCCATTTTTGCTGGCAGAGGGCTGCAGGAGGCCGTCACAGCCAGAAACAGAGCTCGGACCATCACATACACACCCAACACGAGTGACGTCAAGTTGGCCATGCCCACCCTGACCATGCCCACCCCGACCCCCTGAGGTCAAATGCAACCCTCAATGAAATCAAGTTTGACACCTGTGCTGTAGACAGAAATATCAGTGGAATAGATTGCAAAACAAGTCTTTCCATGACTTCTGGGAATGGAGTGGCAAGAATTTCAAACTAGACTTTCATTGCCAAGGGACTGAGGGTAAAAGTGAATGAAGTCTTTTCCAAGTAATTAATTCAAATCATACACACGTATCAGTGGTGGGATTCAAATGTTTTTACTACCGGTCCTGTGGGTGTGGCTTGGTGGGCATGGCAGGGGAAGGACACTGCAAAATCCCATTCCTTCCTCACCCCACTAATCTGCTTTCCAGCTCCCTTCTCCTGTGCAGGGCAGTAAAAGAAGACCCAGCAGATCAGCTGGGACTTGGGAGGCAGAGAATAGATGGGGTGGGGCCAGTCAGAGGCGGTATTTGCCGGTTCTCCAAACTACTCAAAATTTCTGCTACCGGTTCTCCAGAACTGGTCAGAACCTGCTGAATACCACCTCTGATAGGAATGCTGCAAAGATCATAACTGTGAAAAGCGGTCGTAAGTCTACTTTTTTCAGTGCCGTTGCAAGTTTGTACAGTCACTAAATGAACTGTTGCAAAAGAGGATTACCTGTACTAACTCCCAGTCTAGTGAAATACAGTATAAATGCATATTATGGAATCAAATTTTAGTCTAGGCTCCTGGAAAACAGAATGTGTCAATTTTCCATGTCTAGAAATATAAGGCCTAGATTTTCATTAGGTCCCCCCCCCCGTAATTTAGAAAACAGGGTAGTTGGGGAAATATCCAGTTATGAAGCCTGGTACCTACCATTCTTTCTTGCTGTCCCAGTCCACAAGACACTTTCTTCTACCTCTGCTCAATTTTTTTTCTATTTGGGATGGGTTCATTTCCGGACAGGCATGGTATTGTAGCCTTTATCATTTTCTCAACAAATTGAGGAGGCTGAATTTTGGAAGACGTGGATTTATGTTGATTTTAATTTGTGTTAATTAGACCAGATGATATGACTAAAGCCAGGTGATATGACGAAGAGGTTCATACACAAACAAGAAAATATTCTCTTGTCTATTGATGTTCTCTTGCTTGTCCTGTTGGCAATATAGACTTCAGAGATGCTATTGAATTCCCCCTCCATCTCTCCCTTTTTCTCTTTCATACTACATATGCCTGGTCACACATGCACATACACGCATGGATCCTTGTCCCTACTGTTCACACTGTAATTATATGGACATACGACTTGGGTTCTGCAAGTCTCATTCTGTGTTATATGTAAGGTGACCAACTTTTTTACAATGAGAAGGACACAAATAAATTGAAGAAAAAAAACAAAGCCACTTGCACGCGGCACACTCTTGCGTGCGGCACACTCTTGTGTGCGGCACACTCTCTCAAAACAATTCTCCTGTATGGAGCACATGCGCCTCATAATTACGTCTTGCTGCACTGTACGGAGCCTTGACGAATCGTCATGTCAAATACAAATACGTCACATCACACACAACGGATCGGATCGGCATCAAATATGGAGAATTACAGATTAGTCTTCAAATATCAAAAAGGAGGACATGTAGGAAGATACTTTTTGAGGGAGGACAGAACTTACAAAAGGAGGACTGTCCTCCCTAAAGGAGGACGATTGGTCACCTTATTATATAGGGCTTAAATCTGCCTTTATAACACTTTCACAGTTAGGGAAAATAGCTGAATGTAGATCTACCAAACCTTTTTTTCCTGATGCCAATATTGTGGACATTAAAGCATCTGACTCATACTAAGCTTTACCAAATGGATTCCATTTTGCCTCGGGTATGCATGCCCAGTTCTTCTCTACTGTTAGACCCTTCCACGTGAAGACTTTGTACCAGTTAAAAATCAGCTTTGGACATGACTTAGATGTTGGATTTTGGGTCCTTCTGAGAGCTTAGTCAGCTTTTTCTGGTTCTGGGCCAAATGATTTGAAAGAAGGTCCTTTATTTTGCAGAACTGGAGCTTGTGGATGGTCTGTTTTCCTGTTTTGGGGAAATATAAACCATGCAACATTGTTTAGGAACTTTGTAGTCCCTGACTGTTTGGCATTAATTCTTATGCTTGTGAAATCTCTTTTCCATTATCCTAATTCAGAATACAGAATAACAGAGTTGGAAGGGATTTTGGTGGTCTTCTAATCCAACCTCTTGCTCAAGCACCCTATACCATTCTGGATCAATGGATGTCCGATATCACTTCCAGTGATGGAGCACTGATTTATTCCACTGATTAATTCTTCTCATTCCCAAGAAATTTCTCCTTAGTTCTAGGTTGGATTTCTCTTTGATAGGTTTCCATTCATTACTTCTTGTCCTGCCCAGTAGTGAGATTCAATTTTTTTTACTACTGGTTCTGTGGGCGTGGCTTGGTGGGCATGGCAGGGGAAAGATAATGTAAAATCTCCAGTCAGAGGTGGGATTTGCTGGTTCTCCAAACTACTCAAAATTTCCGCTACCGGTTCTCCAGAACTGGTCAGAACCTGCTGAATGCTACCTCTGGTCCTGCCTTCAGGTGCTTTGGAGACCCCTCTTCTCTGTGATAGCACCTCAGTTATTGGAAGATTGTTATCATGTCACCCCAGTCCTTCTCTTCGCTAGACTAGACATACCTGGTTCCTGCAAACGTTCATAATATGCTTTAGCCTCCAGCCCCAATCATCTTTGTTGCTCTTCTCTACACTCTTTCTAGAGTGTAACCATCTTTCTTCTATTGACCAAAACTAGATGCAGTATTCCAAATGTGACCTTACCAAAGCAGTATAAAGAGGTATGAATGTGACCTTGATACTACCTCTCTGTTGATGCAGCCTAGGATGGCATTGGCTTTTTTGCCAATTTGATTATTTCCCTTTCTATTCCCTTATCTATTTAACATCATTTATAAAGATTTTGAAGAGTACTGGGCCTAAGGCAGAACCTTGGAGTACCCCTCTATATGTTTCCCCCCATGTTCCATTGAGGACTACCTCAATGAGTTATCAATCCATCTGGTGGTGATGCTGCCTATTGCATATTTTTCCAATCTTACCAAGAAGTAGGTTGTGGTCTACTTTATCAAATGCCTTACTGAAGCCCAAGTATACTATGCCCATGGCATTTCGCTGGCCCACTAATTTAATCACTTTGTCAAAATACAGTTTGTCTGGCATTTCACCATGGAAAGTTGGGGGCAAGTCATAAGTTACAATGCTCTTCTCACTACAAGAAGCCAAACTAATGTATTCCCAGAAGATGCGGAATGGATTCTTATCTGAGCACCTCCAGTGAAAAAAAAATCCTTCACTTCTCTGCAGAATTGTGAAATTATTAGCACTGTTAGGAATTTCTTCCAATAGAATCTGCCTCTCTGCATTTGTGGCTCTGCATCTCGGATTTCAGATTCTGCAAGAGGGCCAAAAAAATCTATGCCAGCATGGTGAAAGGAAGGCAGTCTTCAGCTCTGTCATTTTATAGCACATCAAACTTCCCAAGTGGATAATCTAGGGTGATTTGGAGATAAACCTGGAGATCATAAAGTTAGGGACAGCAATCTATTGACTTCCAGTTGGTCGGGTGAGTCTGCTACTTGACTGTTTAATGAGAAAGATCATGTTACCATTGTCTTAAAATAAATAATAATTAAAACAGTAATAGTGTTACAGTAATGTAGATTTGCTTTGTTTCATCCTTAATGTGCCAATGAGCTGATGCTAATCTCAATAATTTCAATGGGGGGAGGAAAAAAGCTACATTATGCTGAATGATTTGCATTTGTAGTAATTTGAAGTGACAACTGCTCCACTAAGGTTCTTTTAGAAAACAATGTTTTTCAATCTGTTGAGCACTGAAGTAGTAAGTTGAAGGAGGAATCTGCTCTGAATGAACTTTCAGCCTAGCTGGTTGGCCAGATGCCATATCTGTAAGAAACATCTCTGAAGTTCTTGACAAAAGGAGCAGGGTGAGGTGGCTGAGGCACAACAAGGCTGATTTGCACAGCAAGTGCAAATTCGTTGACGGAAAAAGTAAATGTGCAAAAGAGTTGGTGGTAGACAAGAACTATTTCAGCCATATTGAAAGCAGTTTCCACTGATCAGTGGAAGATGCAAATTAGGAAAGAGAATTTGTCTCAGAAAGCTGAAATTGGAATGGAAGGGGAAATGAGTGATCTAAAAAGAAAGAAATGGAAGAAGGTGGCGTGTTGAGAGACAGAGTTAAAATAACCCTCTTGAACCTGTTATCCTTCAGTATATAATTTTATATGATAATGAAATGTAAAGAGGGCCAGGGGCCAAACATACCTCTGGTAGGGACTGTATTCCAGAGAATGAGCGCTCATGTTGCAAAAGGTATCCGGGTTATCCCCCATGAGAATGAGATTTATTTATTTATTATTTATTTTATTAGACTTGTATGCCGCCCTCTCTCCCTAAGGACTCAGGGCAGCGAACAATAAAAAACCAATACAAATTACAATAAAAACCATTAAACAGATACAAGCCTAATCAGTGTCATAAAATTTAAAAAGAATTAAAACAAAGATTAAAAAACCAACCCACACCCCCGAAGTCAGTCCAGACTGGGCTGTTGAAACAACCAGGTCTTCAGGTCCCGGCGGAAGGAGTGGAGATCAGGGGCCAAACGGAGGTCTATGGGGAGTTGGTTCCATAGGGCGGGTGCTCCCACAGAGAAGGCCCTACCCCTGGGTACCGCCAGTCGACAATGTCTAACCGACGGTACCCCAAGGAGGCCTATGGGAGCGTACTGGGCGATCGGAATGTGATGCTGGCAGGATTGTCTAGAGACCCCTCTGGATGTTTGAATTGGATGAGGAAAGTAACATTTGGCAAAGCTGTTTCTGACATATTGCGGTGCTACATTATATGCTTATATGTGATAAATAATGTTTTCAACTGACCATGGAAACCCGTTGCTAATGCAATAAGTTCAGAATAGGTATTAATTGGCATAGTAAGTTCTGGATCTGCCACAGCCCCACAGTCATTTCACAAAGACAATATCTACTCTCAGATTCTCTAGCTAGAAAGCCAGGTTGGCTGGGGGATTATGGGAACTGAATTGCAACATAGGACCGAGCCAAAGAAAATTGCACAACCAATTAAGCAGAACAAATCCGACGCTTTAAGCAATTGTGCTTTTGGGCTGATATATAAAGCCAGTTGTGTAATTTGTTAGTGTTACATTTTTACGCTCAGAAAGAGGAGTTTGGGGGATTTTTATTAAAGGAATTAAAGGATCCACCTGGGTATGTGTGTCAATGAAATAATCTGAAGGCCTGGAGACCAGAATCTTGATTGAAGGAAAGGAAGTACCAGGGGTGGGCTTAAAATTTTTTAGCAAAGAGTTCTCTGCATGGTTGCTGGGTGGGTGTGGCCATGGTGGGAGTGGCCTAGTTAACCTCCTGCACCACAGTGGGGGGGGGCGTTTTGCCCTCCCCGAGCTCCGAAGGCTTTCCTTGAGCCTCCAGGAGGGTGAAAACGGCCTCCCTGGGTTCTGGAGGCTCCCTGGAAGCTGGAAACAGGCCCATTTCCAGCCTTGCCAAACTTCTGGGAGGCCCATTTTTCAGCCTCCCCGAGCCTCCATGTGCACCTTGCACTTACTTGCATCCAAAACGGGCTGCATGGGGACTCTTGGGAGGGGTGGACTAGGCTGGGCTGGGCCAGCCAGGAGTGGGATTTGGGAGTTCTCCAAGCAGCACAGAATCTTAGCTAGGGGCTCTCCTGAAACCCTGCGAACCCCCAGCAGCCCACCCCTAGAGGTACCATTTGCTAATCTATGACATGCAGCGGAGTGTTTTGTACCATCCCTGTTCATTTTCAAGTAACAAATTCATGGGTTTTCTTTTTGGTTACTTTCAGCACTCCAGGATACCTGCTCAGGATGCTAAACAAGCACCCTATGATGCCACCATCTTGTATCATGTTGTGATCTTCTTTTGTCTCAATCTTTCCTAAACTTTCAGGGCCATGGGGAGCAAAAAGAGTTGGGATGTGGAGCTCAATGGGACTGTGATTGTGCCAGAGACAAAGGCAAAACCACGGAAGGGGGAGGATGAGCTAGAAGAAAGAGGCCAGTGGACCAACAAAATAGAATATGTGCTTTCTGTGGCTGGAGAGATCATCGGTCTGGGAAACGTTTGGCGATTTCCTTATCTCTGCTACAAGAATGGAGGTGGTAAGTATCCAATATTCCTGATTTGTCAGTGTCATGTAATTGCTTGTCACCATTGCTTATTAGGCAACAGCTTTGAAACAAACATGAAGTTGCAAATTAGCACACCATGTGCAATATAGAGATTAAAACATAAAACTGGCTATAAACATTTACAATGTAAAATGAACAACTCATAATAAAACCATTGGGTGATGGACCAACCCATGAATCGTCAGATAACATCTCATCATCATATTTGGTGTGACAGATTGTTTGCACAATGTTTGTGCTGGCAATGCAAAATGTTACGAGCCGCATATTAGTCCCTATCAGTAGGAAAATCACAGATCTGTACAGCCTTCCATATGTTAGACTTTCTGCTTTAAAATTGTGCCAAAATCCTTGGTCTAGGGAAGAAATAGAATGGACATGGAATGGGAATGGAAAATGACCATGTCCATCGAATGGTCATAAATATTCCTATTTATATTTATGACTATTAGATAGTAGCAGCTGTTGTCTGGAGTTTTACGTGTCTACTATACTTGGCAAGAGTCTATAATGAGCAGCACTAGTATAGTATTTAAGGAAATGAAAAGAAACAGGGAGATGCAAGCCATGAAACTTCAATGAGTAAGGGTGAACCCTAGCCCATCGCTCCCAGTCCAATCTAACTTGTGGAAGAATTTGGAGGAGGAAGTGCTAGGTACGGTTCTTGAACTTCTGGAGGAACAATCTTCTTCTTTCTTTATTATATATATAAAAACAGACGTGTGTGTGTGTGTGTGTGCGCGCGCGTATGTTCGAGCATAAGTCTGGAATGTCTCAAGCAATTTCAACCAATCTCGGTACACAGATTATTTACCCTCTGGAAACAAATACTGTGGGGGTAAGACACCCCTATCATCCCTCGGTGTGTGTGTGTGTGTGTGTGTGCGCCTTAAAATGGATTCTATTGTACAGCACAGTGGACTTGCCATGGTAATGGCTTCACAGTACTCCACAAGGGGGCTACCTCTCAGCCCTCCAAGGAAACATAAGGGGATTGGCCAAGTGCAATCAAACGCTACAAAAATGAAACACCAGCGTTGACAAGCAACTCCCGAGGAGAGGAATAGCAGACTTGCGACACTGCACGAGAGACAGTACAACAGCATGAATCCCGACTACAGGAGCTTCCTGTCTAATACAGGATTGGGATAAATAAATAACCAGGCAACGCTGGGTTATTGGCTAATAGGATATGTAAGTCTAACAAATATAAATAGCCTTTGTGGCTGTTATGGCACATTTTCCCAATACAAGAACTTCCCTTTATACAGGTAGTCCTTGATTTATGATCACAATTGAGTCCAACATTTCTGTTGTGAGACATTTGTTAAGTGAATTTTGCCCCATTTTATGACCTTCCTTCAGTTGTTAAGTGAAACACTGCGGATGATAAGTTAGTAATCTGGTTGTTAAGAGAATCCGGCTTCCCCATTGACTTTGCTTGTCAGAAGGTCGTAAAAGGAGATCACGTGACTTTGGGATGCATCAATGTCATAAATCTGAACCTGTTGCCAAGCATCTGAATTTTGATCAGGTGATCATGGGGATGCTGGAAGGGTCGTAACTGTGGAAAAACGGTCATAAGTCACTTTTTTCAATGTCATTGGAACTTTGAATGATCAATAAATGAATTGTAGTAAGTCGAGGGCTATCTGTATATGTGTATCTCACATTATAGTGCATATAGAAAAGGGATGGGGCTTGCATTACAATATTGTGTTGCTTCATCTTTTGATCCCCTTAGTTCCACTGCAGATACCAAAGTGAATGAATATGATAAATGAGCATACCGCCCGTAAGAATTAATGTAATATATTGATATGCATGGAGAATCTACAAAGAGTGGTAGAATCATCAGGATTTTTAACAGCTCAACATATTTAATAGGGGTTCCTCACATTTCTATAGCTACATTCAGAGGTGGTATTCAGCACCTCTGACCAATTCTGGAGAACCGATATCGGAAATTTTGAGTAGTTTGGAGAACCGGCAAATACCACCTCTGACTGGCCCTGCCCCCATATATTCTTTGCCTCTCAAGTCCCAGCTGATCGGCTGAGTCTTCTTTTGTTGCCCTGCACAGGAGAATGGAACTGGAAAGCAGGTTAGTGGGGTGGGGAGGGAATGGGATTTTGCACTAACTTTCCCCCTGGAATGGGGAGGGAACGGGGATTTTGCAGTACCCTTCCCCTGCCATGCCCACCAAGCCACATTCACTAAGCCATACCACGGCCACCAAGCCACACCCACAGAACCAGTAATAAACATTTTTGAATCCCACCACTGGCTATATTCTACTTGTAGTCTCAGTGTAGACTGTTGACTAAATAATGGGACAGAAAATGACATTTTCCCAGTGACGACATATTGTGCTTGAGAAACTGGGAAGCGCTTGATGAAGTTCTGGTAACCAAAGGCTAACGAAATATTGCACACTTGATGTACTAGAAACTGATGTTTTGGAGTGACCCACATTTTTATAACATACAGCTGATGATGCATTATTCCATGTATCTCATTGCGTTCAGTGTGGTTGCAAAATAAGGTATCATACTTTTATTTTTGGTCTCAAGTTCCAGTTATCTGGATTTAAATTGGTACTGAGGAAATAGTTGAGGATGTCAGAGGTCTAATGCTTTTAACATGACTAGCATTCAGGCCAGAGGGAAATGCTCCTTGCTGAGGCCTTCTAGTTAATTGTCCATCGTGGGAATGCATCTCACTCAGAGTTATTGTTATCGGGATTAGACAAACAACCATAGAAAACAAAATCAGTTTTTTTCCTAGGAAACAGAATGTGAGTATTGCATTCCAAAACTCCAAGCTTCACAAATACCCCAAAACTCTTGCAAAGGTCTGAGGATTCAAAGTTCCTATTCACTTAAAGGCCCCCAAACTTTTGAGTCTCAGATTATTTAGTAAATTAAGTACTATTGTGGTGTTGCGTATTCCCTCTAACTCTTTTATTCATTTACCATGCCCACAAATTCTTAAGCGTTTGTCTTATGTTCTGAACAGAAACTGGACTTTAGCTTCTTATTCCTGCCTTCCTTGCTAATTCAGTTCTTGTTAAGTTTGCATGAAGAGTCAGACGCGAGGAGTTCCAGCAAAAGACTTTATTAGTGACTACAGCTCGAATAGACCCGTCCTGGCTTGGCTACGGCTGCTTCTTATAGCCTGCAGGCGTAGCTGCCAGCCAATGGGAGTGCAGGGATTCTTCCACTATTTAAACCAATACCATTTGACATTTTACAAGAACAGTTCAAATAAACCAATAACATTCAAACCTACATACATAACACCCCTCCCCACTAGGTTCAGTCCATACCAAACCCCAACCTATCTAATGTATTCCTTTAAATAGGTGGGGCTCTTACGTGTCGAGACCTTCGTGGTTCAGAAGCTTTAACGTTCTCACCCAGTGAGAGAAAATGTGTCTGCTGACATTTCGCTGTTGGGACTTCCTGTGAAAGGAGACCCTGTTGAATTGTTAGAATCTGGTCTCTCCTCCCATCCCATCCTCGTCGCCAGTGTTAAGTTTGCATGAAGAGTCAGGCAGGAGTTCCAGCAAAAGACTTTATTAGTGACTACAGCTCAAATAGACCCGTTCTGGCTTGGCTACGGCTGCTTCTTATAGCCTGCAGCCGTAGCTGCCAGCCAATGGGAGTGCAGGGATTCTTCCCGCACTATTTAAACCAATACCATTTGACATTTTACAAGAACAGTTCAAATAAACCAATAACATTCAAACCTACATACATAACAGTTCTGATATTCATGTAGGCCCTGATACATAATCAGAGCTTAAACCAGGTGTTTTCCAGATTTCCAGAGTGATTTAATAACAGGGAAAAGTACCAAATTAAAGTATGAAAGAAGGCCCATTTTTTAAAATATCTGAGTGGATTTGCACATTGTCTATGGAGAGAATCATGAAACACCCTGAAAATAAATTTGCTGATTTTGATTCACAGATCTCTGCCTTGGCCAAAAACCCAGGATCAAGTTGTGAAATATCTCTTTAAAAAAAAAACCAGCACTTTAATGGTTGCTGCTTTTGTATTTCAATTAAGGAAGAGAGTGGGAAATTCTTAAATCAATGAATGACTACACTACTAAAAATCCATTACTGATGAGCCCTCTTTGTCTTATATGATCCTACTTTCAGTCAACTTTTATGGACTTGGGAAGCAATTTGCACAGAGGTTGTACTGATAAGATAACAAATGAAAAGAGTAAGTTTGGCATAGACGAAAAGGGTTGTTTCAGCATTCTCAAGTCCAAAGATCCATTGAGTTCATTTGCATTCTACATACCTCGCATGGTACACCTAGTCCTCGACTTATAACAGTTCATGTAGTAACCATTCAAAGTTGCAACAGCCCTGAAAAAGTGATTTATGACGGTTTTCACACTGTTCTAACCTAGGCTTCCCCAACAGCATGAAGCGGAGTCCTCGTCCCGATAAACCCTTTTTACTTAACTTACAATGAATTTCCTCTCCAAGAAAGGCCCTGCCGACGGTCTTTCAATAGTTCTCAATTACAAACCTTTATCAGGCTTGGAGAGTGGCTAGGCCGGTATCTTTCAGATGCCTTAATTCTTGGCAAGCATTCTGGAGGAACTAATAGTCTCCTGCCAAGCCCCACTCCCCTTTCACTCCTCTTTTATACTCTAGGGGAGGGGCCATTCACGGTCCACCTGTGGCTTTACTCCTGTTCTGACCCAACCTGGTTCCCAGAGAGTAAACACAAGACAAAGGCAGCAGCCCCACCTTTTAAGGTTTAATCCATGAATTCTGTTTCTTCACAGATAAAAGGCTGCTTCCAACTAATTAGCTTGGACAAGAAAGAGCCTTGTTGTTTGTCAAGGCTGCCAAAAACCCAGAGATAAGAACTAGTTTCCAAGAGTTTTCAAATACTAACTATGATGTCCACGAGGCTGAGTCTCAGAGCTTCTTTGCTGTCTGCAAAGAACGCTTTTCCAAACCTGACTTTTATCCTCTTGAGGGAGGGGCCATTACCTTGCAGCCTTACTCCCGAGTCGCCTGTGCTGCTGTAATTGATCTTTCCTCTGAGTAATCCTTCATGCACGTGCACTTGGCACAGGCTCCTCGGGAACCTCCTCATCACTGCTGCCAGCCCCCACAATCTTTGAAGGCACCAGTCTACTCCCTAATGGTCCTGGCCCCTCGTCTGAGTCCTCGCTCTCCTCCACCATCCGCACCTGCTGCCGGCTAACCACAACAACTCCCAAGTCGGCCCTTGTTCCTCAGGTGTTCCCTTCTTCTGGCAACTCTGCACATGCGCACACTGGGAACAGGCTCCAGCTGTTCTTCTGCCTCACTGATGTCCGACTCTGAAGGCAGCTGATAACTGTCAGGTGGCCCCGGCCTCATCTCTGCCTCCAATGCAGAGCACTCATCAGAACCTTCCCCAGACTCCAGGACTGGCCCATGTTCCTCCCCAACCTCCTCACTGTCTGAATCTGCTGCCAGCTCCCCTGGCTGCTGTTGGGCCTCAACATACACTTACAACCATTGCAGCATCCCCATGGTCAGGGGATCAAAATTCGGACATTTGGCCAGTGACTCATACTTATGATGGTTGCAGTGTCCCAGGGTCACGTGATGCCTTTTGCTTTTGTGACCTTCTGATAAGCAAAGTCAATGGGGAAGCCAGATGTGCTTAACAATCGTGTTAGTGATCTAGCGTCTGCAGTGATTCACTTAACAACCGTGGCAAAGAAATGTCCTAAAATGAAGCAAGGTTCACTGAACAAATGTCTCACTTAACAAAAGATATTTTGGGCTCAGTTGTCGTTGTAAGTCGAGGGCTACCTGGACTCAAATTAGATGTTTTAATGTTTTTTTTTGTATTTGAAAGGTTTTTATTCTTTTGAAATGTTTTTAAGATTTTAATTGTAATATATGTTTTTGAATTGTGAGCTGCCCAAAGTCGCTTGCTCAGATGGGTGGGTATAGGGAGAAAAAAAACAAATAAACAAGCAAACAAATAAATAAATCTCCGATCATCTCAAAGAACCTGCCAGGATATTAATGAGGCTGATTTTTTACTTTTGTTTAGCTTGTGGTTTATAACTAAATAAACCATGTATCACAAAGACATTGCTAAGAGTCATCTGGCCTGGTTCCCAGGGAATCACACTTTGGCTAAAATGCTTGCAGCTTTGGAATTTCCTCTATCTGTAGAACTCTTTATATTAGGACCACCATTTCTGTGCTGCTGAAATCCAGATGCCACTGAACAAAGAGACAGAGAAAGCATTAACTTTTTCAAGGCCAGATATGTTAGTCATACACAATAACTATTAAATGTCTTCTCGATTCTATAACAGATCCTTCCTTAGCTGGTTGGATTACAATCTGCATAACCCCAGGCCTTTAACTTTTGTTCTCACCATTGTCTTCCTTCTCAAGCGGTTTTCATTAGGATCTGATTTAATGATAAACAGCAAGTGATTCTTCAGAAGTTGGTGAACGATAACTACCAATATTTATTTATTTTATTTATTTATTTTGTCAATCGCTTACAAGATAATAAGTATAAGGATAAACATTGTTGTGAATACATGAAATTAGTGCAGGCTCGAATCCCACCAGGCTCAAGGTTGACTCAGCCTTCCATCCTCTTGGGTAGGTAAATTGAAGACCCAAGATTGTTGGGGGCAATAAGCTGACTTTGTAAAAATGCTGCTTGAGGGGGGGAAAGCCCTAGTAATAAGCAGGCATATACAATGGAATGAAGGCTATTGCTGAGCAGATTGGGTTGTGCTCCATAGATTGTAAGCCGCCCTGAGTCTCCGGAGAAGGGCGGCATATAAATGTGAATTTTAAAAAAAAAGAATACATATAAGAAAAATAAAAGAAACAATAGGACAGGGATGGTAGGCACGTTGGTGCACTCATGCATGCCCCCTACAAACCTATTATTCCTAGGAAGTATGACCTGCTTGGAAAGAACAGTATTGCAAGTCAGCAAAAGCTGGGATGCCTTGGGTTGTTGCTTACTATGATTGTCCCAAAGGTGCTTTTCAAAAGCACCTTTGGGACATTTGTAGTCCACCTGCTCTTAAATACCTTTTGGGAAAGAAATTCACAGTGCTGCAAAACTTTAGTGGATAATATGCATAATTACCCTAATGTGAAATGATCTTTTTAAAAAAATCTATGGAGATAGTTATTCCAAAGGTGCTTTTTCCTCCCAAGAGGCAACTGGACTTTCTGGTTTTTCTTTGAAGACCTTTAGCTTCTCATCCAAGAAGCTTCTTCAACTCTGACTGGATGGGGAGGAATGGAAGGATTTATACTCCTTTGCAGACAGCTGGTCATTTGCATTCTTTTAGCAAGTTGTTGAGGCCACTTTGTTCCACCAACATTTCCTCCCTTTCTGTTACCTACAGGGGCCTTCTTAATTCCATATGCCATCTTTCTCTTTATTTGTGGAATTCCAGTCTTCCTTTTGGAAACAGCCTTGGGACAATACACCAGTCAAGGAGGAATCACTGCCTGGAGAAAGATCTGTCCTATCTTTGAAGGTATGTTGGTGGTACATCAGAAATCCTGGTAACTTTCCATCAAGAACTCGGTGTACCTTGATCTGATTCCCTCTGAGTTTCCTAGCCACAGGGCATGGCTGAGGGCCAAATGCTGACAGGGCACCTGTTTCATCCTATCCTTAAAGATAAAAATGTGAGTCATCCTGAGATTCTCTGTTGGAAGTAGAATTACTATTGCGCAACCAGAGAGAGCTAAATAAATGACCATACTGGGGGGGGACTGGGACAAGGCATGCCGTAGAGTTGGAACCCGTCCAGGATGCTGGAGAAAACAAAGGGCAGATACTTGGAAAAGGAGTCTGGAATCAAAACAAAAAGATATTCCAGTGGTTAGCTTTAAACATGTCCAGTGATGGGATTTAGATGAAAGTAGCAGCAAAGCAAGTTATGGACTGGGCTGGGTAAATTTATGAAGGTATCTCTTTCAAGAAGCAGCTGGAAATTGAAAACTTTGAATAGAAGTTAATTCTCTGTTGCAAGAGTTAGACTTTATTTATGTTAATTATGCACTCAGATCTTTTCTTTCTGGCCAGCTAGCAAATCAGTGTCTGCCCTCTGCCCAGTAGAGAAAACCCTTGGCTCCGTTCAGATCATGGACTAGCTTAATACATTTTAGCATAGTGGGTTGCAGCACCCTAAAGTATATAGTTAGTTTTCAAATCAATGTCTCAGTCAGCCTCAGTCAATTGGGTTGGTGGGTTGTTCAAAAACAGCCAACCTACATAATTTCAATCTGCAGATGGGAAGTATCAATTTTAGTCATTTATCATGAGCCTAAGTTTCATGCATGGGGCTTTGCAGATGTGTTGGGCCACAGTTTCCAACAAGAAAAAAGCTTCAAAGATGGGCTGAGGAAAATAGGAATAACATTGAATGCACTAGAGCAGAGGTCTCCAAATATGGCAACTTTAAAAACTTGTGGACTTCAACTCCCAGAATTCCATAGCCACAAGTTCTTTGTCTTCAGCTCTAATAAAGTAGAACATTTTGAACCATGTTATAAATAGACGTTTGGAGATCAAGGGCCATTTTACTCTTGTGTACAGGGAAGTTGAAGAGAGATGGATTGCACAGTTAGAGATGTCCATTCAATTTGATGAGTAATGTGTAGTAACTGATGGTACATCACACATCATACAGCCAGTCATTTGTGCTGCTAGGACACATAGCTGAGTACTGGGCTCCTCCTACACTTTGTCCACCAACTTACTCTTCCTGGATCAGGTAGAGCAGGGGTATCAAACTCGCGTTGTCACAGCGATGTCACATGATGTATCGGGACTTTTCCCCCTTTGCTAAACCAGGAGTGGGCATGACCGACACGTGATGCATCCGGCCCATGGGTCAGGAGTTTGATGGCCCTGAGGTAGAGCTTTTCAGCTGTTCCTTCTCCATTCTCCTATTTATGCTACTCAGCCAATTCAGCATTCCTTAAGCCTTCTGCTGTTTTTCCAGATGTGATGAAGGACTACAACCAGTGCTGAATACGATTCAGTACATTTCTCCTTATTTCCAGGTTAAATCTCTAAAGTACAGTACTTAATCCTATAGTTTACATTGCATAGATCCAATCTACTATTTTTCTCCAGTTTTCCATTTTGTCTCATGTATATTGCTTAGCTACTCAGCCAATTCAGCATTCCTTAAGCCTTCTGCTGTTTTTCCAGATGTGATGAAGGACTACAACCAGTGCTGAATACGATTCAGTACATTTCTCCTTATTTCCAGGTTAAATCTCTAAAGTACAGTACTTAATCCTATAGTTTACATTGCATAGATCTCTACTCTCCAGTTTTCCATTTTGTCTCATGTATATTGTTAGCATCCAGAACAATCGGCAAAGAAGAGTTAAATCATCCCACAGGCTTTCCATTGTGCATATTCCAAACAAGGGCTATATTTGGGCTGTGATACATGACCATTCTAAAGGCCAAATTGCATGTGATGATAAATACATATTTCATCAACAATGCTCCATCTAACAATTTCATTTGAGACATAGATGAAGGGCACTGCACCGTTTTTAAAATAAAACTCCATGCTGAGTTTTGCTTCCAAAAATGCATAACAAGGAAGCTGTCAAAACCAATATTGGATTTCTCTTCCTCCTCCTTCATCTCCTATGCCTGACTTTGGAGGGGAGGTTGGAAGAATCCTATTGTCTCTTGGATGTTGTCCAAAGGAGATCAATTTTAGCTGGCATATTATTGCAAAACTAGCTAGAATTGCTAATAGTTCAGGCCTATCAAACTGGCAGCCCACAGGCCGGATATGCCCTGGCAGGTCACGCCCACCCCAGTTCTGCAAAGGCAAAAAACATCGCGATACATCATGATACGGCACACAATTTGATCAGTTTGACATTCCTGTAATAGTTGATTCACTGTGAACATGTGAACCCAAAAGAGTGTTAATTGAACAAACCACACTTTGATTACCCATGGACTGGTATTTTATGTAAACAGCAGAGGTGGTATTCAGTAGGTTCTGACCAGTTCTGGAGAACCGGTAGCGGAAATTTTGAGAAGTTCAGAGAACCGGTAGCAGAAATTTTGAGTAGTTCGGAATATCGCCTCTGACTGGCCCCGCCCCCATCTATTCTCTGCCTCCTGAATCCCAGCTGATTGGCTGGGTCTTCTTTTGTTGCCCTGCACAGGAGAACGGAGCTGGAAAGCAGGTTAGTGAGGTGGGGAGAGAATGGGATTTTACAGTATCCTTCCCCTGCCACGCCCTCCAAGCCCACAGAACTGGTAGCAAAATTTTTTGAATCCCACCACTGGTAAACAGCTTCTGTACAGTTCTGTCATTAAGAATGATGGAGACTCCATCTACACTCTAATCAATACTCATTGAATCAAAGTCAATTGCCCAGTTCCCATTTCCTGATTTAACTCTTACCTGTCTTTTCTCTTCTTTCAGGAATTGGATATGCTTCACAAGTGATTGAATCTTATCTGAATATTTATTACATTGTCATTCTGTCTTGGGCCCTATTTTACCTCTTTAACTCCTTCTCAGCTGTATTACCCTGGTCCAATTGCAATAATTACTGGAACTCAGGTAGGTCATAAATACCCATGCCTGCAACTGTCTGCTGCAAATAACAACAATAATAGTACATCTACTGGCTTTGAGTGACAAAACAGCATGGACTTATGATATGTGCACTAGTGTCTTTAGGTCAGTGATTCTCAACTTTGGCAACTTTAAGTTGTGTGGACTTCAACTCCCAGAATTCTCCAGTCAGCAAGGCCAGCTGGGAAATTCTGAGAGCTGACGTCCACACATCTTAAAGTTGTCAAGTTTAGGAAGTGCTGCTTTAGGTGAATGGCATGTCATGTTTTCTTTCTCTGACTCAGTAAATGCGTTACATATGTGGTGGGGTGTGAACTTCTTGAAACTGAACAACCTTGGCATTTTTTTCACTTAGAAAACAAATTCCTTATGTAAAAAAGACCATTTAAAATTATAAAACTTTTTGTTTTGGTTGGGGCGGGCTGATGCAGCTCCTCATTAAGGGAAGGTTGCAAAACTATAAGTGGATTGCAACCACCAGATTTGTGTTTGTGTTGTTGGGATAGGAAGCAGAGAGGCTACATCTCCATCTCTTCTTTTCCACTTAGCCAGCCATGTTGTAGACGAGTATTCCCTAACTTTTCACACCTCCAATGAATTGGAATAAAAATCCCATCCCATTAAAAATGATGTAGTCCAACCAGAAGTATCTTTGGGTAGACTGAGGCTCAAGAGAGAACAGATGATGAAAGGATCATCATGCCAACATCATGTAAGCTCTACTACTTTGTACGTGCATTGTGATATACTCATACGAAAGTGATGAAATTTATGTCACAATGGTATGGTCATGCTTCTATCCTTTTCACACTTTCTGATCTCAGCATATCTGGATGGTAGGTTAGTGGAGGTGGTTTTTGCACTTGAGTCAGAAGTACCAAAGTGCTTCCAGGTTGAAAAGATTAGCCAGTAACATCATTTTCTTTGGGAATGACCAGTTGGGAGCCCCTTTCATGTTCCTGGCAGGAGCTGGAGTGAAGGACAAGAGCTCAATCCCACCCCATGGCAGCTCTTGGGTCTCGAACGTGGGCTTGCTAACCTCCTGCTCATCATTCCAACCACTTGTGCTACCATGCTCCTTTAGTGGAGATGGCTGAACACTGTTTTCCCATCAATAAATTCAAGCTCTTCTCTATAATCTTAGCATACCTCTCTGATTCCTTGGGATGCAGAACATTTTTTAAAAAGTTGGTCTCAACCTTTGGCCTCAAGAATGAGGGCATAAACTGAGTCTTCCCCATAGTAATTAGATGCAGCAAAATTCCTTGCCTACCTCTTACATGCTATCCATATCTTTATTTAGGCAGAATTCTATTTGTTTTATTTTGTGGAAATGGATAAAGCAAGACAGCTCAATAATGATTCAGGTTGACCTCTGAACATTTTTCATGTTCTGATATACACTGCTTTGCATATTCACTTTACCTCCTTTTTCTGGGAGAATATGAGTATTATTCTCTATCCTCTGTCAGTCAGCCCTTGAAGGTAGATCAACTAAATAAATGTCATTAAGTCTGTAATATTTTTAATGTTAATCTACATTAACAAATCCTAGAAGATTGAATGCATTCCCACCACCTCATCTTAGGTCTGAGACATTTACTCACATTACATTCTTACCCTGAACTCAGACCTCTTTTATTTGACCATTATCTTTGCCTCCTGTCTCTCAAGGCCATTCCCTTACCCTCTATATCTTCCTATAACCAGATGTTTATGTCCCACTGAAGACACAGCCTTCTACTTCTGTTTTGTAGGCAGCCTTTTCTGTACACATCTCTAGGAGACAGCAATGCAATTAGATATTTTTATACCCTGGATTTAGTGTTGTATCAGAGGATTATTTTCCCAGAGAGGAATGGGACAACTTGCTGAGGCCAATTCGTCATGCCCAATTCACCACAGGACAATTCACCACAGCCAACTTGCTGTGGGACAATTTAACAATTCTATTTTATTTTTAAAAATAAATAAAAACTTATTTTAACTTTTACCATTCACATTTAATTCTGTTCCTCCTTTTGCATCCTTCCTGTAATGATTCTGTTCCACCATTTCTTTGATATTACTGTATTTCTTGTCCCGCAGCAAGTTGGCCACAGTAAGTTGGCTGTAATGAGTTGGCCATGATGAGTTGGCCATGGCAAGTTAGCCATGGCAAGTTGGCTGCAGCAAATTCTCATAGACCCTCCCAGAGATGGTAACAATGGACACTTTACTTCCTTTGAAATGTAATTACGCAATCTTCTTGTATTTGGGGATCCTTTAGCTGATTTTACCAAAAGGAATCTAAAACTTCTAAGTCCTCCACTGATGGGATTACTAGAAATTAAGCTGAGTCCTAGCAAAGAAAGAAATTTACAGGATGGTGTGCAACATTATGTATTCCCCTATGTTTCTGTTGGGTCCCCTAGGAAGCAATAAACCTCACATAATGTTTATCAGGTGCAACTTCCTCACAATGTAGTACTTTGACATCCAAACCTCCTTTTTGGCTACTCCTGTCTTCCTGCTGTCTTACTCTCCCAAATTTCTTAAAGGCAGAGGGTACATTTCTCTTCCTTATAATATTGCATGACTCAGCTTTTACATAACACAATGTTTTGTCCAAATCGGCAGATGTCTTGTTTGGACTGGCCACCTTTCAGCTTCAACTTCTCACTGATTTTATTCAGCTTTACCTCCTGTGAAGCTTTTCTGATTTGACTGGTCAACCTGGGGTTCATACAGCACTGTCAAAGGTTGCCTGTCTTTCCTGCTTAATTAAATAATAAAGATTAAATAATAAATAAGGAGATGTGTGTCAAAAATCAAGATAGCAGCCATGATTGTGCACTTTGAGGCCTGTTCCTTTTTTTCTCTGTGGACATCCCTATCTCTTAGGAAAGTGGGAAGCATTCTACCCCTCACCTATCAAACAGTTTGAAAATTTGAGACCCATTTATTTTAAAACATTTATAAAGGGATATAAATCTACTACTGTATGTCTTTTATCTGTAGTACCTATATTTTAAAATCTTTCACACATCAAACCCATTTCCATTTCTAACCCTTAGCACCACTACCCTGGCCTGCATAGTTTAAACATTCCTCTCATGTCTTTTCCACTCTTTTCCATTCATTTGAGCTCCTAAGTTAGTATCTGGCTTTGATCTTCTGAGCCAGCCACATTCATCTGGTCTCTTTTCCATGTATTGGCATCCTCTGTGTGTGTGTGTGTGTGTGTGTTGATGATGATGATGATGATGATGTAGAGAAGGCTTGCATCATGACCCTTCCACCATCTTGTCTTCACGATACCAGAGCTTCCATGCAATACTATGTGTTATTCAATGACATATAATTGCTAATGTTCCATAATCAAGTTTTCCTAACTTTTTCCTTATAATTTTGCTGTCAGTAGTCTATCTTTCAGATTCTGTTGAATCTCTCAAACATGTTTACTTGATAATAATACATTGACACCCTCTTCTGTAATTTTATTCTTTGCTAAACATTTTCATACATAAATTGCCTCCCATTATTAGAGAACTCCTTCCCTACTAAAAACAACAGAACAATATTCAGTCATTCCTGCTGAAGTGTGATACCAAAGCTACTTCTGGCTACTTATAATAATCAATCAACATTATAGCACAATGGCAACCCACTGGAATCCTATCAAAGAGTCCTATTATGTCAATAACTACATTCTTTGAAGATAGACCTGGAAGTCGCTTAGATGAAATGGTGTAACCCATCCATTCAATTTCCTCAGGTGTCATGCAGCAAACCTCTCCTACCCATGACAGTAGAAACTGCTGCTGAACTACATAACCAAAAGTTACCTTTACAGGTAAACATACCTGAATTTTACTTTTTCAAGTCATTGAGTTTAAAAAGAGCCAGTTTGATTTAGTGATTAAGGCACCAGGCCCAGCAGACTACAAGTTCTTCTGCTACTCATGAAAGCAGTTTCCCTCAGCCCAACACACCTCATAGTTTTGCAATAGTGGTGAATATCTGTAGCTGGGATATAGGATGTGGGTTAAGGTTTGTTCTCTGAGCTTGTGGGTTGGTTTCTGAATGTTTCATTACCAGGCTAGGTAACATCTTCAGCGGACTTTAGTTTCTCCTAAACTCCACTGAAGATGTTACTAAACGACTGGTATCGAAATGTTCAGAAACCAATTCATAAGCTCAGAGAACAAACTTTCACCCTCACACCTCCTAGTGTGGACGTTGTGAGGTAAATAGGAGGAGGAAGGAGTATTGTGTATATTCGTTGCCTTAAGTTACTTATTAAGTAATAAAGGTGGGATGAAAATATAATAAACAAAATAAAAAAATAAGTGCCAAACTGTCAACATGTTGAACACAGGCAGGCTCCGGCCACATACAAACTGTTGATCCGATGTCAATTCCCTCTCTTTTATGTGGTGCATCATTTTCTATCCAAGAGAAATAAAAGCAGTATTATTCTTTCATAAAAATAGTAACATTTGGTTCTGTAGCAACATGCATTTGCCTGACTAAATCGATTACTACAACTTGTTTATTAGAAGCAACTTCCTTGCAACACGGCATATTGACACCCGAACTAAACCTTTCCCCTTTTGGCTACTCAGTCCTTCCTCCCAGTTTACACTTCCAAGCCCCTTAAAGGCTAGCCACCTACTCTGTACATCATGACCTTTTTCCTGCTTTTTCTTCTCTACATTAGTCACACTTTTTCCATAATATCCTCTCATCCTCTTATTTATCTAACACTCCTTGATGCTTTGGTGGTGCTCTCTATTTCTAAATGTTTTTACAAACTGCTCTCTGTGGCAGCTGCATACATGAAAAGAGGTGTGGGGGACAGAATGTACACAGAGAGGCAAATATGAAGAGGAAGGAAGGGGTTTGGGTCTGCAATCCTAAATTACAACAGTCAGCATGACTTGATAACAATCTGCATTCCAGAGACATCTGGATTTCATATATGTTTGTTTGGAAGCCCCAGACAGGAGGAATCCAATAAAAGGAAGGATGGATGTTTTAATAAAGCCTCAGGGTCTTTCTCAGAGTCAGTTTTCTTGAAGCAGAAACATTTATGTTGCTAAAAGCATCTCAGCAAAGTTGAATTGAATTGAGAACTTTATTTGGCCAAGTGTGATTAGGCACACAAGGAATTTATCTCCGGTACAAAAGCACTTAGTGTATATGCAAAGCAACAGAATAATAATAATACGGCCAATAAAAAGGAGAGTAAAGAAGATAATAAGGCTATTACAGTCACGGTATATGGGTTAATAGACATTAGGCAGCACTGAGAGAATTAGGTGTTCAGTTGAGTGATGGCACGAGGGGAAAAACTGTCCCTATGTTTGGTTGTTTTGGCTTGCAATCTCCTACAGTGCCATCCTGAGGGAAGGAATTGAAACAGTTTATGTCCAGGATGCAAGGGGTTTGCAGATATCTTATCAGCTCTCCTTCTGGCCCAGGCAACATACAGGTCTTCTATGGAAAACAGGCTGGTTGCAATTGTTTTTTTTTCCTGCAGTCTTAACTATCCATTGGAGTCTGTACCTGTCCTATTTAGTTGCTGTACCACACCAGACAGTTTGGATCCTGAATGGATGTTCTAAGTACATGGAGATTTGTACCAATTATGGAGTTGGAGCAGCTGATCTTCAATATCCCTTCCTACTCTTACCCGTCTCTCTCTTTCTTCTGGCAGAATACTGTGTGGAAGTTCTGAATGTCTCTGATTCTGGGAATAATACTAACGCCACCTCTCCAGTTATCGAGTTTTGGGAGTACGTATTTCAATTGTTTGGGTTATTTATTTCCTTTCCTTAAATCTCCCCTGAGATTTAGAGGGGATAGCTGTAGATCTGGCCTTGCTGAAGTTCAAAGGGAAGGAAATTCATAAGATCACAGGCTGCAGGTGGGGAAAACATGGGGTTCATCCTCAGGTTTTTGAAGTAGTGAGGCCTACAGAAAAAGCAGGCATATATAGATACATACATACATACATACATAAATACATACATACATACATACATACATATATGCAGGTCTTGGCATGTTCAGGTCTTTTCCCGTATAAGATTGAGAGTATATATATATATGCAAGTCTTGGCGTGTTTGGCTCTTTTCCCATGTAAGATTGAGAGTATCTTGGCAAAAAGACCTGAACACGCCAAGACCTGCATACTTGTACCCATTAAAATCTATGAAAACAAATATATATATATATAGATATAGATATAGATATGGATATGGATATGGATATGGATATGGATATATGTATGTGTGTGTGTCCCCCATCTTTTCATCTGTCCTCTCAGGAGGCGAACGCTGAAAATAACAGAAGGTCTTCACAACCTGGGCACTGTGCGTTGGGAGTTGGCTCTCTGCCTCTTGCTGGCCTGGATCATCTGCTATTTCTGCATCTGGAAAGGAGTCAAGTCCACTGGCAAAGTAGGAGTTGTGCTTGGTTAATGCTTAAATTGCTTTGCTCTGTCCTGTCAGTCTCTTTGCATCGGAGAGTAGCAGGATAAAAGTATACATGTCTGTGTGGAGTGGGAATATTAGAAATAATTTGATCTATTTTAGTCAGCATTAAGACGTGAGAAAAAGATCATATTAGATCCCCAGCTGTAGTTCTTTTAGAAATAACTTTGCAAAAAAAAATCATCACAACCAACCTTTTTCAATTTTGTACCCTCAGCTGTTTCAGATTACAAATCCTATCACAGCCAATAGTGTAGTACAGGAACAATAGTGTGATAGGTACTGTAATCCTACATATCTGAAAGACTCCAGGTTGGAAAAATTGATCTAGTCTAGTCCATAGTTGGCTCACAGTGCCCGATCAAAATCTGTAGCTTAGACCTACATTAATTTCAAGAGCTGTATTCACTTGTGAGAATTTTTACAATAGGAGGTGACAATGGATACTACATAGGAAGATTTATGGAGGGTAGGTATACCAACATTTGAAGTATCAATAGTCTTGTTCAACTTTTGTAAACTTCCTGTAGAACCATCTTATTCTAGGTTTCACCAGTTGTTGGAAATTAGAAGCAGAAGAGTCAGAGGTGGTATTCAGCAGATTCTGACCAGTTTGGAGAACCTGTAGCGGAAATTTTAAGTAGTTCGGAGAACCGGCAAATACCACCTCTGACTGGAGATTTACAGTATCCTTCCCCTGCCATGCCCACCAAGCCACCCCCACAGAACCAGTAGTAAAAAAATTTGAATACCACCACTGAGAAGAGTTCTCCTGCTTCTGGATTTCCCAGAACCATCGAAGTAGCCAATAGTCCATTTGTGAGACTGGGTTTGAGGAACATGGTTAACAACAATTTCTTTCTTTCCTGTTGGGCCCCTTTTTAGAGGGAAAATAGTTTAAGAGGGAAAAATAGTTCCTGTTGGGAAACTATTGTTTAATCTTTAGACTATCAACCTCTGGTGTTCTATGGAACATCAGAGGTTAATAGTCTAAGCTGGAGGAGGTCACCTGGAATATTACATCATTGCACTCAATTTCAGTGAAGCGTTCATACTTTTGAATGTTGCCTAAGTTAATAATGGGCTAGATGAGGAAAACAAGCTGACGTTACCTCTGGATAAGAGAGAGGTGTTATACATAAATAGGAAACTGGATCTGAACTTGTTTGCTTTGGCAATATTTGTTCAAGCTTTGATTGTATGTGGATCAAATGGGCCTATCCTTGAAAAGTATGTGGAAGCTGCAGTTGCTGTAAAATGCACAGCTACACTGCTAACCAATCCCTAATGGCATTGGTTGCCAAATCCTAGGCACAATTAAATTAATACCAGTTGTTTTATTAATTTTTAAAGCTATGAATGGTTAGGAGCACATTTGCAGTTAGGAAAGTGTCTGATTATTAAAAGACTCCTTTTTGACAGTAGTCCCATCATTGCTAGAGGCCCATCATCTTGGCAAGCAGGAGATACAATAGTGGTGTATGGTTTCCTGCCTAGGCAGGGGGTTGGACTAGAAGACCTCCAAGGTCCCTTCCAAGTTCCAACTCTGTCATTCTATTCTATTCTATTCTATTCTATTCTATTCTATTCTATTCTATTCTATCACTTGTTGCTTGTGTGTACACTGAAAGCTTATGCACAGGAGACAAATTCCTTGTATGTGCAAACACACTCGGCCAATAAAGAAATCCTATTCTATTCTATTCTATTCTATTCTATTCTATTCTATTCTATTCTATTCTATTCCATTCCATTCCATTCCATTCCATTCCATTCCATTCCATTCCATTCTTCTCTTGCATTTGCCCCCAAGATTATGACACACATTTCACGGAAGTTGCATTGGGTCTACACTTTCCCAGCTTAAAAACAACCCCTGTAAAGTCACATCTCTTTCCCAACTTTTTATTATTAACTTTATTATTCATATTAATCTGTGTTTTTAAATTTTTAATATTCTATTTCATTTAACATTTTTTGTTAGACACATTGGTATTTGCCAGGATAGAAATGAGAAATATAAATCAGACAAAGCAAATTCAAGAGCTTAACTGATATTCCTTAACTGAAAGCCAAAACACATAAGTATATTCCCACTTGGCTACTTACATTATAGGATCCAGTGGTAATAGAAAGTGTCGGTTTGATTAAATTAGCATTGCATTAAAGTTACACTGAATTAAGAAAATGCAAATGAATACTATTCGGGGAAAAAGAACATGCTTTTATTGATTCCAGGAGAACACAGAGATCAGTATTTGGATTTCAAAATGTACCTGTATTATATTCTGCTGTTACAACATTGAACATTTCGCCATTCTGTCAGTTCCATCATTCTCTTGTTGTAGGCCGGGAAACCCAAGCTGCTGTACCACCATAATTTAAAATAGGTTGTGCTACTTCTTTTGGAAGGACAAAGAGAGATCTTCACATGGCAACATTCATTCATTCATTCATTCATTCATTCATTCATTCATTCATTCATTCGCTTGTTTATTATTTGAAATGTGCCATATGCACTGAAGTACTGCTGTTAATTCCTTTTAATCCTTCCTTCTTCTTACTCAAATCTGCAAATCCCCTGTGAGGAGACCAGAGTCAAAGTGGGTGGAGAGGAAAGGGCTGGTGAAGCACATTGCTGGACAAATGTCTGAATTCTTTTTTCTTTTAACATCCCTTTAATCCCTTTGTGGATTAAAAGTGGAATTGGGGTGACTGAATGCAGCTGAGAGTTTACTGGCCGAATGTTCTTCCTGACTCCTACTCAGAGTTCACAGCAGATATTTTTTCTTTGCATCCTAATAGAGAAACATTTGCCACTGCCTAGGTTTGAACTCTGAACCTCGCCTCTGAGGCGAGCATCTTCATCTCAAGGCCAGCTGCCCACACAAGCTGCCGCCAACTCACCAAAAGACAACTATGCATGGCCAACTCACCATGGGATAACTTGCTTCAAGACAAGATAACTTGCTGCAAGACTAATATCAAAGAAATGGGAGGCTAGTATCATTAAAAAAAGGATGCAAAAGGAGGAACTGAATTGTTCAATTGTCCCACGGGAAGTTGTCCCGCAATGGATTGGCCATGGTGAATTGTCCTGCAGCAAGTTGACAGTGGCGAGTTGGCTGTGGCGAGTTGGCCATGGTGAGTTTGTTTGTTTGTTTGTTTATTTATATATTTGATTAGTCAATTGCTTACAAGTTAATAGGTATAAGTATAAACATAGTTATAAATACATGGATACATATAAGAAAATAAAAGAAACAATAGGACAGGGACGGTAGGCACTTTGGTGCATTTATGCACGCCCCCTACAGACCTCTTAGGAAAGGGGTGAGGTCAATAGTAGACATCTAAGGTTAAAGTTTTTGGGGTTTGGAGAAGAAACCACAGAGTCAGGTAGAGTATTCCAGACATTGACCACTCTGTTGCTGAAGTTGTATTTCCTGCAATCAAGTTTGGTGTGGTTAACCATGAGTTTGTATCTATTGTGTGCTCTTGTATTGTTATGGTTGAAGCTGAAGTATTCATTGACAGGTAGGACATTGCAATGTATGATTTTATATACTATACTTAGATTGGACCAAAGATGGCATAGTTCTAGGTTTTCTAGGTCTAGAACCTCAAGTCTGGTGGCATAAGGTATTCTGCAATGAGTAGAGGAGTGGAGAACTCTTCTTGTGAAATATTTCTGGACTTTCTCTACTGTGTTAATATCAGATACGTAATGTGGGTTCCAGACTGGTGAGCTGTATTCAAGTATTGGTCTAGCAAATGTTTTGTATGCTCTAGTTAGTTGTGTAATATTACCAGAGAAAAAGCTACGTGGGATTAGGTTAACAACTCTTAATGTCTTTTTGGCTATGTAGTTACAGTTGGCTCTAGCACTTAGATCATTTGAGATGAGTACTCCAAGGTCCTTGACAGAGTTTGGATCATCAGCAAGGTCTTGACTATTCAGCTTGTATTTTCTTTTCTGATTTTTTTTTGCCAATATGTAAGACAGAGCATTTATTTGTTGAGATTTGAAGTTGCCATTTGTTTGACCATTCTGGTACATAGTCACGGTCTTTTTGAAGGGTAGCAGAATTATCTGTGGTGTTGAATAGCTTTACATCATCAGCGAAGAGAATGCAATTGCTCTTAATATGATCACAAAGGTCATTTATGTAGAGTATGAAAAGAGTTGGTCCTAGAACACTGCCTTGAGGGACACCACTGTTGACAGGTACAGAATTTGATAGGAGATTTCCAATTTTGACCATTTGTTGTCTGTTTGACAGGAATGCTTCTATCCAGTTATGCAGGTATCCAGAGATACCATAAGATTTTAGTTTTAATAGTAGTTTGTCGTGTACCACTGAATCAAAGGCTTTACAGAAGTCTATGTAGATTGTGTCTATTGTTTTGCCCTGATCGAGTTGTATAGTCCATATGTTTTTGCAGTGTAAGAGTTGCAGATTACAGGATAGTCTTTTTCTGAAACCAAATTGTTTATTAGAGGGTAGGTTGTTTGTCTCTAAGTGGAGGATAATGGATTGGTTAATAATTGATTCCATAACTTTACAGGTGACACAGCATAAGGAGATTGGTCTGTAATTTTCAACTAGGCTGGGTCTCTCTTTTTAAAAATGGGGATGACCATTGCTAGTGACCATAGGTTTGGCAAGGAGCTGGTCCTGAAAGATTTTTCAAAGATTATGTTTAGAGGTTCAGCTATGGCAGTGGATAGCTTTTTTAACAAGTAGGCACATATTCCGTCCGGTCCAATAGATAGAGATGGTTTTAGATTGCGTATTGCTTTTTCAACATTGGCTTCTATAAAATCAATATTTATTAGATCATTGTAGTTGTCTGTGGTTCGACTAGGAAATACTGGGCATGATCCATTGCTGTTTACAAATACTGAGCCAAAGAATGTGTTAAAAGAGGTTTGCTTTAATGGTGCCATCGTTACAGTCTTTACCATTAGGTCCTTTCAGGGGTGGGATGGATGTTGAGTCTTTTAGTTTGTTGTTTACAAAATTGTAGAAAGCGTGGGTGGAATTGGTGCATAGAAGGTTTTCCTCTTGTTTAATGTGATAATTGGCGTGGTGAGTTGGCTGTGGCAAGTTGGCCTCAGTGAGTTGTCCCATTCTGCTCATAGAAACATGGCAAGCAATAGAAGAAGGAATAGTAAATGTTCTAAAAAGCTATGCCAACAAATTTGGAAGATGACATATTGGCTAACAGATTGAAAGAGGTCAATCTACATTCCAATATCAAAAAAGGGAGACTTAACAGAGTGTCAATAATATTCCTAATATCACATATTAGAGAATAATCGGATAATCCAAAACAGATTCAAGCCTTACATGGAAAAAGAGATGACAGATGTTGAAAGGGGCTTTAGAAAAGATAGAATAATGTGGCTTGTTATTTCTAATGCAACTGGATAACTGAGAAAGCCAAAGAATACAAAAAAAAAGTCATTATGTGCTTCATTGATTATAAAAAGGCCTTTAATTGTGTGGATCACATTCAGTTGTGCTTAAAAACCAGAACCATTGTCCTCATGAGAAACCTATACACAAGTCTGGAAGACACAGTATGAACAGAATATGGTAAGATGGACTGATTCCAAGTTACTAAAGGTGTGAGGCAAGTCTGTATATTCTCCCCTTAATTATTCAGCCTATATTCTGAATATTTATGAAAGGAAGTAGACTTGGAAAAAGATGAACATGGTTTTAAAATTGCAGGAAGAAACATCAATAATCTGGCCTACTCTATGCTGATGACATTGCTTTAATAGCCAAAAATGCAAATGTCTTGCACCCTCTAGTAAAAAAAGAAAAGCAGCACAATGAGAAAAGGGAGTAAAATTAAATACACAAAGGAGGCCAAACTATTGACAACAGATAGAATAACCAGCCTGAAAACTGACAATGAAGTTATTAAAGTGGTATCAAGTTCGAAGCCTTATGCTGTTGCAACCATTATTGCTTCTCAACTTGCCAAAGAACCAGGGGGAGGCAAGAGTGAGATGGATGCAGGCTCCAGACTTCAAGAAGACAAGCTGTGAGAGCCAAGGGCACTTTGGCAGGTGTTTGCCAAGACCAGAGACTTTTTCTCATAACAATAAAATGACACTCAATTAGACAATGTGACCTGCACTAATAGGGGGAGGGAGAAATCTATACTGCCATTATGTGGGTTTGTGCAGGAATTAGATAGATCTGGTTTTATTTATTTATTTATTTATTTTTATTTATTTGATTTGTCAATCGCTTACAAGATAATAGGTATAAGTATAAACATAGTTATGAATACATGAAATGGATACATATGACAAAAATAAAAAGAAACAATAGGACAGGGACGGTAGGCACATTGGTGCACTTATGCACGTCCCCTACAGACCTCTTAGGAAAGGAGTGAGGTCAATAGTAGACAGTCTAAGGTTAAAGTTTTTGGGGTTTGGGGAAGAAACCACAGAGTCAGGTAGAGTATTTCAGACATTGACCACTCTGTTGCTGAAGTCGTATTTCCTGCAATCAAGTTTGGTGCGATTAACCTTGAGTTTGTATCTATTGTGTGCTCTTGTATTGTTATGGTTGAAGCTGAAGTATTCATTGACAGGTAGGACATTGCAATGTATGATTTTATATACTATACTTAGATCGGACTGAAGACGGCGTAGTTCTAGGTTTTCTAGGTCTAGAATTTCAAGTCTGGTGGCATAAGGTATTCTGCAACAAGTAGAGGAGAACTCTTCTTGTGAAATATTTCTGGACTTTCTCAACTGTGTTAATATCAGATACGTAATGTGGGTTCCAGACTGGTGAGCTCTATTCAAGTATTGGAATACTGTATTCTAGTTTTCCCTTCATCAGTGCCGAAATGATGTACTCAATAAAGTTTTGCATTTAGAGATTGGAATGTCTCGACTGTGCTTGCTTTGGTTGGGTTCATCAGTCAGAACGTTGACAAGTGGTGAATAATATCTGCCTTTTAGGATCAACCTGCTAAGGGTGATGTGATATTGCAGAGTAACTGAATCCAAATCATATGCATGACATGGGGCTAGGCAGTGGTGGGATTCAACCGGTGTAACAACTGGTTCGGTAAGCATGCGATTTGTGCAATGCGTTTGAAAACCGCCTATTTTCAGCTCTAAAACTCACCTACCGCAGCCTCGGTGAGTACAACAGCTGATTTGCATGGCAATCTGCCGTGCCGCGCAAATCAGTGGAGCTGCAAAACACAGGAATATAGGACAGACTAGGGAAGGGATGGGTGGGAGGAGCCAACTGATCACGGAACTACCGATTTGCCCAAACTGGGGTGAACCAGTAGCAGCCCACCCCTGAAGCTAGGATTTCCTCTCTCCCCCCCCCCCAATTCAAGGGATAAGAGTTTTCTTTTTAATTGATGCTATCTGTATTTTATTTCTTTCCCTACAATTTTTTTCGCATCCAGCTAGCAGTTGTGTAGGTGGTTGGCATTTTTTCTTCTTCTGAAGTTCTGGCCAGGCCCCTTGAGCTGAAGCAATGGGTTGAAAGTCCTCATATAGATTTGGGGTCAGAGATTGTCTGCCCTGGTTGGGGTCTGTTAATAGTTCTAAAGGCCAGGGGTCTTGGTTATTCACTAGTTTTAATGATCTCTGAAGCTTCTTCTGTTCTGTTCCCAGGTAGTCTACTTCACTGCCACTTTCCCTTACCTAATGTTGATCGTGCTGCTAGTTCGAGGAGTCACGCTCCCTGGGGCTTTAGATGGAATTATATTCTACTTAAACCCAGACGTTTCCAGATTGGCTGATCCTCAGGTGAGTTGTAACTTCTATTGCATTTCAATAGGCAGATCTTGCACGTTTCAAATGGATTCGGCAGATGTGTTTCCAACTTTTCATGGACACAGTGCTCCCACACAATCCTGAAAGTGTTACTGTAGCTTTACTAAATCACATCATTAAAGCTAAGTGACTTTTAAAGTAGAGGCATTTTCCAGGCGTGTACAACGACCTGGAAAAAGATGTGGCTGCTTTAAAGAAATGATGACATTTTATTGGCCAGATCAAAATGATTTTTGATGTCCTCAGAGCTCTATGAAATAAGAGCAGATTAATTTCAGAGGATCAGGGCTCCTAACTAGCTAATATAAGGAGCATGGACTGGTTTGCAATTAGTTATTGTTATTTATTCAGTGTTACTCCTTTCTCTCAGAGTTTTGCATCATCTACAAACTTATGCAAACATTCACACAGGATAATTTGTATTGATTTTTTGGCCTGCCATATGTGTATTTTGTGCCTATCCTGTATACCTCTTTTCCTAAGATACATCGGTTTTGCATACAATTTTTCCAAGTATTCATTTTTAAAATTTGATGTTTAAGCAGAAGAATCTTTCAAGAGAATTCTAGTAGACCCCTGTGGATGATTGCATGCTCATTCCTGTTGCAACAAATTCCTTTCTGGATGATTGCACCATTTGCTTGAAAAGAAATCTTTGAAAGATTTATTTGACATGCTTACTCTTAACTACTTACCTGAGGGATTGTCAGTAATATAACATCTTAAGCATGACCTAATAAATCCAGTCAAACAAAATGCACATAAAGGAATATAAAATACTTTCCCTTTTGGGTCAGTCCTCTCAGGTGCACTGTCTTAAACACCTGTTGTCCCTAGCCACCATTGTTTTGGTATCTGGAGATGATGAGCGTTATGGTCTGATGCATCTGGAAATTGCTACGTTGGGGAAAATTGCAACACATACTTTAAGAACTCTCCCATGGTAGCACCCTGAATAACTTGGAAACATTCAACCTGGGCGCTAGCAATTCTTCAATATATGTTTTGTAATCTTCGAAGCCATCCAACAGTCACAGTGTACTATGGAAGTTTAATGAAAAAAATCCAAACAAATAAATGAGGTTACCAGGCACATCATCACAGAAAAGGTATTTCAAAGCCACCACCGTAGTTGTCCACCTAACAGCCCATATAAAACAGAAGAGAGCTGGCCTGGAGAATCCTTCAGAGACGTTGTGCAATAAGGAGTGAGGGATGGAAGTAGGAATCTCTGAACAGGGCTTATTACTAGAGGCAGAGAACTTGCGGTCCTGGAGGTATGGCTGAATTCCAATTTCTAGCAAACCCAGCTAGCCTGAACAGTGTTCCCAAGTGCTGTATTTTAGAGGACCTCTCCACCCTAGATGTACATATCCTGTTGGACTCCTGTGCTTGTTATTGGTCATCTGTGCTGTGTGTTGCTAGACCTTAGACAAAGCAGTTTTAGTTACTTAGGACAGGGGTATCAAACTGGCAGCCCACGGGCCAGATGCATCACATGCAGGCCACGCCCATCCCAGCTCCACGAAGGGGAAAACTGTTGCAAAACATCACGTGACAAAGTCCAAGCTGTCAGCATTCCAGCGAAACTCCCCATCTCATTCAGCACTCAGAAACAAAGTTCACCCAAATAAGAATTTACTAGAGAAGTCATATTGGCACATCTGGGAAAACCCAAATCTGAGAGTTCCGGGTTTTCCCTTCGTGATTGAAAATCAAAACCCATCGCCTGCACCCACCAGTTCATCACATGGTCCAATCACACATTGTCCCAACTGGAGACATTCTTCTAACCACTCCCTTCCAGGTGCAGGATAACTTGTCCTTGACTTTAGAAAAAGAACGTTGTTATGTCTAAATTTCCACCTCTCTCTGTAATCCCCCCTCCCAAATTCTCAGGCACCAAGATGTGGCAGCATGGAAGCTTCTAAGTAAAATATGGCTTCCAAAGCTGACACAAGCATACCATTGTAAAGGCAAAGGACCTTTCCTAAAAAGCAGTTCCAGCTTTATTGAAGGATGCACACAGGTATGGACATACTTGTCACTGCCAGTTAAGGCACAGCACTGCTGTTTCTTCTATTAAATATTCAACATCTGACAGATGGTTTTGCTATGTCCTAATTGAAACTGATTAGGCAAGAGAAAGATAATGTTCCTTCCAATTTACTGGGAACTGGTTCAAGTTTCTCATGTCTAATATCAAAATTTCCCCCCAAGGGACTGGTGTTCCTAGCAAGAGAAACCCAGCAAAAAAGATTTCTTAGGGTGCAGACAGAACGCTATGTCTTTAAATTTACTTTGCTACAATTTACTTTAAATTGGATGCAATTTGTGTTTCCCTGCTCATTTTGAATTGAGGAAGGTTCAGCTGATCATGTTTTTATCCCTTATTATCTAGAAAACTTTTACTTTCTTTTTGAGTCACATAATGAGGTTGGGGTGGCTTTTTGACTCATGCCAAAATATAATTAACCGTAAGCAGAAGATGCCTCCCATCTCCCTAGAGTTAACCTATTGGAGAGCTGGGTAACATATACATTTATTAAATTAATAAATATTAAAATGAATAAAATAATAAAATACTTATAAATCTAGATCAAGCTAAAAGTTAAAAGAAGTCAACCAACCAAAACCAGTACACACATTCAAATGAAGTAGTCCTCAAATATATAAATGGTTGCTTGTTATTATTATATATACAACAGTGTGAAACCATTGCTGCCAGTTCTTTAGCTGGTATTGGCTTTCATATGTATCGAGTTCTTCCCAAGAACCTAGGATGTTGTGATGTATTGGTATAGTATATGTGTGGATCCAAGCAGTGTGGCCTTTTGCAATCGACAGATGGAAATTTTGTCAGTGCGCAGATTTTCTAAGTGCCATCCAAGACTTTTTGGTAGGGCACCAGTCTGCCAAATATTATTATTACCCATTAAATTTATATTTAATTCTTAGAGATATCATAAGGTGGTTTACAAAATTAATATTTGTAATATCAATACAAATTAATATCTGTAAATATTAAAACAATAACAAAAGTACTATTTTTGCTGGTTTTATTTTTGTTATTGTTGGATATTTTATCATCTCACACATTCGCTTCCTGGACTTCTGACACTGGAATGACACAGCTAAACCTAGAAAATATAATATTGGTTGAGTGCAAAGGAAAGTTTACATTAGAGCGGCAGCCTTTTGGATATTCTAGTTTCAAACTATTTAGATCCTCTATCGGGTATTTCAAGAATGTGCGTGTTCATGAGAATGCAGTTATTTATTTCTTCTGCAACTCAGTATTTTCCATGTAATGAGTTAGACTTCAGCTCCCATATTTTCTGGACAATGTGAAAAATGATTACTTCAATTATGGAAGTCCTGCAGCTTTTCACCCCACCAGTTTGGAAAAGATTGTTGCCTTTGTGTTGTCTCCTGCACCATCCTTAGACTTGGCACTACTATAAGGAGTACAAAGGCTAAAAACTTATTATATTAAAGACAAAAAAATCTGAGTGAGAGAAATCTATTCAGGATCTTTTGTGGAGACTTCCAAAGTAAGTTATTTTCGCATTGATATAAAAGGCTTTAGATTTTGATTTATACATGTATCATATGTGAATTTTTCAGCGATGCACCCTTTGATTTGATCAGTCGTTCCATCACTTCCAACTCTTCATGGTCCAATATAACTGCTTCTTTGAGTTCTTGTAAGTTCCTGCTTATGTCATCAGTGATAGGAGCAATCTTCTGTTGATTTCTTTTTTCCATTGACTTTAATTTTTCTAAGCCTTGGGATCTTTACTACAGTAGTTACTCTTGCCTTTGCATTGCATATGCACAATTTTTTAGCTTTAGCTTCATTATTAATGATTCTAGTGAGCAGTCTGGTTTTATTTCATCTAATATTGAATTATTTGTTCTCTTCAAAGACAGTCCAAAGTATTCTCAACAGATTTTCCAACATCAGGATTCAAAGGCATCAATTTTCATAAAGTCTTTCTTATGGTTCCACTTTCACATCCATATGGTACTTCTAGAAAAGCACATGAATTCAGCAATATGTATTTTTTTCAGTGTGATGCATCTATATTTTAATATCTAATGTAGGACATTCTTCTCTATTTTGTGGATACAGCTACCATAGCTGTGAATTTTTCAACCAAGGACCTCTGTTACCACTTCAACTTCTTCTCCAACTATTTTCTTGGGGTGGCATTGCCTGTTAACATGTTCCTCTTGATGATCTACCTCCTGACTGTAGAATTATTGTCCTTTTCTTGTTTCAGGTATGGATGGATGCAGGCACTCAGATCTTCTTTTCATATGCCATATGCCAAGGATGCTTGACAGCTCTTGGCAGCTACAACAAATATAACAACAATTGTTACAGGTAGAAGTAAAACACCACTTTTAATTTCTGCAGACTTTTAGAGTTTTGTAGTATCAGTCATTGTGCATTGACCACCTGTGTTTGTAAGCCACTGGATTCTTTAATATATATTTCCCTGTAGTCTGACAATTCTTCTGGAATGCAGGATCTTCCAGGGATGGTTCAAATAATTGCAGTTCATCTTCTGTACTGCTGCCTGCTTCATATAACAACTCATTTCTGTAAATATAGATATAGACACACAAACATGCACACACACACAAAGAGAGAGATATACCTATATTTATCTCCAATCTATGTGTATAATATCCTTTAATATATGTTATATGTTCTGTAAAGATATTCTAACAACAAGTCATGATTTTATGTTTGCATTCTTTGCATGGATTTCTTCTAGCTCAATGATCAATATTTCTAAGAAAATATACTTTAAGTACACATATGTATCTGTGTGTCTATGGACTTTCCCTGCCTCTCATATGATTACATACAAATGCACACACACAAAACTTCCTTATATTGAATCATATTTTTCCATTTAGCTTAAAATATCTACTTTAATCTAATTGGAAGCTCAAGTTTTTTTTGTGGAGATATTGTGGACTAAACTGGTGTCTTCATTGTTACAATACTTTACAACGAAGACCAGCAAGTTATTTGACATGTAGACTTTTTGTTCAAATAATGGTATAACAACTTACTCAAATAATACTTTCCAAAAACAATAAAGGGGAATAAAGCAAAAAAAAATTAGCAATAATTAAGAGTGAACAAATAAACATGTAAATAGAAGTAAAACAACTGTGACAAAAGAAAGCAAAGGTGGTACCAATAGTCATAGGTGCTTTGGGAGTAATCCCAAAACAAGCGGAACAATTCTTGAACATGATCAGCATTGACAAATTCACCATCAGTCAATTGTGAAAGGCAGCTTTACAGCTTGCATACTCTGACAATATCTTTAACACCACCCAATGACAACAACTTATCTCTCTCTCTCTCTCTGGAATGTTCCACAGAGATTCCTTCATGCTCTGTTTCCTGAACAGTGCCACAAGCTTTGTGGCGGGCTTTGCCATCTTCTCTGTCTTGGGCTTCATGGCACAGGAACAAGGTGTCCCCATTTCGAAAGTGGCTGAATCAGGTAAGGAGCTGATGGCTGCAGAAGGAGATAGCTAAATATAAATTATGGTCTGCATTTTAGGAATAGGGAGCCATAACATAAACATAGGATTATCTTTCCCAATCTGATTTTCTGTTGGGGCTATGCTGGTTTGAATTCTGTGAGTTGACACCTATGCTAAATTGGAGGAGGCCTTCCTCAAAGAATATCCAGACAAGTTCTCTACAACTTTGACAACTTTAAGCCTGGAGGACTTCAACTCTTGGAATTCCCCAGCCAAATCCTCCAGGCTTACAGTTGCCAAGGTTGGAGACCCTTGCTCTACAAGATGGGTAGAGAAACTCACATGTGTCTGATTTTGTTGATGTTCTCCATGCTTATCTGGTTTTGTCTCCCATACCCAGAAGGGACTAGATTAGAAAACACAGATAGCCGCTGATAACTGTGTGTATGTCTATCTTAATCCAGTAAGCATGTTTGATGATGCAGAAGCTGAAAACTGGTATTCTTTGCATGAATTCCCATTCAACTCCAATCATCATATCCAGTGGGATAAAGTTTTAACAGGAACTGTGATCTGATAACTGTTGAAGGGATACCGGTGCCTTACCTTAAGCTAATAGAACATTGCTTTGCTTCTTTTTGTTTGATTGATAGGTCCTGGCCTAGCATTTATTGCTTATCCCAAAGCAGTAACCATGATGCCTATATCCCAGCTGTGGGCCTGTTTGTTCTTCCTTATGTTGATCTTCTTGGGGCTGGACAGTCAAGTACGATGATTTTTTTTTTAAACAGTGACCCTCTAATGTATTCTTAACTCCATCTAATTTGTAGAATGTAGAATATTTTTATACTTTTGTATGTAATGCATCTTGCAGAAGAAATACAGTTTGGTTTTTTGGAAAGAAAGGAGCCCCATGAATAAATGATGCCCAGCATTAATTGATTATATAAATTTGGAGAGCAGCACTTTGATGTGATGCAACTAAGATGCACAGATTGTTTGTCATACAAATGCAGATGTAAGCTCTCTTGTCATGGAATCTTTCACCTTTTCTTCTTCAAAATGAACTGTTTTTTCTCAAGTTACTCTTAAGAAAGAAGTAAGAAGTTAGCAATGGGTTTACTCATATATTCATGTATAATACACATGGCCACCAGGTGCATAATGATGCCAGTGGATGGTTTCTTCTGCTGACCAGAGGTGGTATTCAGCAGGTTCTGACCCGTTCCGGAGAACCGGTAGCAGAAATTTTGAGTAGTTCAGAGAACCGGCAAATACCACCTCTGACTTGAGATTGTGCAATATCCTTCCCCTGCCATGCCCACAAAGCCACACCCACAGAACCCGTAGTAAAAAAATTTGAATCCCACCACTGGTGCTGACCATTGATCCTTTTAGCTAAACATTGTTCTTGAAGGTCTTGGATTGTCCAGCAGAGTTCTTTATCCAGACTCTGAATTTTAACAGATTTTTTTATAGAAAAATCCTAAGTATTAGAAGCCCTCCATAGGCAAAACTTATGGTTTCTGCTACCATAGAGTTCATACGAACTGTTCAGGGATTATGTGCATGTAGGAAGAATTCTTAAAACTCATTTGGCTATGGATGTGTTGTGAAAGATGGGAAAATCTCTGACATGTAGCAATATATCACAAGCCTAATGCAGGATGTGTTGAGAAATGCTCATGTGCTAAAATTGCTACAGGAAGCTGAGAGCTAGCAAAGAAAGAAAAGGAAAGAGAGGGAGAAAGTTAAACAGATTGAGAGCCAGCAACTTTCTGACAACTGTCTTCTGACATACTTTCTTCCCTAGTTTGTCTGTGTTGAGAGCTTAGTGACTGCCATTGTTGACTTGTTCCCGGAAGTCTTCCGTAAGAAAGGACGTAGGGAGCTGCTGATCCTGGGCATTGCTGTGATCTGCTATCTCATTGGCTTGCTGCTGGTCACGGAGGTGAGAAGTGGAGGTCAGTGGGGAGGAAAAGAGACAACTGCAAACAACATGCTATTACTGTGACACTAGCAACTGTCCTCCAACACTTCAGCCCATATGATTAAGCTACTCAAATCATCATGAGGTCACAAAATTCATTCTAGTTACATATGTTCTCTTCTCTTGCCTTCCCCCAGCATTCTTCCCTGTTTTCAGGCAGCTATTTTAAGAAATCACTATCCCATGTTGTGCTTTCTTTTAAAAGTGGTGCTACTTCAGATGTTCTTGGGTTGTAATTGTCATCACCCCAAGGCAACATTGCCAGTATTTAGGAATACTGACTCTTGCCATTCCAACATCTAGAAGGTCACACATAATATACCATCTTTCTTTTATCACCTTTCCTCCAAGTTCTAAAAATGAAAATTTTAGAACTTGGAGGAAAGGTGATAAAAGAAAGATGGTATAAAGAAAGTCCATTCTGTCCATCTATGAAGAATATGAACTGTTTCAAAATTTGATTGATAAGAAAGGAAGGAAGGAAGGAAGGAAGGAGGAAAGAAAGAAAAAGAAAAAAGAAAGAAAGAAAGAAAGAAAGAAAAAGAAAAAGGAAGGAGGAGGGAGGGAGGGAGAAAGGAAGGATATACACTTGCTAATGGATATGCATACAATGCATGAAAGCATCACATGTGCACAGTTACAATTTGAACTTTTTCAACATATGAACAGGATTTTTTTAAAAAATGGCATTCTTGTCTCCCCAGTTAATCCCCCCAATTAATCAAACTGAATAGTTAATTCCTTTCTGATTGCTATTCAAGTAACAAGTGTGCTACTTTGCTTCCTTCTTAGGTACTTACTGAAGATAGTATAGTGGGTTTAAGTTGCAGAATGTCTATATCAGTATATTGTGGTATTATTGTAATTATCAGTATAATTGTGGTATTATTTTTTAATTGAAACTTGAAAAGGAACTTTAATGATCAATTGTTCATAACCAAATAGAGAAGATCCTAGTGCAGGTAATGAGATTCATTATCCTGGACATGAAGGAATGCTTTAATGAAGGAGTAATAGTGGGTATGGAGACAGCTACAAAGATATGAGATCTATTATCCTGATTTCTTACTCTTATGCTAGGTTATATAGGAGAAAGAGCTAAAGGGGATGCCACGAAGCCATGATAACAGGAGAAGAAGAGAAAGGGAGAAGAGGAGAGGAGAGGAAGCTTCCCCATAAGTTTTAAGGGTGTAAATGGATGCTAATAGAATATGTTATAGAATCGACAGAAACATAACATTAATCCTAAGGAAGCAATCAGTAATAATTCAATAGGTTAAATAATTATCTTCAGCTCTCTATCACACAGCTGCACCAACCAATTAAGCCTCAAAAATACCAAAAATGCTTACTGAATTTGTGTGAGACCAAGGAGGGGCACCACTTATCCACAGGAGAAAGCAAAGTGGCATGGAGGAGAAAGCAAGAAGATTGAGATAGTTTTTCAACCCTGCACAGCTCCAAAAGGCCTTTGACTGCTCACTGTCATTGGTTACAGTTCAACCCTCTGACCTGACAGTAGGACCGGATGTCCGTCAGAATCTTGAAAGGGGTGGGAATGACAGGTTTTCAAACACTGCATTTGAAAAATAATCTTGAACCAGTACAGCTTTCTACTGGGATTTTGTCTCCTTCAGTCAAAAGTTATAACACCCACTATTTTTTCCTGGACTGCTAATTCCTCATTCCCTCAGAGATATTTGCTCAGTCATCACCATCTCTGAGTTCTGGAATGGTTTTGGCAGCTGGTTTTCCTCAGTATGCTGTAGGCCAATTGCACTTCTACCCAGAATGCTTTGTTTCCTTGTTGCTGGTGTCTCAGCTCAAATTCCAACTCAGGACTATAGACCAGGAGACAATCAGAATGGCAACCACAAAGCTTTGCCATTTGTGTCCTCCAAATCTGGCATTTCCTAAATGTTAATTTGAGCTGGAGAGGACAGAAATTTGTATCCACGGGGATACTGCAATGGCTCTAAGTGTGAAAAATGTTTTTCCCCAGTGCTGCCATAACTTAAAGTGGTCATTAAATGAATGTTTTTAATGTTTGTTGCTTTGGGTTCTGATCCTTTTGCTTTGTGGTTCTTGTAGGGCGGGATGTACATCTTCCAGCTGTTTGATTATTATGCAGCCAGTGGAACGTGCCTTCTCTTTCTTGCCATCTTTGAAGTCATCTGCATTGCATGGGTTTACGGTATGTATGTAAGGCCTCCAATTACATGCAGGCAACTTTTTATGCACAGGGCTCCTTTTGAGAATGAAGACATGTTTGACACAGTAGAACAGCTCTCTAGATGTGTCAAGACTGCATGGCTCAATTGCATGCCTGGGGATTCTGAGAATTGTAATCCAACATACCCAAAAGGCAGCAGGTCCAAGCAGATGTTATATCTTTCTCTTTTGGTCAGTCTTTTTTGCATCTCACCTTTTACCTCTCATTTAACAATGCCTATTCCAATTCTTTTAGTGGGATAAAACTTCTGGTGCATACATTTTTCAGTTCGTACATTAGACAAACGCAACTCCTGCCTGCTTCCGATGCATAATTTTTCATCACACTTTAAACAGCAGCAAGGGTTAAGGCAGACATTCGGACAAAACTGTTCCAAATCCTAAACTATTATCTCCCCACTCCCCCAAACAGAAAGAAAAATAAAAAATAAAATAAAAAAGAGGGAAGAGTCAAATTTTTGCCTCCATCTACTCAAGAGTCCCAACATGGAGTCTGATGGGCTACATTTTTTATTATTATTTATTTATATCTCCCCTTTATTATTTTTACAAATAACTCAAAGTGAACATACATACTACCCCTTCCTTCTCCTTTTTTCCCAAGGCAACAACTTGTGAGCTGGACTGTGCTGAGAGAGAGTGACTGGCCCAAAAAGTACCCAGCCAGCTTTCATGCTTAAGGTGGTACTAGAATTCACAGTCTCCCAGTTTCTAACCTGATGTCTTGATTAGACTGGGTATATATGCAGTTCAAGGGCGCATGTTTTAATCCAGATTAAGTACTGCAGTTATTTTCCTCTTTTAAATACAGTCACCAAAACATGACTTATCACTGGAAGTTTTTAAGAAGAGATTGGATAACTATTTATCTGAAATGGTATAGGGTTTCCTGCCTAAGCAAGGGGTTGGACTAGAAGACCTCCAAGGTCCCTTCCAACTCTTCTATTCTATTCTATTCTATTCTATTCTATTCTATTCTATTCTTCATATAATTACATAACATCAAAGAAAGCAATGCAAATATTGAATATTGACAGTATTGAAGATAAATCTTAGAAATATCTCCTTTTAGAGCAGGAAAAACAAAAGACAAGCAGCACACACATTTTCCCCATTTGTTGCTGGCTCAAGCTGCCAAGATTTCTGGTCCTGATGATTCTGCATTTCTGCATTAGAGGGAACTGATGTTGAATCTCAGTTGCTAAGGAAGAAAGCAAGAGAAATTACTGAATCCAACTGAAGGTTTCCCTTTAGCATCTGGTAGCTATTGTGGGAATCAAATGCTGAATCTAACAGGGCTTTGATTTGATCCAGGGCACTTCTTACATAATGTTTTTTAAGCATCTTAAATAGATGCTATCCTCAGGCTCTTAAATGCTTCATAATACTTAGATTAGGATAAAACCTCATTTCCTATTTTTATATTTTTCTAACTGAGTGAGCTGCACTTATTTTGTTGTGTTACTAGATTTGAATTTGAAGAGTTTCTTTTTCCACCAGTGAGATGATAGTACTTTTCAAGGTCAGAACAGACTCATTATTTACCGGTAGTTATTTTCTGTAGGACATTCTTGCAGTTGGGCTGAAATGTCTCTCGGTTATAACCTAATTTTAATGGATCCAAATTATCCACTTCCTACAGCATGTTCAGTCCAGTTAGCTATTAATATAATCCATTTTTACCTGTGCCTCTAGTAATGTAAAAGCATGCTACCACCGTCATTTCTGGAAAGTGCCTCGGGAGACTATTTTTATTGTATCACTAGTCTCTTTGGTCTAGTGGTTAAGGCACCAGGCAATTAAGCAAGAAATGATAAATTCAAATCCCGCCTTAGCCATGAAATCCAGATGGATGACCTTGGGCCAGTTACTCTCTCCCTTAGAGAGAGTACCTCACAGGGTTGGGAAAAATAAGAGGAAGAAGGAGTGTTGGATATGTCCGTCACTATTTGTAAAGTTATTGTAAACATTTGTAAAAATAAAGGTGGGATAATCAAATGGAAAAAAAAAATCCTTCCTATTAGCAGAGAGACTGGGCTGTCTTAGTCAATCATGTTTGAGAGATGTGTTCTGGGTTGTTAAATCAGTTTTGTAACTGAGGAAATTTTTTCAGTTTTTCTCACCCAGTCTTTTACTTAGAGGAAGAGGAGAAGGCTAGAGACAATTTATTGGGTTTAGATTTTCCAACAACATAACTGAAGGGGAAGAGCTATGCATGACTGGGTAAAAAAACTTTCTCCTCATTTATTCAGAATAACGATGGCTGTTTTAGATTATTGCAAGGCAAAACATTCATGGCTATTTTGGTATCAAAGTACGGCATCTGGAAATGATCAAGAATTCCCTGATTTCTTTATCTTGAACTCTTTCAGTTCTCCCTCATCCCCCCCATCAAGGAAACCCTCATCCAGTTTTGGTATGAAAAAACTCATGCCCTGATTTGGCAGTCCAGATCCTCTGTGTTTACACCACGAAGCATAATAGCAAATGTCGTGAATAAAGACACATGTTTCTAGGCTTATCCGTTGCCAGCCTCGAAAATACCGCCCACAGCTTGGCAGGATTCCCCCTGCCTGTCAAACAGATGGTGGTTGCTAAAAAGTGAGGATTTACTGAATTCTGATTTACTCCTTTGAACTTCCAGTTTCCAGCCAGCTTCTTGTTGCTGTTGTTGCAACGGCCAAAGGGGACAGCCTGTGAGGATTGAAAAAGGGTGGAAGGAATCCTTTTTTTTTTTTTACAAAATCTAACACACTTTGGGAGTTGTTGTGAACTGGAAGCCAGGATCTAAAACCGCATCACTTCGCTATCGCTTATGATTGGAAATGGAAATTAAGGAAGGAAACCAATAGCAGGAATGTCTGTATTGTTTACTGTGGCTACCTCCAGTTTTGCAGATACATTTTACTGCTAGTGCAGAGATGATTGTATAACTTCCAGGATGGGCCTATAGCCTTGGAACCCAGTTGCTTAGCAACCAGGGAATATTCATTCTCAACAGTAGCATTGTTTTGGAAGCTAAGCAAACGTCCTCATGTTGCCTTAACAACTGGGCACAACTCATTCCCTTCTGGAACTTATCAGCAAAGTGAAGGCTCATGCTATCTTCTTTTGCTGATTAGGTTATAGAAGAGCAAGAGAACAGATCTCTCTCTCTCTCTTGATGCTGACAAGATCAGGGGTAGATCAGATCCGTTGAGGTTATTGTAGAAGACTTAGACAGCACGGGCGATAGTGATGGATGTGGGAAGCTACAGTGCAGGAACCTCTGGAGGAGTGTTTCTCAACCTTAGCAACTTTAAGATGCCTGGACTTCAATTCCCAGAATTCCCCAGCCAGCGAGTTGAAGTCCAGGCATCTTAAAATTACTAAAATTGAGAAACGCAGTTCTGGAGGGTCAGAAGTATCAAATCTCAAAGAAGTGAACTTCTTTGAAGACTGGTGGGGAGAGAGTGTTACTTTTGTGTTATATAAAGAAACGGCAAAGGCTGTTCTGACATGGCCAGAAATAATTCAGAACTGAAAGGCAAATCAGCTAACACGATGAATAAGCAAGAGAGGAACTGGTCCCAAAAAACAATTAAGATTATAGTAATATGTCAGAGGTTTTTAATACATCATCAGTCAAACCCAGGGAAATCAGGAGATCCAGGCGGTTCAAATGAGTATAAAGATTTATTGTAAGCTCAAGCTCCCTACATGAATCTGAACTACTAACGGTCAAAACCATTGGTGGTGGGCCTTGGTGATTCAGGCTGTTAATAGCCTAGCACTTAGTTCCAGCTGCCTATAATTATTGCAGGCTCGAATCCCACCAGGCTCAAGGTTGACTCAGCCTTCCATCCTCTCGGGGTAGGTAAACTGAGGACCCAAGATTGTTGGGGGCAATAAGCTGACTTTGTAAAAATGCCGCTTAGTAATAAGCAGGCATATACAATGGAATGAAGGCTATTGCTGAGTGCATTGGGTTGTGCTCCATAGATTGTAAGCCGCCCTGAGTCTCTGGAGAAGGGCGGGATATAAATATGAATTAAAAATAAAAAGCAATTTAGAAGTAAATAAGGAATTCATGGACTTAGATCTTTTGTGGGCACAAAAGAACTCATGATTGATGACTTGTTTGACCCCTCCCTCGGGCTCAATTTCCCTCAGGCTCATCTCCTACATCATCATTGTTAACTGATGAGGTGCTTGGAATTTGCCTGACATGTAACTGACATGCATAACTGACCTGTCTTTCCAGTCCCTCCTCCCATCCCAATTTCAATCCTACATCAGTTTAGCTATGTAGGCATGTCGTGAGTGCTTTGGAGAATAGCTTGACTCCCTCTTCTTTGTGGCAGCCCCTGAGATATTGGAACACTGCTATAATGTCTCCCCTGTTCCTTCTTTTCATCAAACTAGACATACCCAGTTCCAGCAACCATTCTTTATGTGTTTTAGTCTCCAGTCCACTAAAGGACATGACTGTCCTCTTATGGTATGTTGCTTAGAAAGACTCAGATGGAACAAGAAGGCCCCATAAGCACTTTTCTTCCTTGAATTATCCAATTGCCTCCTTTGGCATCATTTGTCATATGATGCAATGGCCACTATTTTATTATTAAATCAGGTTCTTCCATATCTGCCTCTTGACAAATACAAATTAGGAATGTCCACTAGTGCAATGGGATTGCCTGCCTTTATGCTAAAGGATTATAAGAGTTAAAATCTAATTTATCTGGGTAATATAAGGGCTTTTTATGGCCAGAAGTCTCCCTGAATTTAGTAGGCATTTACTACCAAGTTGATTCCATTGTTATTAGTCTAATGTTTCAATAAAAACTCTAATGTTCACCCTTCATTTCAATTTTATAAATATGCATTTTAGTATGTCTGTCATCTTGAAAGGATTAGTTCTAAAAGTCTTCATACAGAAGTTGAGGTAAATAAATATGAAAGGTTTCTACAGATTTTCTATATACTGACTTTTTTCTACTATCATTTGACTATATCTAATGATTTGGATAATATCCCTTTTATTTGCTTCTTCATATGTGATCAATATTAATAATGACAGCAGATTGTACAGAGGTCTGCGAGACCTGGTTTAAAACTCATGAATAATCATTCATGAAGGTGACAAAATTGCTTCTTTATTCCTTGGACCAGCCTTTCTCAGCCTGCTGATATGTTAGGCTACAGTTCCCATCATTCAGAGTATCTCACATTTGCCTAATGTCTAATAATACAAATGTCTCTTCCATTGCCCATGAAGGCTGGAGATTAGAGCAGCCATAATCCAATTTGCCTGAAGGTAACAGGTAACATTTCTAAAAAAAATGGCAAGGATTCTAATCCAGAATTTTGAAAAATATTGAACAATTGGAGGGTTAAAGAAAATTTGTTTAAGCTAGCAGATTCCTATGGGGAGTTTTAGATTGCTTTGAACTCCTTGATATACAATTGAATTTGAGGCCAGAAGGGTGGCTTTTTCTTTATCTGACTGGTTTCTGACAGCATGAGGTTTATATAAAGTTCTCTTTTGTACTGGTCAAGGAGCTGATCGTTTTTATGACAATATTGAAGATATGATTGGCTACAAACCCTGGCCCCTGATTAAATACTGCTGGCTCTACTTCACACCTGGTCTTTGTCTGGTAAGTACATTGACTGTGTCTTTTACACATATATGGCAAGGGTGCAGTGCAGAGGTGGTATTCAGCAGGTTCTGACCAGCTCTGGAGAACCGGTAGCAGAAATTTTGAGTAGTTTGGAGAACCGGTGGTAACCTTTCCCCAGGAGTGGGGGGTGGGAATGGAGATTTTACGGTATCCTTCCCCTGCCATGCCCACCAAGCAACGTCCACAGAACCGGTAGTAAAAAAATTTGAATCCCACCAGTGGTGCAGTGGTGGGATTCAAATTTTTTTACTACCGGTTCTGTGGGCGTGGTTTGGTGGGCGTAGTGTGGCTTGGTGGGCATGGCTTGTGGGCGTGGCAGGGGAAGGATACTGTAAAATCTCCATTCCCTCCTCACTCCCAGGGGAAGGATACTGCAAAATCCCCATTCTCTCCCCACCCCACTAACCTGCTTTCCAGCTCCGTTCTCCTGTGCAGGGCAACAAAAGAAGACCCAGCCAATCAGCTGGGACTCGGGAGGCAGATAATAGATGTGGGAGGGGCCAATCAGAGGTGGTATTCTGAACTACTCAAAATTTCTGCTACCGCTTCTCCAGAACTGGTCAGAACCTGCTGAATACCACCTCTGCAAGGGTGGTGATGGTATAGAAAAAATCCTTTAATTTCCCTTGCCTGAAATTACAGAAATATTGCTATTAATTATTGTATAATTCTTTCTATTAGCATAGTTCGCTGTAGTAATTCTTGTTAGCTATTTTTAATTTAGTTTAAATATTTTTACATGTCATGAGCTATTCAGGTGGCTTACAATGAGATGCCAAAAATAGGAATCTACAGAAAAAGGAAGATACAGATATACCTTGCAAATGCATCAAAGGGCTCCATGGTGCTCTCTGAACTTGGTGGTTTTCTTGCAGACATTTTATTACCAAACTAGGTAATATCGTCCGTTTGGTAATGAAATGTTTGCAAGAAAATCATCAAGCTCAGACAGCACCAAGGAGCCCACAGTTAAACCTGAGCTACAATTATACTCTTCTATTGGTACTTACATCAATAGATGGCATAGCACAAAATGAAGGAGGCTTACAGGTAGATAAAATGTCATCAAAACTATTTAAATAAGATGGCTGTAGTTAGAGGAGTTCCAGGATAAAGGAAGTGCAATGCAATGCAAAAAAAAAAAATAATCTACAACATCATGACCTGGGAACCATAAATAATGACAGGGTGTATAGGATGGTCTCTTTTCATTATCTGAATGAATTACAGGTTCATCTTTGAGGAAATAACCCTTCAAGTTTCCAGGAAGTAAGTCACATAGGAGAAGCGGGGGTACATAGATGGACCCAAGACCAGGTTCTGTATGTTTCTAAAGAGAATATAATGAGAATACAAACAGAAAAGCGGAGAAAATTCTTATAAGCAATTAAAAACTGCCTTCTGACAGTTGATTGCTGGTTCAACATCCTTTATGCCCAAGCATTAAGAGCCTTGGTGGTGCAGGCTGTTAAATGCCTAGCACTTAAGTTCCAGCTGCCTGCAATTACTGCAGGCTCGAATCCCACCAGGCTCAAGGTTGACTCAGCCTTCCATCCTCTCGGGGTAGGTAAATTGAGGACCCAAGATTGTTGGGGGCAATAAGCTGACTTTGTAAAAATGCCGCTTAGTAATATAGCAGGCATATACAATGGAATGAAGGCTATTGCTGAGTGCATTGGGTTGTGTCCCAAAAATTGTAAGCCACCCTGAGTCTTCGGAGAAGGGCGGCATATAAATGTAATTTAAAAAAAAAGCATAAAGCCCCAAATCTCTGTTAAATTGTGTGTCTATTAAATAGGTTGAATATTTATGCAATCTTTTTAGTGCATGAAGTCCCTTTTTGGCAGGCTTCCAGATTCAACCATGGAAACTTACAAACTCATATCCCATCTAAACAATGGAAAAGCAGTGGAGGAATTCTGATTCTTGCAGAATTTAGAAATAAGCTAATGCAGAATGGCAGCCATCTGTGTTGGCCTCCCTCCTCGCACATATTGAGTGCAGTTTCCAGATGCCTAAACATTAAGAAAGGCAATAAGTCTAATCCTGCCACGTTCCATCTGATCAATCTCTGAAATGTTTTAATAAACCAGGTGCCAAACATCCGTGTGAGAAACTCAGTGATTGTTTAGAAAAAGAGCAAGTTTTGACTGACTAAGAAATAAATTTCAAGAGAGAACAAGCAACTATTGAATACTTTTATTTTTGTAAAGCATCCAACGGAAGAAAAAAAGTTACTCTTTTATCTGGAGGCTTCCTTGTTGCTGCCTTTATAGATTTTAAAGTTTGATCTCTAGGGGAGGATTGTGGTAGAAATTATTAAAGATATCTATCTCTGTCTTACTAGATTAATTATGATGCTCTACAAGGTATTTATATGTCGACTGTACAGTAAGCAGAGTTGTTTCAGTCCCAATTCTCACTATAACAAGAAGAGCTGTGGTGGCGCAGTGATTAGAATGCAGTACTGCAGGCTATTCTGCTGACTGCTGGCTGCTTACAATTTGGCAGTTCAAATCTCCCGAGGCTTAAGGTTGACTCAGCCTTCCATCCTTCCGAGGTGGATAAAATGAGGACCCAGATTATTGGGGGCAGTATGCTGACTCTGTAAACAGCTTAGTGTGAACCGTATATAAGTCTAAGTGCTATTGCTAACTAAGCAAGGTTGTATTCTGGCCCCTTTTAGTTAATCTTTATTTAATCCACTCCTTAACTCAGACCCTAAGGAAAACTGAATTTCATCCCCTAGTGCTAGCAAAAGAGTTTTTGTTTACACAAATGATGTGATCAACTTCTTGAAGATCTTGAAGTTGGTATTCCTGAGTTTACAAGCTTCAAATGCTTATGTGGGGAACAAAAACTAGGAATTAATTGTAGTAAATTAAAAGTGATTACATCCATAAAGCAATGAATTAAAGTCACCAATGAATGGGAAACTATCTGCAATTTGATTGAGGAAATTAAGATCTTTAAATATCTTAACATTTAAGGCCTTAGGAATTGTGTTTCAATTTTCTAATACCTGGAAAGGGTAAGGAAAAAAAAATTCATCTCATGCAGAAAAAAAAAATTCTGATGTAATAATTAGATTTGCCAGCCAGCAGGGAAATAATTATGTTTCCACTGCAGTCTCACTTTATACTGTAGAGCAAAACTGCTGAGCTAATACCTCTATGGCATGGAAATTGTGTCTATAAAGATATCAAGAAATTGGAGGTAATTCAATCCAGGTCCTTAAGAGCGGTGTGCCATGTCCCTTGCTGCATTTCAAACACCAGCTTGAAGCTGGACCTAAGTTCAAATAGCTCTGCACCAGGATTTTCCAGCTGATATATTCCCTAAAATTAATTTGGGGGAAAAGCGGCTTATTGCATCGAGTTAATCCTTGTCAACAAGTATGATTCCTCATGGACATGTACCATAGCTTCAAACTTGACCTCTTGTAGATTCTTAGGTCAGTCTGAGAGAGCCTTACAAGTGATTTAGAATCACAGAAGGAACAGAGGAGCAGAATTTTTTTTATCACTCCAACACTAACCTTTGTAACCTTTATCTCTTCTGAAGTATTTATACAAAATTCTCCCTCTCCTTCACAATACAGCCTTAAGTCTTTTCAGGTTTAATGACAGGTCACCAGGGGTTTTGAAGGGAAAATACAGCAACCTTCCCTTTCTCAATCAAATCCATCCCTGTATGGAAAGTGTTGTGGGGTCAAAATAAACATGTGGTCAGGATTCCAACACTTAACCCCATTTAAATCATGAGTCTAGACAAACTCCAAAAGCTTTTATTGGGAGTTAAAAGATGTGGCATTGCCTGGGTGTAGCCGACTCTGAGACACATAAATCATTGTCACCCTTGACCCTGGTTTCCCCCCACCCCCTGGGTGTATCATAATTCATATTCTCCAATGGGACACATCCATAGCCAAGAGTCATCAATCATGCTCTCCAGTTAGAATTTTGCACGGCAGAAACTTCGGTCACCTAGAAACTATCTTTGAAAACATTTATGGAATGCAAGCTGCCCACTGTATCCCCCTCCCTTTCTGTTAGCAACTCTAAAAGACCACAGAAATATTTTATGAGTTGACACATGTTCTGCTGAGCTGCCCAAGAAATCATGCATGGCACTCTGGATTAATATAATCATTCCGGCTGTAACCATGGACGAGTCCTATCGACTTACAGCCATTCCCTTAGTGACCACTTACAACAGCACTGAAAAAGTGATGTATGACCATTTTTCACACTTACAACCATTGCAGCATCCCCATGGTCATGTGAACAAAATTCAGATGCTTGGCAACCGACTCATGACCGTGGCTGTGTCCCAAGGTCCTGTGAACATATTTTGCAACCATCTGACAAAGACAATTGGGGGGGAGGGGTTGGGTGTCCCTTGGTGCTCTCTGAGCTTGCTTGTTTTCTTGTAGATGTTTCATTATCCAAACCAGGTAACATCATCAGTGGTAGTCAATGAGGAAGCCAGATTCACTTAACAACCATGTTACTAACTTATCAGCTGCGGTGATTCACTTAACCACTGTGGAAAGAAGGGTCATAAAACGGGGCACAACTGGCTTAGCAAATGTCTTCACTTAACAACAGAAATGTTGGGCTTAGTTGTGGTCGTAAGTCAAGGACTTCCTATATTCGGGGGCGGAAAGCAAAAACAAAAATGGGAAGCTAAAACCCAAGTCTGAGCAGAAGCCAGCAGTCGCTTAGCAGATCCTAACAACCATCTCAATCAGAGTTCACTATAGACTCTGTTTGCTCAAGGCTGAAAAAAGTTTATGCTGAAAGACCTTGATTAAGTGTACTTTTTCTTCTCCTTTATTATCTCTTACAGATGTTTCTAATTTACTACTGCATTGCTGTCACGCTGTCTGTTCTTGTCATCCACAGGCTACCTTCCTGTTTTCACTCATTAGATACCAACCCCTCAAATACAACAACGTTTATGAATATCCTCCGTGGGGGATTGCAGTGGGTTGGGTGTTGGCGTTGTCTTCTATGATCTGCATACCGTCCTATATTATATTCAGCTTCCTGAGGACCAAAGGATCTTTCAAAGAGGTAATAACAACAGAACTTCTCTGAGGTCACAGAACCTTGTTTGGTTATTTTACATGATCATTCATAAGAGAGGGAATTGACAGGTTCTTTCAGGCCATTTGTGTTACTGAAAGAGATGTATTCTGTATCCTAGGACAATTGTTTTTCCATGGTAACATAAGCCCTAAAGTAAAGCAACACCCTAAAAGCTGGGTTGGTGCCTCTTTATAATGGAAGAAAGTCAGATGCCTTCTGATACATGAAAGAACTAACTAACAAAAGCAAATTTGGTTACTGATAATTGTAGAAGACTAAATCCTTAGCGTAGGGGTTTCAAACTTGGGCCCATGGCCCAGATATATCACTCACTGGCCACGCCCATGCCCAGTTTAGCAAAGGGGAAAAAAGTCACAATAGGTCACATGACACCACCGTGACAACACGAGTTTGACAGCCTTGCCTTAGTGCTTTGAAGACTTCTTCATAAAGGCTGCTTGTGTATTTTAATCTAGTTTGTCTGCCTCTTGTTTTGAATCCTCACTGCCATTATGTTGATCAAATCAAGTGGAAAATATGTGCAAATAATCAAAGACAGAATGGAGAAAATTCCCAAACCCTTAAGAAATGTTTCATACCTCAATACTTTTTCAAGCTGACAAAATGCACTTCTTATTTCTTCTAGCTATGTGTTTTTGTCTTCTAACTTAGAAACTTAACACTGTGCAAATGATAACAAATCAGAACCCAGTCACTGCCAACCATAGATTATGTTGTCTAACTGACAATCATAGTTATAATCATTGCTGTACCTCAGAAGACTGAGGCACAGAGCACATGGGATGCAAGCTAAGAAATGCCTGTAAAATTCAAAACTTGCTTTGGGTTATAACTATGGTTAATATAGTATGTTGCAATAACTATAGGTAATCATTGGTTGAATTCACAAATCACACTGTTCCATTATGTGAATTGTTTGGTTTCAGTATTATAAATAATGCATTCATGACAGTTTAATTTTACATGTTCATCTACTATGATTTATCTAACTACTGAAAAAGTCCTGGATTTCTGTTTCCATAAACCATGATTAAAATAAACCACAGCAGAAGCCAATGTGTAAACCCAGCCATTTCTTCTTGTTGATAGATGATTCTTCACTGATACATGTAGATTATGGGATGACAATAGAGGAGAACAATAGAACTCAATACTTTCATGCAAATGAACATTTACCTTAGTGGAATAATTTGAAATGCAATTCAGTTCAAAAGGCTGGGAAACTGTCATGCCCTTGGTAGAGTCGGACTCTGAGGGAGAGGAGGAACAGCCAACAGGGAGTGGAGGTGTGGCTCCGGAGGTTGTGGAGGAGGCTGGGGAAGGGCAGAGGCCAGTTGGGCAGTCAGAGGAGGAACCAGGCCCATCCCCTCTTCATCCTAGGATATGCAGGGAGGAACGGAGAAGGAAGCAACTTGGCTTATGAGAGAGGAAGCAGCCATGATCCCCCTCATTGGTTGCAGCTGGGGAGAATAGTATATAAGAGAGACGGTTAAAACACAGCGTTGCCAGAAGTAAAATGCGTGTTATTTTGAAGTTATCTTGGTTAGTGTCCTTCCAACAGACTATGCCTTGTTATCTCCTTGAAGTTGGTAATTACTTATCCTGGTCCGTTGTGGAAATTCCTTCATTGTAGTTTGTTTTAGTTTTTTATTTCACCTCTACCTGCTCATTAAGTTCAGACTGTATTGCTTTGTTTTGAAGACTATTCTTGAATATGTTTTATCTCCAACTGAGAATTACTGAACAATGGGGCCAAGTTGGAGGCATTAAAAGACATTTATTTACATTTTGGATTTTGTTACGTTTGTGTTACACTATGGGTCATCACAGAAACCCCACACAAATCCTGAAATAAACCTTAGAACAATGTCATCCCCAAGACTTTAGAAAGGTGATACCATGTCCCTAGGACTTTATTTACTGATTAAGGATACCAATGTAATAACAAATGACATTATATGTCAGTCCTGGTTTAATATCCACCTAACGTGGATAACATGAGAGCAAAGGAAAGGAAGCTTAAAGCAATCCGTGATCCAAAGCAACCAAGACTAACAATTGTTGAAGAGGATGGAATTTGCAGAGGAGGCTAAATTGACTTCCTTGATTAGAGAAAAGAGAATGTCTATATATACTGCCAACTGGAAATCTCTTACAGGATTTCCTCTTTTAGTATCAAGCAGAAACAGTTAAATCTTATGATTTGTGGTTTTGAGGAAAAACCATAGATAGATCATATAGACTGTAGGAAAAAGTAATTTTTTTTGTAATCATAAGGTGACAGATAATTTTGTATTTGTAATTATAACCACAGCAAAGAAAATCAGAAACAATCTTTTTCTAGTTCTTTTCATTCTTTCTTTTTATGCTTTTGGCTTCTTTTCTATTTTTTTCTCTTTTTTTCTTACTTTGTATTAGTTCTTGCTAGTTTTTAATCTTCTTTTTATAATTTTAATTAAAATATTAAAAACCCAATAATGATAAGCAGACAGCAAATGCCATGTTTGCAAAGAAGCTGAAGAAATAGTGGAACACCTAGTTAGCTGCTGCAAGAAGATTGCACAAACTGAAATCCCATGAAATTCAATGGGATTTATGCTGTATATGTGTATGATTCCATCTTAAACCAAGAATTAGTTCCTTTGAGTTTGAAAGTTCTACCTGACATTTTCTCAGAAACTGAAGGTCAACCAGAATATATGCAGACATAATTCATGTATTTCTAGATTAAAAATTTGTTCTGAAATGACAGCTCACATATCACTAATGGATATTTAAAATAATCTTCTTTTCAGCAGTTTGATTTATATAAGGCTACCCGGGTTGTTGCTTTTATTGTTAAATAATTGGAAAACAAGCTCTTGCCAATTTAACTCAAATCTTTCCCTCCAAGGGTTCCAACCTTGGCAGCGTTAAGACATTTTTAAAAATTTTTATTTATTTGATTTGTCAGTTGCTTACAAGGTAATAGGTGTAAGGATAAACATAGTTGTGAATACAAGAAATGAATACATATAAGGGAAATGAAAAGAAACAATAGGACAGGGAGGGTAGGCATGTTGGTGCGCTTATGCACGCCCCCTACAGACCTCTTAGGAAAGGGGTGAGGTCAATAGTAGACAGTCTAAGGTTAAAGTTTTTGGGGTTTGGTGAAGAAACCACAGAGTCAGGTAGAGTATTTCAGACATTGACCACTCTGTTGCTGAAGTCGTATTTCCTGCAATCAAGTGGACTTCAACTCTCAGAATTCTTCAGCGAGCCTTGCTGGATGGGGAATTCTGGGACTTTAAGTCTACAAGTCTACAAGTTGTTAAGGTTGGACACCCTTCTCTAAGGTCCATTAGTTCTCACTTCTGGCCACTTATAATTTGTCGCATGTGTGTGTATGCCAGAGTTACTCCTGTTGTAGTTCCTACATTATGAACCTTAGTTTGTACATTTCTATCATTTGGAGCCTAAGCTTGAAAGAAATAGTAGAGTTACCAGGATATAATTACTAGCCATTTCCTCTGTAATCACCTTCATTTGTTTGTTTACATGTTACATAGATTGCATAAATTCCTAGGAGTGCTGCAGTGGCCTAGAGGTGGAGCTCTTGCCTCACAATCAGGAGGCTGTGAGTTTGATCCTGGGTAGAGGCTGATATTTCTTTCTCTGGGCACAATGAGAATGTATCTGCTAAACAAAACTCTGCATTGGTGACAGGAAGAGCATCCGGCCATTAAACACTCTGCTAACTCCATTCAGTTGCCCAGACTCCACCCCACAAGGGATTATGGGGTCATTAAAAGATGATGATAGATTGCAGATATTCCTCTGAAGTAGTACCGTAGTATTGGGAGTCATTTTCAAGTTACTTTTTAACTGCCAACCTCAGCCATCATCTCTCAAAATCTCGGCAACCATTACATCGGGTCGTGAATTCTGAGTATTTCAAATTCTTCATCTAGACAATATTCCAGTTGAGGAAGTCTAATCTAAAAAAATCTTATGCTCTTAGATCACACTTCTGTTTTTAAAAAATAGAATCAATCCAGCATGTGAAGTTTACCTTAGGTTCAGGGAGAGGCATTCTCCATCCCGTTTTGCCCTGCAAATGTATATTATGGATTGGAATGGGGAAAACCACATTGCATTAAATCTTGGTAGAATTCCTTCAATCTGAATGTGGAACAGCATGGGTTGAGTATGAATTGAGCTTGATGTAATGGACTGTAACAAGACTAAATGAAGAAGGTGAGGGCAAAACATAATTTACATTGGGGTTGCTTTTTGTAATTCAGTTTATTGTTATTGCCAAAGGCCAAAACAAACAACACAGAATATAATTAACACAAACAGCTGGAACAAATGTTAAAAACATCAGTTATTACATAATAATTAAAACAAAAAAATCCATTTGACCAAGAGTAAATTTTGCGCATCATTTAATAGAAAGTAGAGAACATCATAGTGAGAAAATCTCTTAATTAATAATAGCAGAAGTAGAAACTTTTAAATTATTTCCACAGAGAAAAGCACAGCCAGCCCCAGTTTTACTCTTCAAACCAACATTTTTTTTAAATTCATATTTATATCCCGCCCTTCTCCAGAGACTCAGGGTGGCTTACAGTTTTTGGGATATAACCCAATGCGCTCAGCAGTAGCCTTCATTCCATTGTATATGCCTGCTTATTACTAAGCGGCATTTTTACAAAGTCAGCTTATTGCCCCCAACAATCTTGGGTCCTCAGTTTACCTACCCCGAGAGGATGGAAGGCTGAGTCAACCTTGAGCCTGGTGGGATTCGAGCCTGCAATAATTACAGGCAGCTGGAGCTAAGTGCTAGGCTATTAACAGCCTGCACCACCAAGGCCCCTTGGTTTATGAACATTCTACAGTCCAAGTATCTTAAAAACATATTAGCCACCACCAGTGAATTTGATTATAGGGCTCATGTTGGGTGCTATAAACAAATAATATAAGTACTATAACTACTGATATTTCCATTTGCGCAACCATTCTGGAGAACATAATCATTTTACAAAAATAATATTGAAACACTCCAGAGAGTAGCCATACTGTTCATCAGTACATATAACTCCTGGAGTACAGCAATTTGCATCGGAGGTGGCCTAATCACATCCATTTGGCAACTTTTCACATGATAAAGCCTCCATTTGAATGTAAAGAGAATCTCTTTGAAAACATCAGGAATTGTGAAAACGAAGAGCTCTTATGTTAACCATACCATGTTTCCCCGAAAATAAGACCTACCCCGAAAGTAAGACCTAGCACTATTTTCTAAACCTGCCCTAATATAAGACCTACCCCGAAAATAAGACCTAGTGTAAATCTCCAGTTCCAGGAAGACTTTTCAGGGAGCAACCGTGCACCGAAACACCCCCTACACACTCACACCCACTATTTGGCACCATAAATATATAAGACCTACCCCGAAAATAAGACCTAGTGTGTTTTTGGGAGCCAAAAAAATATAAGACAGTGTCTTATTTTCGGGGAAACACGGTAGTAAGGAGAGGACAATATTTTGTTCTTTGACATAGAGGAAACTTGATCTCAAATGGGTAGAAAGCTACATGAGCAAGCCAGAGTTGCACAAGGTTTTCTGAATTTGAGTGGAGGCTTCTTGATTGTTGGGTAACGCATTGAAAAAATGGTTTCACTAATTTTATTTACTATTTATACCAGTTTCCATGATAGAAACAGTCTCCATTTCCATCTTCATGATGAACCTTCTGAGGAGATTCTATTCTTGTAGTACCACAGTTGTATTAGAGCCTTAAGAACAGATGGTTCTCAGAAACAAAACTGATGACTTAATGCAACACTGTATGAGAATCTTCATTTCTCAAATGACTAGCATTGGGTGAAGGTGGTAGAGAAGCAAATAAAGGAAGTTCTGAAAAAGAGAGGCTAGCAGGGAATAAATCTATAGCATTTTTCAGGAGTCTTAGCTCATTTTTGCACAGGCTTTCGAAGTGAAGTTGAAGGCCCAGTGAAGTCCTATGGCCTGTGTGGGTCTCCAGGTTGTGAAACTATGTTTAGTTTATTCATGAGACCATTGCAGGAGAGAAAAGATGAAGTTGTTGATTATTACAAAGCTATTGAAGACAGAACTATTCACATAGGAGTCTGACTTATGAAACCTTTCCCCTCGTGGGTATGGAAGAATAACTAGTTTGCTGTGCATTTAAATGCACATTTATCGAATGTACACTTCTTAAACCAATATATGAACCAAAAACAATGATATTGCAAGCTTTATAATGTTGTTTTCTGATTAAAAATTGAATATAAAAATATCTAGTTAGCCATAATTGCACGAATGTGCATATACTGGAGAAATGACAGTGACAATATGCATATTCTCATGAGAAGTAAAAACGAAAAAGCAAATTCTTATAGGAATGGGGCAAAACAAATTTAAGATTGGAAAATAAAAACCCAAACGCCTTAATGGAAACAAAATTCTCATCTCTAATTGCCACAATAAATGAGTGTGTTTTTCTTCCTAATCCCATACTTTTATAACTATGCAATCTATTAAAACATCCCTACTGTAAGCATTGCTGGGGATTTTATTATGTGCTATCATGTGTCAACAAGCAGTGATCCTAAAAGCAAAACAGCACAAAGCATTAAGCCATTTCCCATTTACTCTTTTAAATGTATATTCCAATAAACTTGCCTTATGAAAATTTCATGGATGGGCTTTTGGACTGCCTTTTCCACCCCAACTGAGGCAGATTAATTTGGGTGTCAATTTGTCTGATGTTTAATTAACAGAGATACTGCCTGCCATTCTCCTTGTCTCTCCACAGCGCATACGCCAGCTCACTACTCCATCAGAAGACTTGCCCCAGCCAAAGAAGCATCTAATTGGCAGTTCTGAAGTGGGATCCCAGCACCCAGTCAAGGAAGAGCTTGGCAAGACGGGGAAGGAAACCAACTTCTAGAGCTTTCTGACATTCTGGAAGAGTCTCTCCATATTTCTGAAGACTTCTGCTTATATCCAGGCCGAGTTTCCTCCAAGGTCTTCCTCATTCTCTTCAGATGTCAGTAATTTCTAAGAACTGATCACGGGATGGAAAAGAACCAACCCTTGTTTTACCATGAGTAAAAGAGCAGCTGCAAAATCATCGCGATGGGGATCATGGCTCAAGATCTCCATGAAACCCTTCTCATTGATATTGTTGGAGAATGGAGCTATCACTTTGTGAATGCTGCATATACATCTATGATCTATCATCTTGAACTGTGTTGTGTTCTGTTTGCAAGAATTAAATACACAGCATGATCAGGTTACCTGAAAACCATCTGTTGAAGCTGGTCAACCTGAGTCATCAATTCTTTAATCATTCTTCCTTCTACCTCCACTCTTTGATGCAATGTTAACAATTCTGTGAAAAATCCCTAATCCAGAAACCTCTGAGATTAGCCAAATTTGTACTCATGTGACATCAGGATGAATGTGTCTTGGACAACTTTGATGGATTACTTTTTTTTCTATTGTTCTCAATGGTTTACATAAATCTGCTACAGGTGAGGGCTTCTTTCAGCAAATATCATACCAATCTATTTGGAATTTCTAAATTAAAGTTGATTGAACAGTCTCTCCCACTGGTGACAGCCCAGAGGGAAAAGTGGCAAATTGGAAGCAAAATAATTTTGTGAGATACTTCCTTCACATTCTCTCCTTTATCTTTTGGAGAAAAGATTGGCACTGAAAGGCTGACAGTCTTTCAGTATGAATATACCTCAACTGACAGTGCTCTGTGTGACATCTCTGAGTTGTTGGAAAACTAGAGGGAAAAAAGTGACTCAGGTGGGAACTGCTGCAAAAAGGAAATACCAAAATTGCCTTAGTGTGTGTGGGAAGCACGTAAGAAATAACCAACTTGAGAATGCCGCACTCCTGGACATGTATCTTGGCACAGCAATGCAAAAACTTGCATATGATCAATAACACAAAAGTAACAAAATAAGAAATGCAACTTACAATCAGCCAGAAGAATAAGAGTTGTGCAGAGCAAGCTGGTTTGCCTGCCTTTATTTCTTATGTAACTGCTCTTTTTTAAAAAAGACAATTTAATATGCTCTTATGCAGCATGAATGTCCTCAGAATTTCTCCCATAGTGCTTAATACTCCTACAAATTGACAGAATTCTTTGTTTCTTTCCATCTGTTTTCAGAAATGCCCTGTGTCCCAAGCAATGCAGTTCTCAAGAAACTGTATATACAATTGAAGTCATTGTCCCTTGCTGTAATAGTGCTTGTGAATTTGACTTTTCAGCAGAGGCATTTCTGGAAAGTATAAAAAGTTAAAACGGTGGCCATAATTGTATAATTAAAGCCTTGCCCCCCACTTTTTGCATGAGTTGCACCAGTGATGCATGTAAAAAAGGGGTAGGGCTTGTAATCCCCATTTGGATTGCCACTAACAGCCCTGCTTACAACCTACTTTTAAATAACATAGCCCAAAGCAGGAAATTTTCTATTGTTACTAGGTTGCATGATGCTATTTCAGACTGCAGTAGAAAATGTTTAAGGTTTATTTGAGATGAAGATTAAATGTTATATTCATTTATCTGAGAGTAAGTACATAGTACAGGTTAGGGGTGTCAAACTGGTGGCCCATGGGTCGGATGCATCACCTGTAGGCCATGCCCTATGTCACGAAACGTAGGGCATGGCCTACGTGCAAAATGTCACATGACACAGCGAGTTTGACGCCCGTGGCACAGGTAGTCCTTGACTTACAACCACAATTGAGCCCAAAATTTCATGTTGCTAAATGAAACATTTGTTTAAGTGAGCTTTGCCCCATTTTACATCTTTTCTTGCCACCATTGATCAGTGAATCGCTGCCATTGTTAAGTTGTTAACACAGTTGTTTAGTGGATCGGGCTTCCCCATTGTCTTTTGCTTGTCAGAAGATTACAAAATGAGATCACGTGATCCCGGGACAGTGCGGCCATCATAACTATGAGTCGGTGGCCAAGTGCCTGAGCGTTGATCACGTGACCATGGGAATTCTGCAATGGTTGTAAGTATGGAAAACGGTCATAAGTCACTTTTTTCAGTGCCGTTGCAACTTTGAACGGTCACTGAATGAACTGTTGTAAGTTGAGGATTACTGTTGTAAGTTGAGGAGAGAAAGAAAATCAAGACATTTCACAATAGTTTGCTGGGTTCGATTTTTATGATACACAATAGCCTACAACAAGTTTCTGAGGAATAATTAACTTTTCCCAGTCCACATTTCCCTAAAGAGTTTCCAACCTGGCAAAATATCCCATATCTTTTCCACAATTCCTTCTTTCAAGTGTAGCTTCTCTTTGCCCCCAGCTTCCTCCTTCCATAACCAGAAGTGTTATCTCAATGTCTAGAGATGACAACTGCCAGAATGTTCAGCCAGTTTAATAGCTATTATAACTGGAAGTCAAGATTGACTAATGGGAGGAGCTGAGATAGAAGAAAGGGCTGAATAAGGTGGTCATAGGAATGGGATGGAAGAAACCTCATCTGCACATCTGGTGATTGTTTCCATTGAGCTCTGCATGTTCAGTGAGATGAGGATAGAGCTAAGTCTAATTTAACATATTAAGATTCATTAATGGGTGTAGCATGGCTATGTTTGTAAACTTGAGCTATCAGTGAAGAGAAGGACCAGGGGAAACATGATAGCAGAGTTCCAATATTTGAAGGGCTGCCACAGAGAGGAGGGGGTCAAGCTATTTTCTAAAGCACCTGTAGGCCAGACAAGGAATAATGGATGGAAACTGAACAAGGAGAGATTCCACCCAGAAATTAGAAATTTTCTGACAGTGAGAACAATCAACCAATGGAACAGAAGTTGCCTATGGAAGTTGTGTGAGCTTCAACACTGGAGGCTTTCAAGAAGAGATTGGACTGCCATTTGTCAGAAATGGTGTAGAGTCTTCTGCTTGGATGGGGGGATTGGACTAGATGACCTACAAGGTCCCTTCCAACTCTGTTAATCTGTAAGCTTCATCAACCAAAAAGAGAAAATTTAAATGAGACCTATTCAGGCAATGGGGGTCTCTGAGAACTAGGTGGATGAAGAAGCAAGGCTATACTGAAGGCTGAATTCTAGGAATCTTCCAATATTTCAGGGCTGTCACAGAGAAGAGGAGGTTGTCCTGAGAGCAGGACAAGAAGCATTGGATGGAAGCTTATGAGAGCGGGGGGAGGGAGGGAGGGAGAGAGAGAGAGAGATCTCCAACTTAGAATTAAGGAGAAGTTTCCTGTCAAGTGAAAGCAGTTAATCGATGGAATGACTTGCCTTCAGAAGTTGTGGGTGCTCCATCACTGGAGGTTTTTAAGAAGAGATTGGACAGCCATTTGTCCAGAATGGTATAAAGTCTCCTGCTTGAGCACATGATTGCACTAGAAGACCTCCAAAGTACTAATCTCCATTATCTATAACCCTTGATCAATGTGCTTAATAAACTACGTGCTTAGTTTACTTGGAAGGAGGAAAGGCATTTTAAGGAGTATAGGTGCATGGTGATTTTATGACTGCCATTCATTCATTCATTCATTCATTCATTCATTCATTCAATAGAAATTTTATGTTTGGAATGGGAACACTTTCCCATCAGCATTCCCTTCACAGACATTTTTCATGTAGAGAGTTCCTTCGATGAGACCAAATTAATATGCTTTGGTTTCTTCCAATTTTTTTTGAGTTTTTCTGATATAATGCTATATTGTGTTTCTGATCCTTTGATTTAAAAAAGAAAATCCATGAAAATGATGCATCTTTTGTGTTATCATGTAATACATTTTACAAATTTTGTCTAATAAGCACACATTTTATGAAAACAATGTTTATATTTGCCATGCTCTTTCACCAAGATATGCATTTTTGTATGCACTGTATCATGCTATGTGCATTTTCTATGCCTTTAAAAAAAAAACCAGAACTGCATTGTAGAATATGGAAAACTGTAAATGCCAACGGGTAGCTGTTTCATTCTGTATATTGACTGGAAAGAAAAAACAGATTTGTCTGTATGAAAATATGAACTAAGGACATATCACATATGTACTATATCTCTAACTTATACATTCCTAATTGTCCACTATGAAGCAAAATCATAAGAAACACTCTTTGTCTTCAGCATCTTCATGCAAAAAAGATGGTCCATGTAAAGTTACCAATTAACTAATTTGGTTTTTTTTATTATCCCTACTTCTGGCCTTCCACAATATTCTGATTTTCAGTTATTTAGCATGTGAATGGCTTCTATTCCAGTTTGGAAGTCAACCAAGTCAACCAAGCTTCTATTTGTAATTATTTTCCAATCCATTCCAATTGGTCAGTTCACTGCATACAAAGAGAACCTCTGTATAATTTATGATGCTCACTTCAATATGAATGCCTCTCATCTATTAATGTTGCCTCTGTATTTAAATAGGAGATGATGACAATTGAGACATTTCTTTTAGGTACCCTAAATGGAAACAATGTTAGCTTCCTTCCTTCTAAGTATCTTGAGCTATATTTCATGAGTGCACATCTATATATATGTGATAATCATTTGTACATAAGATACGGTCCCATTTCCTTAATGTATGAATGCAGTGGTTGAAATTTCTTTCAGTTTTTTCAGAAACTGAGGTGATCTGTGCCTAAGAAAAAAATGCAGTAAATGTGGTAATTAATTAGTAGCTGATGGCACTTTTGAGCCATAAACTTGGATATTGAATGTGCCTCATTTTTACAACTTGAGAACCTCTGGCTCATACATCGATTACAGAAGGTTAGGTGAAATCCGTAGCTGATTTGTTGCCTCATCAAAATGGGTCACTTTGCTATGATTTGTTGGGGGCAGCTAAAATTATTGATAGAGTAGATCTATAATTGGCCTTCAACCTCTGCATAGATGCTGGTAGAGCCGGAAATGGGCTAATAAATTTTAAAGTGAGGGCATTCTGCTTTCACTGGAAATAAACTAGAGGTACATGCTCCTTGGCCATTATTATGTGCTACAGCTTAGATAAATAACACTGTGCCAACAAGATAATGATGCTGATACTAAAGACATAAATGAAAGTTATGAGAAATATTTTAGTGCCTATGATCTGTTAAAAACTATGAAAGTCATGCTATCATAAAAATCTGAAACTTCATATAATAAATGCGGGCCAAAATCTGTATGTATGAAAATTCACACAACATGTATTTTTGTGGAAGACAGTGGGGAAATGGATGAAAATGCTTTTTACTGTCCAGCCTTTGTTCCAAACACAAAACTAGGCTGTATCTCTCAATCATGTTTATTTTCAAAGAATGCTGATGTGGAGACCAGAAGCAATTGTGAAAATAAAGATAATTTCACAGAAAACTGTTTTGTCACGTTCCAGTTTCCCATTTATATTTTTTAATGTTAGGATCATCTTTATAAAAACGTTCAGAAAGGTGAGGCAGGGAAAGTGTGGTGGGCACCAAAGGAACCACTGAACATTCCTAGTTTCTATTTTATCCCAGAAGCCCAGCATTGCAAAATGGGAGGAATTTGGCTAGCCAACTCTGAGGTGAATTAGAATTCACATTCTCCTTTCTGGGTGGCAAAGTATTGGATCAGAATGTACATCACATTGCATTTTTGCCCAGAATCCATCAAATTATGATGACCCACAGAAAGAGCTCTTCATTTTGTGTGTGTGTGTGTGTTATTGCCTTTCCCCATCTGCAATGAATGTTTATCTTGCTTTATGCTTCATTGCTCACCACAGCAATTATCAAAGAAGCAGGGACTCAGCCTGGGGAACCAGGGCACAACACAACTGAATCTTAAAAGCACTTTAAAGGAAAATAATATCAACTCCTCCTTACTGGATTGGAGAACATAGGCATTGACCAGTGTCTCCTATTGTCAATCCCTGCCTTCATAAAGGAGAGGTTTTATTTTTAGACTTGTAGGTTTTTTCTAGCTCATCATATGTGGAAAGCTACATAAAGCAGTGCGTTTGGAACATAGAATTCTATTGGTAAAGTGAAGGGTTCACTTTACTAAATTGAGGGGTGGGCTTCAAAAATTTTAGCAACCGGTTCTCTGCCCAGTTGCTGGGTGGGCATGGCCATGGTGGGCATGGCCTAGTTGGCCTCCTGCACCACAGCAGGGTGGGGGGGTTGCCCTCCCTGGTCTCTGGAGGCACTCTGGAAGCCAGAAACAGGCCTATTTCCGGCCTTCCCAAACTTCCAGGAGGCCCATTTTGAGCCTCTGTGCATGCCCTGCACTTACCTGCATCCAAAAAGGGCCATGTGGGGACTCCTGGAAGGGAAGGGGTGGGCAGGGCCAGCCAGGAGTAGGATTTGGGGGTTCTCTGAACTGCACAGAATCGTAGCTAGGGGCTCTCCCAAACCCCTGCAAACCCCCAGCAGCCCACATCTGGTTAAAGTGTAAGCATAGCTGGCTCTAATATTCCCGCAAAAAGCATGTATTTTTCCCATCTCCCTGGGCCTTCCCCTTTGACCAGTCCATCAGTGTCCAACAGCATTTGTTTTGAATGTTTTGGGAATGGCTTTGAGGTTTGGTGCTGTTAGATTTGCATGAAGAGTCAGAGGCGGAGTGCTTCAGTGAAGAGTTTATTAGTGACTACAGCTCATAACAGACCCGATTTGGCTGGGCTGCGGCTGCTACTTATAGCCAGCAGCCGCAGTTGCCAGCCAATCAGAGTGCAGGGTTTTTCCCACACTTTTTAAACCAATCATATTTGACATTTTACAAGAACAGTTCAAACTAAACCAATGACATTCAAACCTGCATACATAACAGGTGCCTCTTTGGTAGAGTTTTGCATTCTGTTCTCACACTCCGTCCTTGATCAACCAATTCATTTTTGATTGACACCCCTGGTTCCTGTCAACCTGTCATCCCCCCCTTTTCCTCCCTATGCCCATTCCCTACTTTCCCAATCTCCTCCCCCCACCCTGCATTTTATGGCAGGGTGCCAGCAAAGCAAGGTATGCTGAAGATGTCATGTGTCATGCCCCTGTCGGAATCTGATTCTGAGGGGCAGGCTGAGCAGCTGACAGGGAGTGGGAGTGTGGCTCCATTGGCTGTAGAAGAAACTGGGGAAGGGCAAAGTTCAGCTGGGCAGAGCAGGGGAGAGGTAAAGCAAGGCAGAGGGAATTCAGAGGAAGATCCAGGTCCACCCTCTCTTCATCCTAGGGCATGCAGGGAGGAATGGAGAAGGGAGCAACATGAGTTGTGTGGCTTATGGGGGAGGAAAGGGTCCTGATTCCCTTCATTAGCTGCAGCTGGGAACACTGTGTTTAAAAAGGGATGTTGCGCACAGCAAATAGTTGAAAGCAAATTGTGAATTATCTGGTATTGTCGAGGCTTATCTGGGGTCCTGGGGTCTTCCCAACTGGGTGTGTTTTGCTGGCTTTTCAAGTCTGCAATTCCTTCTCCTGCCCTGTCAAGTTAATTACTGCAGTGTGATTTGTGTGGGTTTTTATTTACAGTTTGTATGTACTTTGTTTTCGGACTGAATTTCCTCCATTTAAAGACTGTTCTTGGGAGAGTTTTTTTTTTCTCCAGCCGAAGGTAACCTGGACATTGGGGGCCAAGTTGTAGGTATTAAAGAGACTCTTCTTACTTATATGACTGTGTTGCCTTTGTGCCACACCCTGGGTCATCACAGCGTGTCACTGGGGCAGAAGTCTGACATCAGGAGTCAAACAACTGACTAGCAATTAATTACTTGGCCAGTTAAATAAATAGCCTCCTAACTACATGGATATAACCCAGTCATTCTAGCCAGCTAGCACTCACCTAAATCATGAATCTCTAATGTTGAGTCCTTTGGAGCAGCAGCAGGTTAGCAATATCTCACTTTAAAGTTACTTTACAAGTGTTCCTTGGACTACATCTTTGGCTTTAGGGGAGAAAATATGAATGTAGACTTAGCAGACATTGGGCTTTTTCTCATTTGCAATTTAGGAGGATGTACTGTCTTGGGAGAACTAAACCACATATTTTCGCCCTTGCTGTAAGTCAGCTGTAGCAAGCTTCAGTCCCACCACTATTAAGTGCTATGCCATGTTCTCTTGCTATCTACAGAATCCAAAAAGGGAAGCCAGGAAAGTACTTAAGTACATTTTTGCTGAAATTAATCTTTTATGCCTACCTTTTTTATCAACACTTGGACTTCACTCAAAATATCTTCATCACAACGAAGTCCAGAAGTACATTGAACAAAAAAGGTGACTCAGCATTTTTTTTAATGAAGAATCACAATCCCATGGGCCTAATCCAATTTACAAGATTGGACCATCCAACAATGTTCTCACTATCAAAATGTATCTTTTTTTAAAGAGGCACTGATAATTTCCTTTAACAGGAAAAGAGCCATCATTGCTTTGTGGCTTAAGATCTATAGATAAATGATGATGATAGATAGATGATAGATAGATAGATAGATAGATAGATAGATAGATAGATTGATAGAGATAGATAGAGATATGATAGATATCTATCTATATCATCTCTCTATCTCTCTCTTTGTCTCTGTCTATCTCTCTCATCTATGATTCTCTCTCTATCTCTGTCTCTATCTCAGTTTTTATCTCTCTATCTATCTCTCTATCTATCTATCTATCTATCTATCTATCTATCTATCTATCTATCATCTATCTATCATCTATCTATCTATCTATCTATCTATCTATCTATCTAATAGATGTTGGCAGGGGTGGGATGCAAATATTTTTTACTACCGGTGGCTAGGTGGGCGTGGCCACGTGACTGGGTGGTGTGGCTTTTTCTTCTTTTGTTGTGCAGCACCCTGCTCCCTTTTTGTGGCCTTCTGGGCCTCAGGGAAGGCTCCTGGGGGGTGCTTTGCTCCCAGGAGGCTTCCCTGAGGCCCAGGAAGGCAAAAAGCAGAGCACGGGGGGCATGCAACACTCATTCCCCACATGCCCCTTTTTGCCTCCTGGGCCTCAGGGAAGCCTCCTGGGCAAAGCAGTAAGACAGTGAGGGGGATCCTGGCACAGCTGATGTCAGAACAGCTGATCATCAGGAGGAAAGAAAAAAGAAATACCGATTCGGCCAAACAGTAACATTTTTTACTACCGGTTCACTTGAACCAGGCCGAACTGGTGGAATCCCACCACTGGATGTGGGTCACACATTAGAATCTTGTATTCTTTGGGTTGGAGAAGGGAGCAGTATACAGTTTAAGGTAGGGCTTTATCATCCACATCCAGAATAGGGTGGATTGATGATGTAACCTAGTCAGGTAATAAAACATCTGCTCCCACAGTGCCAAGGATTACAAAATCCAGAATTCTTCCTACCCATTTTTCTGGCAGTAGGGATGCAGGAATATTTTCAGTTGTTTTCACGAAAATATTGATTTATGACCCAGATCAGGATATTGCTTTCTGTATGCGGTTTATTTGTTCTGCTCTTCAGCATAATGCTCTTAGACAGAAGCATTGTAAGAAAGCGGATGCCCCTGCATTTTCACTTTCTTAATTACTCCACTCTCATGGACATGTTAGGACAGGATTCAGCTGATTGAAATATATCACTGTTGGCATTACAAGCATGTGTGACTGGTCTGGCACTATAAATAGAGATTACTTTGCAATGGGAATAAAATGTTTAAAAGTCTCCCTCCCATTTTGGAAGAAATAAGAATAGAACAGAAAGGAAGGAGGGAGGGAGGGAAGGACGGAGGGAGCAAGGGTGCTATTACTCCAGGCAGAGGTATCAGATGTACCTACAGGTCATTTGAGCAGCCATCCTGCCAAAGGATTGACGCATGGCTCATAAAGTGACGGCAAAGTGATGTCCAAGTGTCCAATTCCATTGGCAGCAATAACTCCCGAGGGAGATGAAATCATGATTCTAGAAACTAATGCTCATTTCCTGCCAGCTGGCCCATGAGCCGTTTTCAGCTGCAACGTTTTCCATCATGTGTTACCCTGCTCTGATTTTTTTAAAACACTCTTCCCAATAGGGTCAAGTTCCTAGCCCTTGTTCCTTCTTTACTTCCGCAGTTTTTCCCTTCTTCTTTCTCCTTTCCTTCATTTTGCTGCAGTCTATTCATTAAGGCCAACCTGATGTTTGTTTAAAGCTTTTCATATGCAGGTGGAACTATAATGTAAATGTAACACATGCTTTAAAAGGTACAAGCATTACATAGTGGAAGCATCTATGGAGACTCTCAGTAACCCAGGTCATGATCATAAAGGTGCTTTTTCAAGAGGCAACTGGATTTTCTTTCTTTTTTTCTTTTTTAATTATTTATTGATTTGGCTTTAGGCCCGTGATGGCGAACCTCTTGCACGCATGACAGAGGTGGCATGCAGAGCCCTCTCTGTGGGCCTGCAAGCCATTGCCCCAGCTCAGCTTTGCTGTGTGTGCATGCGTGCACCTCCTGCTGGCCAGCTGGTCTTCAGGTCTGTGCTGCGCATGCATGGGGGGGCAGGGCACATGTGGGTTGGCGGGACACATTGAAGCGGCACATGCACGGAGATGTGCACACATGCATGAGAGGTAGGATGCATGCACTGGGGGCGGGGCACATGTGTGGGGGACATGCATGTATTGCATTTTGGGGATGCACACAGCATGCACTTTGGGCACTTGGTGCCAAAAAGGTAAGCCATCACTGCTATAGTCCATATCAACGTACAGGTTCAAACACATATTCCCAATAAAATTCCAAACAAACAATTTAAAATGGGAATAGGGTAAAATACAATAGTTATAGGATAAAATACAATAATTTAATACATGTAAAATAGAATAAAATGACATAAAATTGTATTTCTGTATCACCCCTGAAATCTACCCAAATCAGGCCCACATATGCCGATCTCTTTTGGACCATTTTAGTCAGAAATTGTGCTGTATTAAATGTCGTTTTCAGATTCTGACCACACATGACGTATGCTGTTTTAACATGTGCTGTCATGCCCCTGTTGGAATCTGATTCAGGTGGTGGGGAGGTAGAACAGCTGACAGGGAATGGGAGTGTGGCTCCAGTGGCTGTGGAGGAAACTGGGGAAGGGCACAGTCTGGCTAGGCATTCAGAAGAAGACCCAGGTCCATCCCCTCTTCATCCTAGGGCACACAGGGAGGAACGGATAAGGGAGCAACATGGGTTATGGGGGAGAAAAAGGCCCTGATTCCCTTCATTAGCTGCAGCTGGGAAGGATATAAAGGGTGTTTTCGCACAGCACCTTGCTGGAAGCAAAGTGTGCATTATCAAGTCTTATCTGGGTTCTGGCGTCCTCCCAACGGTGTGTGTTTCATTATCTTTTGAATTCTGCACTTCCTTATCCTGCCCTGTCTCGTTAATTGCTGCAGCGTGGTTTGTGTTGGTTTTTATTTATAATTTATATGTACTTTGGGTCTGGATGAAATTTCTTCCCTTTAAAAACCGTTCTTGGGAGAGTTTTTTCTCCAGCCGATGATAACTGGACGTTGGGGGCCAAGTTGGAGGAATTAAACGGACTTTACCTACTTTTGTGACTTTGTTGCTTTTGTGCCATGCCCCGGGTCATCACATGGGCCTCCCATTGGGCCATATGTTTAATACGTGGATCAAGGTACTTATCTCTCACCCCCTTATACAAACAGCAATTGAATGATATATGAGTCAGATCTTCTACCTCTTCAGTTGTACAGATACATGTACCTTCATTGTATGGGATGGAATGGAATTGCCCAAATCTAATTATTATATCAAGCTGTTCAAATCTTGCTCAGGTAAATGTCTCCCTGAGATGTTTTGGCAGTTGTGATTTTAAATCACTTGGAAGGTGCGTTTATATTTGCTCAACCATTTTAGGCTATCAGCCTTACTAAGGACTGTGGACTTTCTTATTTTCCTTTGAAGACGTTTCGCTTCTCATCCAAAAAGTTTTTTCAACTCTGACTGGATTCCATTCCCCACCATTCAGTCATCCAGTCAGAACTTCAAAAAAACCCCAAGGAAGTCCAATTGCCTCTTGAAAAAGGACCTTTGGGACTGCATAGCAGAAGCTGTAATTGTCCACAAAGCCACATGGAATATACCCTTATTAATCAACAATTCTTTCCTTCTCTTCCCACTATGCTTATCTTTTCTGCTTTCTGATGTTGTTTTAATGCCTTGTAGAATCCCAAGTTAACATAAATGCTTGGGAAATGTAGCACATCTGTTTGGAGTGAGGTTTTATTATGACAACAATGATCACCAGCTATGCATCAACATCCCCCAGTCTATACCAGATGCTGACCTGATGTCTCAAGGAAGGAAGGGTCTGGATAGATCAAAGCAAGCCCAGTTCAGATCGTTCAGTTTGTTGGGGAAATAATGGCTTTAACTTGACTTTAGCAGCAGGTGGAGGTTGCAACTAAGAGACCTGAGGGGCACATGACATGGATTTTCTAACTTGTTAACTAACATAGTTACTTTGTATTTTAATTTGATTTATTTTCTCTCATTTAAAATGACGTTCAGGGTCATTAAAGACTGGAATTTAGGAATAGCTTTTAACATTCCTAAACTGAAAAGATAAACAAGCTAGAGACTATCTCCAGATAAGAAAAAGTTTGTTGGTACAGATTGGGGTCTGGTTTATCTCTTTCGTGAACTCTAAACAACCTTTTCCCTTCCAATTTATGCCCCTTCTGATGTCAGACCTCATTTTAATGAACATGTGTGACATTATGGGATGCAAATATGCAACACATTTGACTACATGTAATTTATTTCCTACGTAAAGGGAAGGTTACTTTTATCCTGCCCAATCAACTTTCTTATTGCTTTTTTGTTGTTGTTGTCTTTACTATAAAGAAGGAGCAGCCATATATGAATGAATGAATGAAAAAACTGCTGATGACCTGCTACCACTGCACCATAGAGAATATCTTAACTTACTGCACCTCTGTATGGTTTGCCAATTGCACAGTGGCAGATGGGACAGCACTCCAGAGGGTTAACATCATTGCCCAGAAGATCATTGGTTGCCCTCTTCCCTCTTTGGAAGAGTTTCATAGCTCCTGCTGCCTTAAGAAAGTTCAAAACATTCTCAAAGATCCATCTCATCCTGGGCCCCCCCCTTTGTTTGAACAATTACCATCTGGCAGATGGTACAGAATAATAAAAACAAGGACAAATAGGCTGAAAAACAGCTTCTATCCCAGGGTAGTAACTCTATTGAAATCTACTGTGTAGTGCAATATTAATGCAATATCAGAGGTTTTCAATTCAATGTATAGAATGTGAAGGATGAGTGTTTGTGTTTATTTTCATAGTCATAATGTACACTGAAGATGGTATTTAATTTTGTTGTCCAAGGTGCAATAACAATAAAGTAAACTGAAAACAACTATAAAAAGAATGTAAGATGGGGTTCAAGGTTCTCCCTTTCCATAGGGAGATTCCACTTTATCAGGGTACCCTAATAAACTGCTTTTAAATTATCTTCCGACTCAGTTGCTTATTGGGAAGGTAAACTAAGACAGAACCTAGGGCCAAATTTGGCTATCAGGTCTCTGCTAAGTCCAGCTGATTGGCTCTATCTAATTTTGGCTCCATCTGGATTGGGAAGCCATGACAACAGTGACTTAAACCACCCTTCTCTTATATCTAGACTACTGCAATGAGCTATTTTGGAAGGTGACCTGGAAGCCTTAGAGGGTCCAAGATGCAGTGGACTGTCTGAAAACCCGCTGGAGCAGTTTTAGCATTGCAACCTATACACTACAGTCCCTGCAGAGCACTGTATATTACCATTAAACATTATATGACTTGGCTCCTAGATATTGATAACACAATCTGGCATTCACATAAGGAAACTTGCTGAGGTTCTGTGCATGAAATGAGGAGAGTGTAGGTCCAACAATGTCCCTTCTTGCTCCACTCATACTTCTGAATTCTTTGCTTACAACACTACCTAAGGTCTCAAATTCTATGACTTTGAGCATTTGCTTTAAGTCTTAGTAGCAGATTTGAGTATTCATGATGTGTGCTATGCATAGTTAATTGATTAATTAATTAGAGGGTTTTGCTCCTGTATTTTCCATATTTTTTGTAGAGGATTCTGCTCACAGACCACAAAATATCCAGTAAGTCTAGTTTGTCATAAATTAATAAACTGCATTGTCTGGTTGAAGTGAAAAGCAGAATGTAAATGTTATTTGTTTCTTCTTTATTTCAGAATCCATTTTCTTTTTCCTTTCTCATGGTTAATTTATGTCCTGATGTAACATATCTATATGGGTGCTATGGGTGCTTTCTCTGCATTAGCCACAACTTTTTAGAATAGCTGGCAATTTTTGACTAGGCTACAAAGCTAATTCATCGGAATTTCACAGCAATGTGAGTTAGTGGACTGTGAATTGTGATTAGAAAGTAATTTGGTCAACTGACTTCATGGAACAGGAGGCAAACTGAGTCTAGATAACCCTTAGCCTAGCTTAGAAAGCCCTATGAAGGCTGCATGAAGCTGTATTGGCCAGGAATCAGCTATAACTGCATGGCTGCACATGCAGGTGGAATGATGTATATCTATAACAAAGATGTAGAAAGGTAACATTGTCAAGGCATAGGGAAAGTTATGGGAAGAATGTTGCCTGTTATGGTGTTCTTCTCTGTTTGATAACCACTTAATCCCAAAGGTGCTTTTTCAAGAGGCAACTAGACTTTCTCTGTTTTTCCTTGAAGATGTTTCACTTGTCATCCAAGAAACTTCTTCAGTTCAGTTCTTCAATTCTGGACTAAAGAAGCTTCTTGGATGAGAAGCAAAATGTCTTCAAGGAAAAACAAAGAAAGTCCAGTTGCCTCTTGAAAAATCACCTTGGGACAACCAGCCATGATCTGCATGATTGAGACTCTCCATAAACAGATAGCCACTTAGGGTCATTAACCTGCAAACTAGCCACTGTGCTCAGTCAACTTTAGATATAAAGGGTGTGATCAGATTATCAATCTTAAATTATTCAAGAATTCCACTTCCCACTTTTGGCAATGCCTCCTCCATCTTTGTTACCCTTGCCCTTGAATAATCTACCATCCAGTCCGAGGCTCCAAAACTATCTAAAATTTATTTTATTTGTTTATTTATTAGATTTATATCCCGCCTCACTTCTCCCAAAGGAGAACTCGAGGCGGCGTACAAAAGGATAAAAACAATTTCTGTACAATATAAAAACAAGAAGCTCATTCATACCAATCCAAAACATACACGGGGGAAAAGCAAAATCTCAAGATCTCAATACCATGCCCTCCAACAAAGCCAGGTCTTAATGGCTTTGTGGAAGGCAAGTAGATTTGGGATGGTTCTAATCTCCATGGGGAGCATATTCCAGAGGGATGGCGCTGCTACAGAGAAGGCCCTAGCCCGTGGACCCACCAGCCGACATTGCCTGGCTGACGGTATCCAGAGCAAGCCCTCCCTGTGAGATCTAACTGGGCTGGGAGGCATAAAGTCTTCTTCTGCACCCTCCCAGTTCCATCCCTTGATTTGATCAGAAACAAGCTCAAACCTCATGAGCAGCTTGTCTGATACCTGTAATTACACAGTGTTTGGGGAAGAACAGAAACCAGAACGCTCATGATGGCAGGGGGCTCACTTCTCCCCTAGCACAGGAGCTGTTCAGTCTGTGTTCCCTCCACCAGATGCTCCCTACAGCTGTCACAAAAAGAACTTATGCAAAACCCTTGTTAGGAACTCCTTTAAATATGTAAGCATGAATTCTTGGAGAGACTCATCGCAAGGGACTCTGACTGTATCCAAACAAATCCATTGCCAGAAAGCTGAGTGCAAGATTAATTAGTGTCTAATTGATGTATTTGTAAGGATTTGTTTTGACTGATTGTACCCCTCACAATATGCAAAACCTGTGGATTGATTCTTGGTATTCAAAACTCGTATCTCTTTCGTTAATTTTGGTCACCACATTACAAAAAAGATGTTCAGACTTTGGAAAAAGTGCAAAGAAGAGCAACTAAGATGATTAAAGGTCTGGAGACAAAAACATATAAAGTACGTTTGAAGGAATTGGGTATGGCCCAGTCTAGAGAAAAGAAGACCTAAGGGTGACATGATAACAGCATTCTAGTATTTGAAGGGCTGCCATAAAGAAGAAAGAGTCAACCTATTTTCCAAAGCACCAGACGGTAAGACAAGAAACAATGGATGGAAACTAATCAAGGTGAGAAGCAACCCAGAATTAAGGAGAAACTTCCTAACAACGAGAACAATTAACCAGCAGAATAGCTTGCATTATGAAGTTGTGGGTACTTCATCACTGGAGGTTTTTGTTGTGGCCCGCCAGCGGCTAGCGGAGCTGGCAGCAGAGTTGGACAGTGAGGAGGCTGGGGAGGAACATGGGCCAGTCCTGGAGGCTGAGGAAGGCTCGGACGAGGGCTCTGCGTCAGAGGCAGAGATGGGGCCAGGACAGGCTGGCAGTTATCAGCTGCCTTCTGAGTCGGACAGCAGTGAGGCGGGGGAGCAGTTGGAGCTGGTTCCCAGCCTGCGCATGTGCAGAGCTGCCAAAAGAAAAGAACCATTACGAACTAAGAGCCAATGTGGGAGTAAGGCCACAGGTGAACAGTGAATGGCCCCTCCCATAGCGATTAATAGAGGAACAAAAGGGGAGCGGGCTTTTGCAGGAAACAATTCGTTGGTTCATTCGTTGCAGCAGTGTGAAGATCTGTCTGTGCATCTCAGAGACTCTGTTCCATCACTGCGTCTGAAAATATTTACTTGGCAGCTCTCCAAGCTAGATAAGGTCTGTGTTCCTAATTAGACCCTTGGAAAGACTGTTTGCCAGGCCTTTGGCTGAATGTGAATGCAAGAAATTCAACTTCGTTTAATAAAAGTTTGTCCCGTTTTGCCGGGACAAAAAGTCTGCTTAATGCTTTTTGGGGAAGCCTAGGTCAGAACCACTTTTAAGACGAGACAGGACAGTCATGTGTCTGAAATGATATAGATTGGACTGCCTTAGAAGACCCCCTACATCCCTTCCAGCTCTATTTTGATTTAAATTAAGTGGCCCTTGGACTGTTTATTTTTTATCAGTTGATTTAGAAGCCATCCAGTTCCAGAATGACTTTGGATGGCCTACACTTAAAAGTTCATAACCAAAAGCAATAAGAAGGAGTGATACATTCCAATAGACATCATATGAAACAACCAGTGATGGCTCCATCAACCAGTGACGATCCCATGACTTGAGAGAAAAAGCCAGAACATCATTCTTACTTGGGTAAGAATGGGTAATTTGGCTACAGGTAGTCCTCGACTCACAACAGTTCATTTAGTGACCATTCAAAGTTACAACGGCACTGAAAAAAGTGACTTAGGACCATTTTTCATGCTTATGACCGTTGCAGTATCCCCAAGGTTACATGATCAAAATTCAGGTCCTTGGCAACTGACTCATATTTATGACGATTGCATCTTGCCAGGGTTATATGATCCCCTTTTGCAACCTTCTGACAAGCGAAGTCATTGGGGAAGCCAGATGCACCTAACAACTGTGTTACTAACTTAACAACTGCAGTGACTCACTTAACAATGGTGGCAGGGAAGGTTGTAAAGTGGGGAAAATCTCACTTAACAAATATCTCACTTAGTGTTGTGGTTAGCTGGCAGCAGGGGCAGATAGCTGAGGAGAGCGATGACTCTGATGAGGGGTCAGGACCATCAGGGAGCAGACTGCTGCCTTCAGAGATTGTGCGGGCTGGCAGCAGTGATGAGGAGGTTCCCGAGGAGCCTGTGCCAAGTGCACGAAGGATTACTCGGAGGAAAGAACAATTACAGCAGCACAGGCAACTTGGGAGTAAGGCTGCAAGGTAATAGCCCCTCCCTCAAGAGGATAAAAGCCAGGTTTGGAAAAGTGTTCTTTGCAGAAAGCAAAGAAGCTCTTAAACTCAACTGGTGGACATCTTAGTTCATGTTTGGAGAATTTTGTAAATTAGTTCTTATCTCTGGGTTTTTGGCAGCCTTGACAAACAACTTGGCAAGGCTCTTTCTTGTCGGAGCTAATTAATGGAAAGCAGCCTTCAGAACAGAATTTGTTATTAAACCTTAAAAGATGGGGGCTACTGCCTTTGTCTGTGTTTGCTCTTTGGGAACCCAGTTGGGTCAAAACACACAGCAACAAAAAATTTGGACTCAATTGTGGGCATAAATCAAGGATTATCTGTAATTAGCATCAACTACAAATTGCTTTCTGTAATGGGAGCTATGGAAGGAGACATTATTTCCAGAAGATCATATCCCACTAGGATATTACTGGCAAGAATAATAGCCAGAGGATATGGTGAAGTACAATGAAAAATATAAGAGGACTAATAAAATCAGAAAAGAATATACTGAATAGTGACATTTGTAGAAGCTAGAAATATATCCACAAAATATTAATATAGAAGTAGCTTAAAATCTTTCACATATTATTAAATCTAGACTTCTGGACCATCTCTTGCTCCATCTTAGTTTTGGTATAATATGTTATTTCAATACAATGATATTTATACAATATACTTCAAATCTTAATATTCTTTTATTTAGGTGCCTTACAGCTTAAGATTTAGACTGCAGCTAAAGGGAGAGGGATTGGATATTACAAGCTTTATAATTATTTGACTTTTCTTCAAAATTAAATATAACATTGGAAATGAAATGAGAAAATGAAGGAAGAACATACATCAAGGAATTTCTTTTATAATAAATGTTTAGTCTTAAGGTAAAATACTTGATATTAAAATCTCCATTGTGTTGTTGCTTAGTGCATGAGTGCATCTCTCTGTGTGAGTAAAAATATGGATGTACTGTATGTTTTTGAATGTGTTAATGAGAAAAATAAATGAATAGAAAAGGTTTAGCAAATAATTTGCAATATTTAGAAGCATTTAAACCCCTTTAAAAATCAATCTGTACGTGATTACATGTACCATGTAATCATGTAATTGTGTGTATATGGAATTATTCTTGTTTAGTTGAACTTCTGTTGTGTCTCTATACTATAAATTTTACTACATATTCTCCAAATTTGAGTTCCCCAAGATATTTTTAATGTCCCATTGCTCCTGTGCTTTTAGGGGCTGGATGACTTTTGAAGTAGAACTCTTTTTTATCAATGGGACAAGTCTTTCTAGGACGCCCCCAAAGAATGAAATATTTTGAGGAATATGAAAAAGGCAGAATACTGTATTTTCCTAAAGGAGAAAAGAAGAAACATGCTCTTGAAGACAGAAAGCAGCCCCCAAGTCTTTCTTAAAAGCAGATATTTTGTGCCCATTAAGAAAGATTGGGCCTACTATTCTGAAACCAGCCTCAATTACCCTGCCCCAAGCAGAAACTGAGGAGGCCAGCTTTTAGAAATGCAGATTTGGTAATCCATTCAGAAAGACTGGGTCAAGACAGAAACTCAGATAAGCAACAAACAAAAGGTTGACAAAATTAGCTCAGACAAGCACCTAGGATTTGCATTTCCTGTTTTGCCTATAGAGCCAGCTATGATCTCTACATAACCTCTACATGACCCCATAGGAATCTGAAAACAGCCAATAGAATAAATGTTCTTGCACAGGAACAGAAAGCTCAAATACAAAGCCCAAAAGAAGGTATAAAAGCCACTCACTCTCAATTCCATTTTGTCAGCTGCCCATGTGCTTGGTGGTTCTGCTTCATCAATAAATGGACCCTCTTTCCAGTCAGCTTCCAGCCTCCATTTTATTTCCAGTGCCTTCCTCCCAGCTTGGAACCGAACCAGATGGATAATCCTTCCCATACCCAGTGGAGGGCTGCAACCAGTTTAACAACCGGTTCTGTGAGCACGCGCTTTGTACATGTGCGCAGCATTCAAAATAGAGCAATTTGAAGCTCAACTGCTTACCTTCTAGGGCAGCCCTGATAAGTAGAACAGCTAAGGCATGAAACTTAGCTGTGCCGCGTGAATCAACTGAGCCAGAAAGAAGGAAGTATAGGACAGGATAGGGTAGATGGGTGGGGCCAACTGATAGTTGGAACTACTGGTTCACTAGAACCGGTCCAAACTGGCAGTGTCCCACCATTGCCCACACCTTTATCTTAATAGAAGTAATTTCTCAATAGGATTGATGACCGCTTTTTTTGTTTTCAAAAAACCAAAACAAAACAAAGTGCATGATCATAATAATCCTCTCTTGTTATGTCCTCCAACAGCTGTTCCGGAGAAGCATCATTTTAACTCCTCTTTAAAGTTGCCACATTTTGGCCTCCTTAAAAAGTGTGCACTTCAACTCCTGGAATTCCTGAGATCTGGCTGGGGAATTCTGGGAGTTGAAGTCCACATTTTAAAATTGCTGAGGTTGACAAACCTGTCCTAGATTCATTATGCATGACTTTCCTCCCATTCTTGAGGCTGCAAAAAAATGTTGGCATTCTTTGCAGCATCTCCTTGCTTAGCAATATTCTGCTGCAGGAATGAGGCATAAGACCAGCACTGTCCTTCCAAGTTTTAATGAAAGACAAATTAAAGAAGTCATTTGGTGGATTCCCCTGGCTTCATTTGCATTCTCACCAAACGTCACCAGCTAATTGGAAAAGCATCTACAAATTGCTTTCTGTAATGGGAGCTGCAGATGGAGGCATGTTTTGAAAGGTAACTAGAGCAACAGGTACAGCCAGCAGGCAAAGCTTTCCTCTGCCTTTGCACAAGTGTGTTGTGATGGGGGCATCCATGGGGAGATTGACGATCAGACCCGTTTTGAGCATGGGCTCCAGAATGACATTATTTCAGAAATGGTGCTAATTTAGAACAATGCTAATCCTTTAATTAAAAAAAAGTCCAAAACTGTCTGATAGGTATGGAAATGGGGTGGCAGTTGTGAGTTGAATGAGTAAAATTGAAGGGCAAACCTCTGGCGTCTGTTAGAGCTCAGTTTTGATAAACCATACATCCTTCTGCCATCAAAGAAGATATGGGAAACTGAGAGCCATAACTGGGTTTATCTAATCCAACAAAGAGAAGGACTAGGGGTGACATGATAGCAGTTTTCCAATATCTGTGGGGCTGTCATGAAGAAGAGGGGGTCAACCTATTCTCCAAAGTACCTGAAGGCAGGATAGGAAGTAACAGATGGAAATTTATCAAGGAAAGATGCAACCAAGAACTAAGGAGAAATTTCCTGACAATGAGAACACTTAATGAGTTAAATGGGCTGTCTCCAAAGGTCATGGGCATTCCAACACTGGAGGTTTTTAAGAAGGGATTGGACAGCCATTTGTCTAGAATGGTGTAGGGTCTCCTGCTTTAATGGGGTTGGAGTAGAAGCCCTCTCAGGTGCCTTCCAACCAGTGGTGGGATTCAAAATATTTTACTACCAGTTCTGTGGGAGTGGCTTGGTGGGCCTGGCATGGCATAGTGGGTGTGGCAGGGAAGGATACTGTAAAATCTCCATTCCCTTCCCACTACTGGGGGAAGATTACTGCAAAATCCCCACTCCTGGGGGGAAGGTTACTGCAAAATCTCATTTGCTCCCCACCCCACTAACCTACTTTCCAGCTCTGTTCTCCTGTTCAGGGCAACAAAAGAAGACCCAGCCGATCAGCTGGGACTCGGGAGGCAGAGAACAGATGGGGGCAGGCCAGTTAGAAGTGGTATTTGCCAGTTCTCTGAACTACTCAAAATTTCCGCTCTCAGTTCTCTAGAACTGGTCAGAACCTGCTGAATTCCACCTCTGCTTCCAACTCTGTTATTCTGTTATGTCCTGACTATTTCTTCTCCATTTATTTATTTATTTATTTATTTATTTATTTATTTATTTATTTATTTATTTATTTGACTTTATGTCACCCTCTCCGAAAGGACTCGGGGTGGCTCACAACTAAAAACACAACAATAAATAAATTACCTAAAAGCATATTAAACAAAATACAAGCCAAATTAAGTTTAAAATCCCAGAGTTAAAACAATCAAATCTCCAGGGGGTTAGCACAGCCTGGACTGTACAAATAGCCAGGTCTTTAAATCGTATGAAGGTGCGGAGATCAGCCAGCTGGAGCTCTGGTGGAAGATGATTCCATAAAGTGGGAGCCGCCACAGAATAGCCCTCTCGGTCGTCGTCGCCAGCGACATTGAGTCGATGGCACCCTGAGGAGACCCCGCTGTGCGCCGCACAGGGCAGTTGATATTTGATGCTGGGAGGAGTCGTTCTCATAAATACCCTGGACCCATGCCATGTAGGACTTTGAATGTTAACACCAGAACCTTGAATCTCACCCAGAGGAGGACCGGAAGCCAATGCAGGTCATGCAGGAGGGGTGTAATATGGGAGTAGTGAGGGGCTCCATCACTACCCACACGGCGCATTCTGCACCAGTTGAAGCCTCTGAGTGGTATGCAAGGGCAGTCCTAAGTAGAGAGTGTTACAGTAGTCGAGTCGGGAAATGACGAGCACCTGAGTGATCGTGTGCAGGGCATCTCGATCCAGGTATGGGCGTAACTGGCGAACCAGCCGGATCTGGGCAAAGGCCCCTGGCCATGGCCCCCACCTGCTCCTCCAATTTGAGCCGTGAGTTCAGGAGGACCCCCAGATTCCATGCCCTGTCCACGAGGGGCAACACCTCCTCCCCCATGACCAAAGATGGAATCTCCAAACTGGACTGAGATGTCGGTATGCACAACCACTCTGTCTTGGCTGGATTGAGTCAAGCATGTTCCTGTCCATCCAGATCAGCACCGCCCAGGCAATGGGACATCACAGAGAGAGCATCACTGATGTGGCCTGGGGTGGAGATGTATAACTGTATCATCAGCATACTGATTATACATCACCCCAAACCACGGATGATCTCACCCATATAAATGTTGAACAAGAGGGGCAAGAGGACTGACCCCTGGGGCACCCCACAAGTGAGATACCTTGGAGTCAACCTCTGCCCCCCTGCCAACACTGATTGTGAGTGTCCTGAGAGGTAGGAGGAGAACCACTGTAAAACAGTGCCTCCCACTCCCAACCCCCTAGACGTCGCAACAGGATACCATGGTCGATGGTATCAAAAGCTGCTGAGAGATCTAACAGGACCAGGACAGAGGAAAAACCCCTGTCCCAAGCCCTAGAGAGATCATCAATCAGCATGACCAATGCTGCCTCTGTGCTGTACCCGGGCCAGAAGCCCGATTGGTATGGATCCAGGTAGTCTGCTTCCTCCAGGAAAAGTGGCAATTGCTGCGCCACCACACTCTCGACAACCTTTGCTAAAAGCGAAGGTTGGAGACCGACGAAAGTTGTTCAACACGGCTGGGTCCAGGGCAGGCTTCTTCAGGAGGCCTCACCACCGCCTCTTTCAAGGCAGGGAACAGCCTCCCTTAATGAAGCATTGACCACTGCCCGAGCCAGCAAGACATGACCTCCCTGGAGGCATAAACCAACCAGGAAGGGCACAGGTCCAATAAACATGTGGTGGAGCTCAGCTGCCGCATAATCCTGTCCACTTCATCCTCAGAAACAGGATCGAACTCAGTCCAGATCACATTAGCCAGACCACTCGCACCATTTAGAGCCAAAGTTGTTGAAGAGGGCATACATTCACAAATATATTTTAACTGAGGAAGAAATTTAGATATTCCCCTCTCCATTGATTATTAAAAGACGACCAAGGATTTCAGGTTGGAACAGAACAGATAAAACTGCATCTCATCTTAATTTCTGTAGTCAATTTCTCCAGCATGTCTTCATTTTACTAAGCCCTTAACGCAACTTACATACCCAAGATACCAATCCTTTTTCAAGACAAGTCTACCACTCTTTCAAAAGAGATACCCCTGAGTATTTACAATGAGCTCATCTTTGTATAATGTCTGACAGGTGTTTCAGAAAGTGCTGCCAGGCATTAGACAAACAGCTGTTCCAGCCTAAACCAAATGGTCATGGAAGTCAGTGCCAAATGATTGGACAGGAGGATGCCAATAAACTCTAGCTTGAAGTGGCCAATAACAGGGCAATTCCCATCCCCTGAAGATGCCATCTCCAGCATTGCAGATGAAGTGTTTCAAACCATGCCCATAAGAGGTGTCCACAGAAAAGAGAACACTTTACTTTTAAACTGAAAGAATTAAAGACGATTGTAAATTGCCTCTTTGGTTGCACTGGGGAATGAGTTGAAAGCAATGTCATCAAAAGATGTCCTTTAGGAATGGCTGGCATTTTAGTTCAACCCTGGACATCCACAGATGGCTGGAAACTCCAGGAAACTATTGTAGTACTGTGTAGACCAACCTTTTCCAATTCAATAATCTCCGGATATTTTGTATGCTAGTGAGGAAATGTAGAAGCTGCCATCCCAATATTATGCAGACTGGAAAAGAATCAGGGGTGGGCTTCAAAAATTTTAGCAACTGGTTCTGTGCTCAGTTGCTGGGTGGGTGTGTCCTAGTCGGCCACCTGCACCACAGCTGGGGGGTGTTTGCACCCTCCCTGGATTCCGGAGGCTTTCCTTGAGCCTCCAGAAGGGTGAAAACAGCATCCCTCAGGCTCCGGAGACACTCCGGAGGCCAGAAATGGGCCTGTTCCTGGCCTTTTGGAATTTCTGGAAGGCCCCTTTTTTCACCCTCCCTGAGCCTCCGCGCAGGCCCTGTACTTACCTGGCATCCAAAATGGGCAGCGTGGGGACTGCTGGGAAGGCTGGGACAGTGGGCGGGGCCAGCCAGGGGTGGGATTTGCGGGTTCGCCGAACTGGGCAGAATCCTAGCTAGAGTATCACCTGAACCCGTGCAAACCCACAACAGCCCACTCCTGAAAAGGATGATGTAACCCATTGTTTTCCAAACTTGGCAATTTTATTAAGCATTTTTTATTAGGTTATAAAGTATTATAAACTGCAAAATACAAAAGTAAATAAAAGAGCAGTGAGAGGGGAGAGAAAAGGGAAGAGAAAAGTGAGGAAAAGTAGGGAAAAGAAAAGAAAAAGAAGCATTGACTTCTAACTCTCCCTGTTGCAGTAGACTAGGGCATTAACATCAAATCACAGCTTTTTGTTTTTCCATAATAATATGAACAAGTCATTTCTACAAAGATCTATCTTTGGGGTTGGCAGGAGACGTCGAGGCATAGGGCCATATCATGTGCGGGCAACGCGCCATCTTTGTGGTGGCATGCTCTGACCCTACGGCCTCTTCCCCAGGGGGCATGGGAACCGGGACCCCTGGGCTTAAGCTGGTGTATTTTAATGCCAGGTCTGTGGCTAATAAGTCCTCCCTCCTCCGAGAGATCATTGAGGAGGAGGCTGCGGACCTGGCTTGTATCACCAAAACCTGGCTGGGCCCAGAGGGAGGTGTCCCTCTGGCTGACCTGTGCCTGGCACCGGTTTCGGGTCTTACACGGCCACGGGCCCAGGGAAGGGGTGGGGGTAGTGGTTATGGGAGACCTTGTTTCCAAGGGAGGTCACTGTTCCAGAGATAGGCGGAGTGAGACCCTCCTCCTGAGGTGGGGGGCCTAATGGTTGGGTGGGCCTGCTGCTCGCATACCTTTCCCCAGCTGTGTGACAGCGGCCCTGCCTGGGCTTCTCGATGTCCTCTCGGGTGGCGTTGGAGTTCCGGGCCTTATAGTCCTGGGGACTTCAATTTGCCCCCCCTGGGGGAGCTTCGGGTTTGCCCAGGAATTCATGGCTTCCATGGAAGCCATGGGCCTGACCCAATTGATTCAAGGCCCGACTCATGAGGGGAAACACTCTCGACCTAGTTTTTGTCTCCGAACAGTGGCGTAGTGACAGAGGGCAAGCCACTTTTATGACACTGCCCGTCCCATGGTCTGATCACTATCTCCTACGGCTGGTCTTCAAACAGGCCACCCCCCACTGCTGGGATGAGGAGCCACTTAGATGGTTCCCCCAGACTGATGGACCCTGAGAGGTTCCAGACGGAACTGGGGTTCTTTCCTCTTCCCTTGCCCACAGCTCTGTCGAGGATCTGGCGGCCGCTTGGCAACAGGCTGCGTTGGATGCCTTCGACAGGGTTGTCCCCATGCATCCCCTCTCACACCATGGATCCCGGATGGCTCCTTGGTATTCAGAGGAGCTCCAGGAGATGAAGCATCATCGGAGGGGTTTAGAGAGCAGGTGGAGGTCCACCCGCTCCAACCCGATCAAGCCCAGCTAAGAGCCCATATTAGCACTTACCTGGTAGCCATGAGAGCAGCGAGAAGGTCTTATCTCTCCTCATAGCGTCCGCAGATAACCGCCCAGCCATCCTGTTCCGGGTTACCCGCTCTCTCCTTCATACAGGGAGGGGCGACCCGCTATGGGAAGGGCTGAGGAGTTTGGTCAATATCTGTCGGATAAGATCCAGATTCGAGAGGGTTGTCCTCTGATTTGCAGTGGTCTGAGGAACGATACAGGTAGTCTGGCCAATGTGATCTGGGATGAGTTCATCCTGTTTCCGAGGATGAAGTGGACAGGATTATGCTGGCTGAGTTCCACCACATGTTTGTTGGACCCGTCCTTCCTGGCTGGCCTATGCCGCCAGGGAGGCCACCTGCTGTTGGCTCGGGCATCACGCTTCATAGGGAGGGTGTTTTTCCCACCACCTTGAAGGAGGTGGTGGTGAGACCCCTCCTGAAGAAGCCTGCCCTGGACCCGACCGTGTTAGGCAACTTTCGTCCAGTCTCCAACCTTCGCTTTTTGGCGAAGATTGTTGAGACTGTGGTGGCTCAGCAGTTTCCACTTTTCCTGGATGAAGCGGACTACCTAGATCCGTATCAATCGGGCTTCCGACCTGGTTTCAGCACGGAGATGGCATTGGTCGCGCTGATGATCTCTGGAGGGCCCGAGACAGAGGTTTTTCCTCTGTCCTGGTCCTATTAGACCTCTCAGCGGCTTTTGATACTATCGACAATGGTATCCTTTTGCGATGCCTCGAGGGGCTGGGAGTGGGGGGCACCGTGCTCTGGTGGTTCACCTCCTACCTCTCAGGGCAGTCACAATCGGTATTGACGGGGGGGCAGAGGTCGACTCCGAGGGTGCTCTCATGTGGGGTCCCCCAGGGGTCGGTTCTATCCCCCCTGCTATTTAACATCTATATGAAGCCGCTGGGTGAGATCATCCGTGATTTCGGGGTGAGTTACCACCAGTACGCAGATGACACCCAGCTGTACATCTCCACCCCAAACCAAATCAGTGATGCCCTCTCCCTGATGACCCAGTGCTTAGATGCGACGGATCTGGATGAGCGGGAACATGCTTTGACTCAACCCGCCAAGACTGAGTGGCTGTGCATACCGGCATCTCGCCAGTCAGGAATATCCATCTTTGGCCATAGGGGAGCGGTGTTGCCCCCTGTGATAGGGCTGGAATTTGGGGGTCCTCCTGGATGTTTGGCTCCGGTTGAGGAGCAGGTAGGAGCCGTCGCTAGGGGGGCCTTTGCCCAACTCCGTCTTGTTCGCCAACTACGCCCATTCCTGGACCGAGATGCCCTGCGCACAGTCACTCATGCCCTTGTTACCTCTAGGCTCGACTACTGCAACGCTCTCTACTTAGGACTGCCCTTGCATATCATCCGGAGACTGCAGCTGGTGCAGAATGCAGCGGCGCGGGTGGTGATGGGAGTTTTCCGATTCTCCCATGTTGCCCCCCTCCTGCGCTGCCTGCATTGGTTGCCGGTTCGCCGGTGAGATTCAAGGTTTTAGTTTTAACATACAAAGTCCTTCATGACATGGGTCCTCAATATTTAAGGGAGTGACTCCTGCCGACATCGAACGCCAACCGCCCTGTGCGAGCACACAGGTAAGGACTCCTTGGGGTCCCGTCGGTGGGCCAATGCCAGCTGGCGGTCCCCCGACGACGAGCCTACTCTGTCGCGGCCCCTGACCTCTGGAACCAGCTCCCCCTGGGGCTCCGCCTGTCCCCTGACCTCTGCACCTTCTGCCATGATTTGAAGACCTGGTTGTTTGACCAATCTGGGCTGTGACCTTTTCTTTCCTGGGGGGGTGGTGGTTTTACATTTTTAATGTATTTTAAATGTTTGGGCTTGTAATCAGGTTTAATCTCTTTTTAATTATTTATTGCTCTTGTTTCTTAGTTGTGAGCCACCCCGAGTCTTCGGAGATGGGGCGGCATACAAGTCCCAATAATAAATAAATAAATAAATAAATATCAATCTAATCTATAAAACCCAAAGTCAAAGTTACATTCTTTTCCACATCAAGCATGAAATTGAGAAGCAGTTTCCATGTGGAAACAAAAGTACTTGTGTTCTTTTCTTTAATCAGACTAGTCAGTTTTGCCATTTCAGCCAACTCCATCAACTTGGTGGGCATGGCAAGGGAAGGATACTGTAAAATTTCCATTCCCACCCCTTTCCTGGGGGAAGGTTACTGCAAAATCCCATTCCCTCCCCACCCCATTAACCTGCTTTCCAGCTCCGTCCTCCTGTGCAGTGCAACCAAAGAAGACCCAGCCAATCAGCTGGGACTGGGAGGCAGAGAATAGATGGGGGCGGGGCAAGTCAGAGGTGGTATTTGCCGATTCTCCAAACTACTCAAAATTTCCGCTACCGGTTCTCCAGAACTGGTCAGAATCTGCTGAATACCACCTCTGATTTTAAGGCATGTGGACTTCAACTGCTACAATTCCCCAGTTGGGGAATTCTGAGAGTTTTGAAACCCACACATCTTAAAGTAACCAAGTTTGAAAAACACTGGTGTAGACCATGTTGTGCTAAAAGGATTAGCCCTTTTAACTCCATGAATTGAGTTTACTCCATTGATTATCCTTCATGAAAGGCATCGTGGGAAATTAGTCTGTTTCTCTCTTTTATAAAAAAAAATCACCCTTGTTCCAATTCCTAATCCTATTCCTCTATGCTTCTCCACTATTCTTTATGTGGTCCTGTGATGACCCGGGGCATGGCACAAATCAACAAAGTTACAAAAATAGGTAAAGTCCCTTTAATAACTTGGCCCCCAATGTCCAGTTATCATCGGCTGGAGAAAAAACTCTCCCAAGAACAGTTTTTAAAGGGAAGAAATTTCATCCAAACCCAAAGTACATATAAATTATAAATAAAAACCAACACAAACCACGCTGCAGCAATTAACTAGACAGGGAAGGATAAGGAAGTGCAGAATTCAAAAGATAATGAAACACACACCATTGGGAGGATGCCAGAACCCAGATAAGACTTGACAAAGATAATGCACGCTTTGCTTCCAGCAAGGTGCTGTGAGAAAACACCCTTTATATCCTGTTTTCCCAGCTGCAGCTAATGAAGGGAATCAGGACCTTTTTCTCCCCCATAACCCACATTGCTCCCTTATCCGTTCCTCTCTGCGTGCCCTAGGATGAACAGCGGGTGGGCCTGGGTCTTCTTCTGAATGCCTAGCCAGACTATGCCCTTCCCCAGTTTCCTCCACAGCCACTGGAGCCACACCCCCATTCCCTGTCAGCTGTTCGACCTCCCCACCCCTGGAATCAGATTCCAACAGGGGCATGACAATCCTATTCCTCTATGCTTCTCCACCCCTATTCTTTATGAGGTCCTTTTATTTTTCTAAACACAAGACTATACTTGAAGCTTGTCAAAAGACCTTGAGATTCATGCCAGAACAAACTATTTCTTGATGCTAAAAAACCCTGACACTTTAATTAACTTCTATTACCAGATATTCAGTCTGTCCAGTTTGATTTGATAGCAGAATCAAAATTGCCACCAAAAGCCTGGCTTTTAAATAACTTTTTTTTAAACAGCTAGAATTAAAAAAAGGAAAGCTTATTAAGAGAAAGCAGTAGCAGAGAAGGTGAAAGACAAAAACCTTTGGGAATGGAGTTGGAGTTGGGGAATGGCAAGATAATTAGCAATGCTTGAAGACATCAGAAATGAGAACAGAGGGGAATAATGAAAGCCATTTTATTTCACAGTTTTATTTGTGTTAAGTTTGCATGAAGAGACAGACATGGAGTGCTTCAAGCTCTTTGTTTATTAGTGACTACAGCTCAGAACGAACCCACTTTGGCTGGGCTGCGGCTGCTACTTATAGCCAGCAGCCACAGTTGCCAGCCAATCAGAGTGCAGGGTTTTCCCGCACTTTTTAAACCAATCATTTCTTACATTTTACAAGAACAGTTCAAACTAAACCAATGACTTTAAACCTGCATACATAACAATTTGGTATTCATATTACAACAGATATAACAAAAAAATGTTTTGTTATTGATGCTATGCTATTAAAAGTACCCTTTTCTAACCATTTACCAAGTTTGAAGCAGCAATTGTGTTTTATTTATTTTTTTAAAATTCATGTTAAGAAAATCCTTGCCGGTTTGCATTAAACTGAGCAAATGAAAATAGATTGTGCTTGTTACACCAGAATTTTGCCCTCTAGTGGAGTTGAAAATAGGCTGTGATAAAATAAATAAGAATCCCGCCCTCTATGTTTGGTTAGCCTTGCCCCACCAACCAACTTCATTTCAAAATATGCATTTTCCAATTGCTTTCAAAGCCTATTTGCAATCATACATAGACAGGTAGAAGCGTAATGGAAATTTATCATAAGCATCCATTGAGCAGTCCCAAATCCATAGACTCCCCAGTAAAAGATCTCTAGAGACTGTTAGTATCCCAGAAACTGTCTATTTGTAAAATCTAAGAGAAAGAGCACAAGGAGACCTTGCTGAATCAGACAAGTTCAGCCTTCTCTTGCAATGAGTAAGCAGCCCATAAGTAGGTCATTGAAATAAGTGCCACTTGCTAACCATGTTCTTCAGCAAAAGGCATATGATGCTCAGTAGTAGAATTAATACCTAGCTATCATGGTTTCTAATGACAGAATAACAGAGCTGGAGGTTATCTAAAGCAGGATACTCTATACCAGTGTTGGCGAATCTTTTTGGCACCGAGTGCCAAAATGGGAGTGCGCCAGTGGTGGGATTCAAAATATTTTTACTACCAGTTCTGTGGGCATGGCTTGGTGGGCATAGCAGGGGAAGGATACTGTAAAATCTCCAGTCAGAGGTGGTATTTGCCAGTTTTCTGAACTACTCAAAATTTCCGCTACCACTTCTCCAGAACTGGTCAGAACCTGCTGAATACTACCTCTGGAGTGTGCACGCTGGGTAGTGCCAGAAACCGGAAGAGCAGTTCCCTGGTGCACGCATGCGGGAGTGCCGGAAACCAGAAGACCAACTATTAAACTGAGCTTCTGGTTTCCAGTGGGCCCATGCACACCTGTCACCTGGTCTTCTGGTTTCTGGTGCACATGCACACATGAAGACCAGCTAGCTGGCACACATGTGTGCATTGGAAACCAGAAGCTTGGCTTCCTGGTATGCACATGCGCACTAGAGAACTGCTCTTTTGGTTTCCAGTGCTCCTGCGCACGTGAAGACCACTGGCACGCACCAGAACCTGGAAGGGCAACAGGTGATGGCTGGTGTGCCCGGAGAGATGGCACTGCGTGCCACTTTCGGCATGCATGCCATAGGTTCACCATCATGTCTCTATACCAATCCCGGCAAGTGGCTATCCAGTCTCTTCTTAAAAGTCTCCAGTGACGGAACACCCACAACTTCTGAAGGCAACCTGTTCCACTGGTTAATTCAAGGTTTTGGTGTTAACATTCAAAGTCCTACATGGCATGGGTCCAGGATATTTACGAGAACGACTCCGCCCTGCATCAAGAACCAACCGCCCGGTACAGGCGCACAGACGGGGTCTCCTCAGGGTGCCATCCGTGACTCAATGTCGCCTGGCGGGGACCCGGGGGAGGGCCTATTCTGTGGCGGCCCCCACTCTATGGAATCTCCTTCCGCTGGAGCTCTGGCTGGCTCCCGATCTCCGCACCTTCCGCCACAAGTTAAAAACCTGGCTGTTTTTACAATCTGGGCTGTGCTGACTCTTTGGGGTTTGTCTATTTTAATTTTGGGATTTTAATGTTAATTCGGCTTCATTGTTTAATATAGTTTTAGGTAATTTATTGTTAGTATTGTATTTTAACTGTGAGCCACCCGAGTCCTTCGGAAGAGGGGGCGGCATATAAGTTGAATAAATAAATAAATAAAGAAAGAAAGAAAGAAAGAAAGAAAGAAAGAAAGAAAGAAAGAAAGAAATTGTTCTCACTGTTGGAAAATGTCTCCTTAGTTCTACTTTGCTTGTCTTCTTGATTAGTTTCCATCCATTGTTTCTTGTCTTGCCTTCTGGTACTTTGGAAAAAAGGTTGACTGACTCCCCTCTCTGGTTAGCCTTATACTCCACTGAAGCTTATCTTTCACACCTACACCTAACATTAAGGGTGGATTTTAAAATAATAGTCAATTGAACGATGCAAGCAAGCCAGTCACTGGCCTAAAACGATTTGTAAATCCAAACCATTGTCTTCTTTTTGAATCATTTATCCCTGTTGCAGTTCTATTTTCTTTCCACACAGAAACCCATATGTCCTCTCTTCATCTCAGCTACACATCAGGATGTATTTGCATCAATCATATATGCCTTTATATGGACATCTCTTGATGTTGCTTTACTTATTCTATGAAGTAGACACATGGATTTGAGGGGAGTTTCTGTTTACTAGTTAGAGGAAGACAAAATTTGGGTGTTTTGCATCCAAAACGAAGCATCTCTTTCAGCTAACCTTCAGTAGAACTTATTTCTACCCTAATTCACACATTATTCCCAAAACATGGTTTGGTTTGATACGCTCTGTTGAATGTGCCACAATAGCTACATTGCAACATCATATTAAGTTATAACTTTAGTCTTTCTATCAAAAAGATTTACTCAGTATGGTAAGCCAAATCAAAGAAACATGATGTATAATCCAGACAAAGTTATTCATAGAATCATAATCTCAGTTTTTTTTTTTGAAAGGAGCCATTTGGGAAGGAAAGCCCACTTGTTTGTGCTAGTTTTTATCTTATTGTTTAAAAAAATACAAATTGTGTATGTGTGTGTGTGAAATGTATATTCAATATGGTAAGTCACCCAGAATTACCCTGTGGTCAATGGCCAATAAATTTTATAAATTTTATATATAAAATATGGTTTTCAATTTTATTTCTTCTAGGGAATTTTAAAAGGGATGAGGTGGCTCAGTGGCTAAAAGGTCGATTAAAAGGTCGACAGTTCAGCAGTTTGAATCCCTGTCGTAACGGGGTGAGCTCCCATTACTTGTCCCAGCTTCTGTGAACCTAGCAGTTCGAAAGCATATAAAAATGCAAGTAGAAAAATAGGGACCACCTGTGGTGGGAAGGTAACAGTGTTCTGTGCGCCTTTGGCATTTAGTCATGCCAGCCACATGACCACAGAGACGTCTTTGGACAGCACTGGCTCTTCAGCTTTGAAACAGAGATGAGCACTGCCCCCTAGAGTTGGGAACAACTAGAACATATGTCCGAGGGGAACCTTCACCTTTACCTTTAGGGAATTTTAATTCTGCCTTTCCCAGTAATTAACCTCTATCTTCCTTACTAGACCAAAATCTCCATGCTGTGTTTCAAAGTTTAAGTTTTAGTTGCTCCAGCTTTTTGCCATTCATTCATTCTATATTCAAGAGTTTTGTCCTAATTTTGGAATCACTTTCCTTATATCTGCTGTGGTTGGTGGTAATGGCTGTTGTTACGGTAGATGTGTTCTAAATGTATTATTTCTACCTGAAAATTAGAAGACCTAAACTTGTGAAGGATGACAATTCAAAACAAGCTTCAGCTTGTGGAGGAAAGAGCCATTAATTCTTCATATCATGCAGGAAATAAAATTGAAAATGACCTTCAATAGAGCACAAAAAGGCAGGGGGAATGCTCCAAAAAAGCTATGGGAAGTATGTTTATGTATGTACCACTTCTATGTAGATATACACACATACACAGGCTTTTCTGGAAGTTGCAATAGTGCTCCAGATTTTTTTTAAAAATCCAAACAGGTACACTACAATTAATTTAATTAGAGAGAAAGGATTGTTGTTCACCCAATTTGACATCTGCTTCTGCCCACAGTTTTAATGAGAGCCAATTTGTTTTGAGGCTGTGACTATTTAGAAATATGAGGACTTCATAAGGCACTGACGCAGCTGTGCTGGTTTTGCCTTTTCACAAAAAGCACAATCAGACCTCTTCTCTCTGGGGAGTCTTAATGTTATTAACTGGCGAGGCTCTCAAACTTCCTGAACAATTGAGAAATGCACAAAATTATTTTAGTCTATGCCAGTGCTGGCTGGGGAACTCTGGGAGTTGAAATCCAGACATCTTAAAGTTACCAAGGTTGAAAAAGACTGATTTCTAAGGGTAGCTATAGAATAGATAGGGAATAAGGTTTACATCTGGAATAGTCAACTTCATTAGTTACACCTCCTTTAAAACAAAAAGTCAGTATACACAAGGCAGAGTGTGCAAGGGATGTATGACAATGCAATTATGTTAGTAAAAAGGATTAGAATTCATGTATATGGGAATATGTTAAATTATTTTCAGGGGTCAATTCTACCCAAAACTTTGATATCTATCTATCTATCTATCTATCTATCTATCTATCTATCTATCTATCTATCTCTCTCTCTCTCTCTCTCTCTCTCTCTATCATCTATCTATTTTTCTTTCTTTCTCTTCTCCCCCTCTCTCTTTGAAAACTGGAGGAAAAAAACATGTCTCTGCATTTCAGTTGTTTGCAACTACATTTTGCTGATACGGTTTTCAAGATTTGGGGGAGTCCCAAAGAAAGGGTTTGGTGCATCACTCTTTGCAAATGGTTGGTTGCTGGTCATGAAAGAGATAACAAATCGATTGCCAGAGATAGCAATAGCACTTAGACTTATATACCACTTTACAGTACATTACAGCCCTCTCTAAGCAGTTTACAGAGTTGGGATCTTACCCCCAACAATCTGGGTCCTCATTTTTACCCACCTCAGAAGGATGGAAGGCTGAGTCAACCTTGAACTGGGTGAGATTTGAACTGCAGCTGGCAGCCTGCAGTACTGCACTCTAACCACTGCACCACCACAGCTCAAGATAAATACATTTGTTTTTATTAGCTCACCAGATGGGAGGCCACTGGGAACCAGATGCCAGCATCAGTTTGAATATTCATTCATGCATCTGCCGATTATATATGTGTTTCTTCTTTCCTTAAAATATTTTGACCATGAGACATTCCATTTTTTAAAAAAATGTAAAACTGTCTCTTTACTTTCTGGTCTCTGTTCCCAGTTAAGTTCCTTGGCTTCTGCATTTATGAGGGTGCTGCTGCTTCTGCATATTTGTTTGTTTATAGCCTTCAAGTCCATCTTGACTCCTGGCAGCTTCCTGGACAAGTACCTGAAGTTTTCTTGGCACCATTTTTGGATATGGAGAGAGAATAGCTGGTTCAAAGTCACCCAGCCACCTTCATGTCTCAAGCAGGATTACAGTTCAATTGTTCACTTTGTAGATTGGTGACTTTAACAAGACACCAAAATGACTCTCTATACAATGGTATTTCCATTATAAAAAATACATCTAAATGTTCATGTGTTGTACAGCTTGCTAATCTTTTATTTCAGACCCTGAATCCTGACCATGTACAATACTTTTATAACCCAATACCATACAATACAAGTTGTTGAAACAGAAAACATTGGCTACCATACTTATTCAGATAAACAAAGTAAGTCAAAAATACCAATTTCATTATTTTGACCATCACTAAAGTCATAAAGAGAATAATGGCTGAAAGAGCCGTTTTTCCTATTATAATGTTTTAAAATAAAAAGTTAAACATGAAGAATAATGAAGAATGAAGAAATGAGTCTTCATGAAGTATGAGGAGCTGTGGTGGCACAGTGGTGAGAGTGCAGTACTGCATTCTATTTCTGCTGCCTGCCAGCTGCCTGCAGTTCACCAGTTCGATTCTCACTGGCTCAAGGTTGACTCAGCCTTCTATCCTGAGTTTGGTAAAATAAGGAGCCAGATTGTTGGGGTAATAGGCTGACTCTGTAAACCGCTTAGAGAGGCCTGTAAAAACACTGTGAAGTGGTATATAAGTCTAAGTGCTATTGCTATTGCTATGAGAAGAGAGTACAGCAGCAGCAGCCATGCAAAAATAATAAAAATAATAATAATGCAAAAATGACAATGTTCCACAGTTATAACGTGATCTAAATCAGGCCGTTACACATCTTGACATCTGATGTAAGTATGTAAGTTGCAGAATTTGCATCATGACGGACATTTCATCATTTGTCCTCTCTACAGTCACCTTTGGTGGGTAACTGGCAGCCACTCATATTTATTCATGGGATTTTCCAACAACAGTTATTTCAGAGTTGTGCAGTCAACTTTGCACTTTGGCTCTTTGGCTTTGGCAGCAACATTGCCTGGTTAATCTGGTTGTTTTCAGTAGTTGGACCTCTTGGGATGGGAATGCCTCCTATTCACAAAAAACAGTGTTTCCTCATGTGTACATTTTCAGTGTGGAAAGTTCCATCGCAAAAATATCATAAACATGAAGATTTTAGATATGTCTAGTTTAATGAAAAGAAGGACTGGGGTGGAAATCAGAGGTGGTATTCAGTAGGTTCTGACCAGTTCTGGAGAACCGGTAGTGGAAATTTTGAGTAGTTCGGAGAACTGGCAAATACCACTTCTGACTGGCCCTGCCCCCATCTATTCTCTGCCTCCCAAGTCCCAGCTGATTGGTTGGGTCTTCTTTTGTTGCCCTGCACAGGAGAATGGAGCTGGAAAGCAGGTTAGTGAGGTGGGGAGGGAATGGAGATTTTGCAGTATCTTTCACCTGCCACGCCCACCAAACCACGCCCACAGAACCAGTAGTAAAAAATATTGAATCCCACCACTGGGCAACATGATAGTGGAGTTCTAATATCTCAGGGGCTGCCACAAAGAAGAGGGAGTCAAGCTATTTTCCAAAGCACATGAAGGCAGGACAAGAAGCAATGGGTGGAAACTAAGCAAGGAGAGAAGCAGTCTAGAACTAAGGAGAACTAAGGACTTTTAGAACAACTGATTAGTGGAATGACTTGCCTTCAGAACAGTGGTGGGATTCAGCCAGTTGGCACCACTTCGGGAGAACTGGTTGTTAACTTCCTGAGCAGTTTGGTGAACTGGTTGTTGGAAGAAATTATTAGGGCAGAGAACCGGTTGTTAAACTATTTGAATCCCACCACTGCTTCAGAAGCTGTGGGTGCTCCAACACTGGAGGTTTTCAGAAGAGACATCCATTTGTCTTCAATGGTCTAGGGTCTCTTGTTTGAGCAACAGGTTGAAGTAGAAGATTTCCAAGGTCTCTTCTAATGCTGTTATTCTGCTATTCTTAAGTGGTTTTTTTTATTTAAAGTTTAGTACTTTGAAAGAAAAAAGGGTGAAAAAAGGTGTTTTTTTCCCAGTAAGGTCAAAGAATTTGAAAGAATGCCATAAATTTTGTAAATAAAAAGAGATGGCAGTTCACTAAGATTCCTAGGTGCAAACAAAAATACACATTATTTCCATAGCAAGGAAGATCAAGCAGGCATGGTTAAATCGATTATTTGATTCAAAGAGGAAATTATGTTCTTATTTGTATATCACTTCTGGAATTTGTGCTTGTGGTGGGGGGAATGAAACTTTGACCTTGCGTTTGTTGATTAGAAAGAATTGGGTTTTTTAAGGAATGGCTAGTTATATATTAATGTGTAAAAGCAAAAAGTTGAGGTTGGAGTGTGTTTCTCTTGTACTGTGCTAAGAAGAGTTGGAAGTCAATGCCCCCTTTTCTTCTTTTTCTCTTTCCCCTTGTATCCCACATCCCCTTTTTTCCACTTCCTTTCCTCCCTTAATTTCCTCTTTTCTTTTCTTCTTTGTATTTTATATAATAAAATAAAAATGACCTTTTTTTCATGCCATTTTTCAACCGTTGCAGCATCCCCATGGTCATGTGATCAAAATTGAGACACTGGGCAACTGATCCATATTTATAGGATGGTTGCTATGTCCAGGGGTCATGTGATGCCCTATTGCAACCTCCTGACAAGCTAAGTCAATGGGGAAAAGCCAGATTCACTTAACAACCATGTTACTAACTTAGCAACTGCAGCAATTCACTTAACAATCGTGGCAAGGAAGGTCGTAAAATGGGGCGGAATTCATTTAACACCTGTCTTGCTTAGCAACAGAAATTTTGAGCTCAGTTGTGGCCATAGGTCGGGGCGTGGCACAAAGGCAACACAGTCACATAAGTAAGAAGAGTCCCTTTAATACTTCCAACTTTGCCCCCAATGTCCAGGTTACCTTCGGCTGGAGAAAAAAAACTCCCAAGAACAGTCATTAAGTGGAGGAAATTCAGTCCGAAAACAGAGTACATACAAACTGTAAATAAAAATCCACACAAACCACACTGCAGTAATTAACTTGACAGGGCAGGATAAGGAATTCAAGACTTGAAACACCAGCAAAACACACACAGTTGGGAAGATGCCAGGACCCCAGATAAGCCTCAACAATATCAGATAACTCACGATTTGCTTTCAACAATTTGCTGTGTGCAACCTCCCCTTTTAAACACTGTGTTCCCAGCTGCAGCTAATGAAGGGAATCAGGGCCCTTTCCTCCCCCGTAAGCCATGCAACTCATGTTTCTCCCTTCTCCATTCCGCCCTGTGTACCCTAGGATGAAGAGGGGGTAGGCCTGGATCTTCCTCTGAATTCCCTCTGCCTTGCTTTACCTCTCCCCTGCTCTGCCCAGCTGAACTTTGCCCTTCCCCAGTTTCTTCTACAGCCAATGGAGCCACACTCCCACTCCCTGTCAGCTGCTCAGCCTCCCTCTTGGAATCAGGGGCATCGACAGGGGCATGACAATACCTATATTTGCTTGACTCAGACAAAAATGTGAACAAACAACTTTTTTTAGCATCAAGCTGCATTCTCTAATTTGGTGCTCCCTGGAGGCATTAGAATCATAGTCCCCAGAGCTGAGAATTAGCCAAGTTGATCTTTTATAGACATTTCCAACAACATCAATCTTGTGAAGGTAACTTCAAAAGCTAAACTGGAAGTCTGGGAATAGAGGGGAATTGCAGTTGATGCATGATAAGGCAAAATTCACATTCCTGTTCATAATGTAAAGCAAATTTTATTAGCCAATGCAAGGACATTTGCTGATGACTCAGCAAAGAAGGGTTGAATATGCTGGCTTCAACATATTCTTGGTTCAGCTTGACTTGAGGCTCAGATCAATCTGAATATGTGTGCTAGCTCTGTGTTAATAAGAGAAACATACATTATTTGTCTGGCTCCATAGGGAAAAGATATTTCTAAGACGATGGACATTGTTTGCTGATCCTACAGTAAAGAAGGTGATAGTATATTTGTCCATTTATCACAATCTCTTCATTAACCCAGAAAAAGACAGTCTTATTTTAGGCCAGTCAGGCAGCTACAGAAGACATTTATTGAGAGATTTATGGAGTCATTACCTTGGGTGTAAGTTTAAATTAAATTTACAGCCTTGGTAAATGGTTTCAGGGCTCCAGATCTACGGTTCCAGCTCTAAATCATATGTGCCAGTTTCCCCAGTGAGATTGTTCAATCAGAATATAAGAAGTTTCTTTCTTTCTCTTAATTACAATAATAACTGAGGATGTGCAGAATGACTCCAGTCCTATTCAAATCGTTGCATTGATTTTTGGATTAAAAATGGATTTGATTCAGTGATTCAAATGGTTTGGGGGAAATCATTTGTATTGGGAAAAGAAATTCAATTGTTTGATCAAGTTGCAATCAACTCTAGATGGAAACTTTGGATTTGGACTTGAAGGGGGACACACTTTTTGGGCCAGATAGGGTTGCTCAAGTGGCATCTGGTGGTGCAGTGGTTAGAATGCAGTCCTGCAGGATAGTTCTGCTGACTGGCAGCAGTTGGGCAGTTCGATTCTCACCGGCTCAAGGTTGACTCAGCCTTCCATCCTTCTGAGGTGAGTAAAATGAGGACCCAGATTGTTGGGGGCAATTTGCTGACTCTGTAAACTGCTTAGTGAGGGCTGCAAAGCACTGTGAAGCAGTATATAAGTCTAAATGCTATTGCTATCTATCAAGAATCTTTTAAAAGCAGCTGCCTTTTTTCTCATCTTGGTATGGCTGCTCCACAGTTGTAGTACAAATAGATAAAAAGTCATATTTAATATAAGCAATTGCCAGCAGATCAGTGGTGGGATTCAAATAATCCCACCACCAGTTTACCGAAAATGTGAGTGTCTGCACAGTTTCCATGCATGCGTGGCTTTTGCTGTGTGGTAAGGATTGACCAAGCAGCCTTTCAGGGTCACCTGCTCCCCTCCATCTCTGATCTCTGGTTGCTTCAGTCCACTGCTGCTCTTGCTGAGAGAGCGTCTTGTGAGCAGCTGTGAGCTGCTGCTTTTCTCTAAATCCCATCTGAAAAGTGCTGCAGCACAGAGAAGCAGCAGCCATAGTTTAAGGCTAGTGGCTAAGGCCCAGAGGTGGGGGAATGGTGCATTCCTTGACCTAGTTGAGGTGAATGGCAAGTGGGAGGAGGCTCCAGGGCAGGGCTGGAGCTGGGGAATGGCACATTCCCTGACCCAGCTGAGGTGAACAGTGAATAGGCGTCATGCATTGCTTACCTTTGGAGAGCAGAGGAGGTGAGGTATGGAGGCGAGGCATGGAGATTAGCTGGGCTGCATGGCAAAGGCAAGATATATAGGGCAGGGAGGGCAGAGTAGGTGGGGCAGGTTGGATGGGGCCAGCTGGTGGTTTGATTGGTTCTATGAGAGTGTGCTTCATGCAGGCACAGCGCAGCATTCAAAGGCCGCCCTCGGGAGATAGTCCAGCATTTTATAATGCCTTTCCAAAACAATGCCTGCCCAATTTAAAAGTCCAATTTTCTGTGTTTTAAAAGGTCTTTAGCTTTTCTCCCCTTAGTTCCTTTTCTTTTGGGTCTAGGATTTTTTTCTCTATGTTAATTTGTTGCTTTAAAAAATAGTTCTAAGAGTCTCTTTTCCTGGATTTTCTTCTTTTGTTTTTTTCTTTAAAGTTAAAAAATCTTCTGATTTTCTCACCCAGCTCAATCCCTGTTCATCTGTGCCGCTCCTGTACATTTCTTTGTTGCCTCGGCTGTCCCAGCTTCATGGCAGCCATGATGGCTGCCTCTTCTCCTCATTGAGGGAGAGGGAAGAAGCCCTGAGTCCACAGTAGAGGTGTGGCTTTCTGTGAACTACAGGACATCCCTCTTTTCTTCACCACCCCTACAGGATAGCTTTAGCTCTTTTGGAGCCCTCCAACAGGGAGAACTCAGCATGGGAACACGGAGACCTGCTTCTCACATCCGATAGCACCACGACATCAGCCAGAAGTCCCGGTGGTATCACCACTCTTTTGAAAGAGCAGAATCTACTCTTAACTTTAGGAGTGTAAGAATCTTTTCATTTAACATGAGCAATTATTTTCAATAGAGCCAGAGATCTTCATAAAACTGTCTAATTCCATATTTTAGCAATATAATTCAATGTAGAGTTACCTTTGCTAAAATGGCTTGAAAATGAGTTTGGTTGAGTGTTTTAAGGCAACAGGCTAGAAACCAGGAGACTATGAGTTCTAGTTCTGCCTTAGGTTTGAAACCAGCTGGCTGTCTTTAAGCCAGTTACTTTCTTTCAGCTCTGGGAAGGAGGCAATGTCAAACCACCTTAGAAAATATCTTCAAGAAAAGTGCAAGGATTTATCCAAATGATCACCAGAAGTCAAGGACTTGATGACATGCATGCATGCACACACATGCACACACACTAGAGGGGAGGGAGAATTGGATAGTAGGTCATTCAGAATTTTGTGGGATCCAGTTATAGTTTATTCAAGAATCAGGACATCACTTTTGGTTTGTTTCAAAATAGTATGTCTTGCACACATAGAAATTACAATTTGATAAATTGAGAGCTAGAGTGGTTTAATGGTTACGTTGTTGGACTCATGTTGCCACTTACCTGCTCATTTCTCCTATACCAAGGGTGTAAAACTCAAGGTCCGTGGCTGGATTCAGCTGCGGGGTACTTAAATCTGATCCATGGGACTGTCCTGGAAATAGTGAAGGACTGGCCCGTGATGCCTCTGCCAGTGAAAACATAGCTCAGAGCTGGGGGGCACACCTGTTTTCGCTGGCAGAGGGCTGCAGGAGGCCATCTCAGCTGAAAACAGAGCTGGGGGGGCGCCTGGGCCACCACAGGTGCCCCAGACACAGGTGACATCAATCTGGCCATGCCCACCTGGACAAGCCCCCCAGTCCCTGAGGTAAACATAACCCTGATGTGGCCCTCAGTGAAATGAGTTTGACATCCCTGTCCTAGACACACTGCTCCATTCCCTTGTTGTTGCTTTTGTTGTTGTTGTTTTTGCATGACCTTTTTTGCATTCTTCCAGCTCTTCCTTAAGTGCAATCCACTGCATAACTGCTTTGATAGCTGGCAAACTTTCCTAACATTTGGCTTATACCTACATGCCAGTAATTTAAACCTTAAAAATCTTGTCCTTGGTGTATCAAGCAAATAACAGTTAAGAGAACAATTATTTCTACTGCCTTTCAAATATTTGACACCTGTCAACCTACTTCCTCCTTAGAATATCTCTGATTTAATTGCAAGTGAAAGAAGTTGACTGTGGCATTTCCCAAAGCTGCTTCCAAGATACCAACCCACTACATGTGATTGCAGCTAGAATTCCTTGCGCTTGCTAGCTATTCTCTCAGGGATAATAACACTGAGTTTCTTTTTCCCATTCAGTGAAAAAATGTATGAGAATTGTGCATTGACAGATAAATGTAAGATTTTGTGATCTTCCATCTTTTATGCAACTATTTTATCTGCAACTCTTACACTACAAAAACATATGGACTACACAACTCGATCAGGGCAAAGCAATAGACACAATCTACATAGACTTCTGTAAAGCCTTCGATTCAGTGGTACACGACAAACTACTACTAAAACTAAAATCTTATGGTATCTCTGGACACCTGCATAACTGGATAGAATCATTCCTGTCAAACAGACAACAAATGGTCAAAATTGGAAATGTCCTATCAAATTCTGTACCTGTCAACAGTGGTGTCCCTCAAGGCAGTGTTCTAGGACCAACTCTCTTCATACTCTACATAAATGCGATCATATTAAGAGCAACTGTGTTCTCTTCACTGATGATGTAAAGCTATTCAACATCACGGATAATTCTGCTACCCTTCAAAAAGACCTTGACTATGTATCAGAATGGTCAAACAAATGGCAACTTCACATCTCAACAAATAAATGCTCTGTCTTACATATTGGCAAAAAAAAAAATCAGAAAATAAAATACAAGCTGAATAGTCAAGACCTTGTTGATGATCCAAACTCTGTCAAGGACCTTGGAGTACTCATCTTAAATGATCTAAGTGCTAGAGCCCACTGTAACTACATAGCCAAAAAGACATTAAGAGTTGTTAACCTAATCCTATGTAGCTTTTTCTCTCGTAATATCACACTACTTACTAGGGCATACAAAACATTTGCTAGACCAACATTTGAATACAGCTCATCAGTCTGGAACCCACATCATGTATCTGATATTAACACAGTTGAGAAAGTCCAGAAATATTTCACAAGAAGAGTTCTCCACTCCTCTACTCATTGCAGAATATTATGCCACCAGATTTGAAATTCTAGACCTAGAAAACCTAGAACTACGCTGCCTTCGGTCCGATCTAAGTATAGTATATAAAATCATACATTGCAATGTCCTTCCGGTCAATGAATACTTCAGCTTCAACCATACAATACAAGAGCACACAATAGATACAAACTCAAGGTTAACTGAACCAAACTTGATTGCAGGAAATACGACTTCAGCAACAGAGTGGTCAATGTCTGGAATACTCTACCTGACTCTGTGATTTCTTTCCCAAACCCCAAAAACTTTAACCTTAGACTGTCTACTATTGACTTCACCCCTTTCCTAAGAGGTCTGTAGGGGGCATGCATAAGTGCACTAACGTGCCTACCGTCCCTGTCCTATTGTTTCTTTTATTTTTCTTATATGTATTCATTTCATGTATTCACAACTATGTTTATCCTTATACTTATTATCTTGTAAGCAATTGACAAAATAAATAACTAAATAACTAACTAAATAAATAAATAAATAAATAAAATATTTATAGCTTCCAAGAAGCTTCATTTCAGTTTTTTTTAAAATTCATATTTATATCCCGCCCTTCTCCGGAGACTCAGGGCAGCTTACAATTTTTTTTGGAGCACAACCCAATGCGCTCAGCAATAGCCTTCATTCCATTGTATATGCCTGCTTATTACTAGGGCTTTTTTGCCCCCCCCACAAGCGGCATAATAATTAATAGTTAATACTGATATGCTGAAAACAGGGAGAGATCACCAGAAATAAATCAGAGATCCTTTCAGTGGCCAATAGGAGGGGGAAAAAAAATGCAAAGATCAAGATTCAGTCAGGGCTTTGACCAACGTTCTCATCATTTCCCTTCTCTGCTAATAAGACAATTTCCTAGTCTTCTCCTGTCTCTTTCCCATCCCACTCCTGTCACTATAATGGGAAGCTATGCTATGGAAGGTTCCAGTGCTCTTGGTTCCTGTAGTCTGCAATTTTTCCCCCCTCTAGAAATCCATTCCTACTCCTACACCATTCAAAAGGTGTCCCTCCCAAATCATATAGCTAAAAATCTGTAAAGATTCTCAGTCATCCAGGTTATGGTTGTCTCAAAGGTGCTTTTTCAGGAGGCAACTAGACTTTTTTCTTTTGAATATGTTTCACTCAGTGGTGGGATTCAAATTTTTTTACTACTGGTTCTGTGGGCATGGCTTGGTGGGCATGGCAGGGGAAGGATACTGCAAAATCTCCAGTCAGAGACGGTATTTGTCGGTTCTCTGAAGTACTCAAAATTTCCGCTACTGGTTCTCCAGAACTGGTCAGAACCTGCTGAATACCACCTCTGGTTTTGTTTCATCCAAGAAGCTTCTTCAGCTCTGACAGGATAGTGGGGAATGGAAGGATTTATATTCTGGGCTGAGGACGCTTCTTGGATGAGAAGCGAAATGTCTTCAAAAGAAAAAATAAGAAAGTCCAGTTGCCTCTTGTGGACAAGCCCCTTTGGGACAACGATGACTTGGATGACTGAGAATCTTTACAGATTTTTAGCTATATGATTTGGGATTGGAATGGTGTGGGAGTAGGAATGGATTTCCAGAGGGGAAAGAAATTGCAGACTACAGGGACCAAGAGCACTACTCAGGTGACCATGAGGACACAGATAAACCTCTAAGTGCTTCAATGACCCTCTAAAATGATGCAAATGACCAGCTGTCTGCAAGGAATATAAATCCTTCCATTCCCCACTATCCTGTCAGAGCTGAAGAAGCTTCTTGGATGAGAAATGAAATGTATTCAAAAGAAAAACAAGAAAGTCCAGTTGCCTCCTGAAAAAAGCACCTTTGGGATTTCCAAGCCAGTCCTCTGCTATATTAACAACCTGCAAAGGTGAAATGCTACCATGCCAGTAGAGAGAAATGCTACCATGCCAGTTGGGAGGCCAAGAATTGAGTAAATTATAAATGCTCATAGGTTGGAAAACAGGTGACCCATAAGCTCTGAAAAGCTTAGGCACTGCAAAAGAAACATTTTCTTTTTCAAATAAGCTACTATGGAGTTTAAAAAAAACAGCTTCGTACAAAATATACAGCCCATTTTGTGTGTTCATACATTTAGTTTTGAGCTATTGCATGAAGATGTTTCTGAAAAACACCCCACTATACTACCAGCCAAATATTTTTACATATTTATTAGTGTGTACATATATGTGTATGTAACACTCTGTAAATAGAATTATCTATGGCATGGAATGAAAAATTTCCCCATTTCATAAGTGTGGTGCTACCTTTCCCCCCAGAAAATGGTCAGAAGTTTAATCCATTTATTGGAAAAATACAGTATCTTTACTTATATGCAATTCTTGGAAGCTGCAATATTCCCTTTTTGTTTTCATGAAATGGATACAAATGCCCTTGTAACATGGGAAATTCATTAAGGGGAGAAAATCTTATTTCCTTTTGGCAAAATGGACATTTTTGTGCCCAATTATTGAGGAAAAATGGCAAATACAGTAGAATGATTTAAATCAGAGATGGGATAAAAACTGTTAATGTAATGATTTTTTTTATTTTTATGACCCTGTAATGCCTTTATTTGGGGTGAAGTTGGGGCAATTGAATGGAGCTGAGTGTTTACTGGCCGGATGCCCTTCCTGACACCTATTTGGGGTTCACAGCACACATATTTTCTCTTTCAGTACTGATTGAAAAACATCTTTGCTGGCTAGGATTGAACTCTCAACCTTCCTAGTGGGAGGCTAGTGTCTCCACTCTAAGCCATCACACCTCTCTGTTAATGTAATGATTAATTTGTATTCCATCTTTATTATTCTTTACAAATAACTCAAGGGGACAAAGATATCCAACACACCTTCCTCCTCCTGTTTTTCTCACAACATCCCTGTCAGGTGGGCTGGGCTAGGAGACAGTGACTAATCAAAAGTCACCTAGTGGGCTTTCATGGCTAAAGTGAGATTTAAACTCAAACTTTGGGGATATTTTAGTTTTGCTTTTAAAAAAAACATGCTTCTTTGGTGTTACTGCTTATTTTCATGCTATATTTGTGACTCTAAATCACTGTCGATGGATATTGCATTAGAATAAGGAATCTCTAATCATTTAAATATCATGGACATTGAATCATTTCCCCCCCTTCAGACAAATAGGGTAAAATGTTGAAAATATACATATGTAAGTACATTAAATGCTATTAATTTGTTAGACAAACCTCCAGAAAGTAGCAGGAAATAAAAATTCAAAGCATGAGCTGAGGGAACGAGAAAACATAATTGCACCAAGTTTATATCAAGACACTCTATAACTTGCAACTTGTTTTCCTCAGATTTGTACATCGATTCATACATGCTTTTTGTCACTTAAACTTCTCCATTCTTTTTTTTTAAAACTACAATCAACCACGAATCTTTCCCTTCCTCTCCACCATTCTTTCTTCTTTCATTTTCAATTTAATCTTTATTCGTTCTCTCTCTCTATGACCAAACCATCAAATGTACTTATTTTGTACTGGCTGCTTATTTTTGTATTCAATTCACATCCATTCATCAGTCATTCATTCGTGACCCAATCTCTTTTTGTTTTACTTCATATGCTTCTTAAGTACCCCATTCCTATAGCTTTCAACTGGCTTTTATGTTTCTCAAGTCACATCCAATTCTCAATTTCATAAAGCAAGTGAGCAGTAACGCGCTGCTATAAACAGCTATTTTTGCTTCTTTCAACATTTATTTTTCACAACAGACCACGTGCTCCCCCTTATATTTTCTCTTCACATTTGTGTATCGTAACATTCCTCCGTCCATTCTTCCACCTTTACTAATACCAGGGTACAGAAATTAATCTACTTTAGAATAACAGAGTTGCAAGGGACCATGAAGGCCTTCTAGTCCAACTCCTTCCTGAAGCAGGAGACCCTATACCATTTCAGACAAATGGCTGTCCAATCACTTCTTAAAAGGCTCCAGTGATGGAGCAATCACAACTTCTGAAGGCAAGTCATTTCACTAATTAATTGTTCTGATTGTCAGGAAATCTCCTAAATTGTAGGTTGCTTCTCTCTTTGATTAGCTTCTATCCATTACTTCTTGTCCTGCCCTCAGGTGCTTTTGACAATAGCTTTGTGGCAGCCCCTGAGATATTGAAACACTGCTGTCATGTCACTCCAGTCCTTTTTTTCACTCGACTAGACATCCCCAATTCTTCTCTGCATTCCCTTAACACAACAGAATATCAGAGTTGGAAGGGACCTTGGAGGTCTTCTAGTCCAACCCCCTGCTGAAGCAGGAAACCCTATACCACTTCAGACAAATGGTTATCCAATGTCTTCTTAAAAACCTCCAGTGTTAGAGTATCCAATACTTCTGGAGGCAAGTCACCCCACTGATTAATTGTTCTAACTATCAGGAAATCTCTCCTTAGTTGTAGTTGCTTCTGTCCTTGTTTAGTTTCCATCCATTGTGCTTTGGAGAATAGCTTGACTCCCTCTTCTTTGTGCCAGCCCCTGAGATACTGGAACACTGCTGTCATGTCACCCCTAATCCTTCTTTTCACTGGACTAGACATACCCAATTCCAGCCACCATTCTTTATATGCTTCGGCCTCCAGTCCCCTAGCTGCTCTGGTTATTTACCATTTAGATATAATTTTATATAATTTGCAATTATTTACTTCATTTTACCTCTTGGAAACAGTTCCTTTGGTCTTGGATTACATTATTATTCAGATTCACGTTCCTTGTGGCAACATAAAAACTAATTTTCACTGCAACCTATTCCGCTAACAACACAGTGTAGATAGGCCTTGACATACAACAGTTCATTTAGTCACTGTTCGAAGTTACAACGGCACTGAAAAAATTGACCATGTTTCACACATTGCAACCATTGTGGCATCCCCATGCTCACGTCATCAAAATTCAGGTGCTTGGCAACTGACTCGTATTTATGACGGTTGTAGTGTCCTGGGGTCATTTTGCAACCTTCTCACAAGCAAAGTCAATAGGGAAGCCAGATTCACTTAACAACCATGTTATTAACTGTGGTGATTCACTTAACAACTGTGGCAAGAAAGGTCATAAAATGGGCAGAATTCACTTAATAAAGGTCTCACTTAGCAACATAAATTTTGGGCTCAATTGTGGTCATAAGTGGAGGACTATCTGCAGTACTTGCATTACAAGTACCTGTAGTACATATATGTTCATGTCTCCCATCAAACAGACCTTTACTCAAGCATTCCTTATGTATTTACCATACAGGCATTAAGAAACATGACATCACACACCTTTTGCTCCCACAAAACATTATGTAATTCAAGCATATTCACTTCCTTGTTTGCATGTGAAAATAAATCAAGAAACACAAGGTTTTTCTTTACATTTATACATTTCTTGATGACTTGCTGGAGAGCAAAAAGCAGGTCTACACAGCCCCAACCCAGGATAATGTTGCATTTAATTTTCTAAATTTTATTCATGTTTTGCCTTTGTTCAGTATTTCTTCCACTTCCTAGGGACACTTAATCCTCCTGTAACTTTTGCATTTGATCTTGTTGTCTCTCCATTATACAAGGAAACATTAATACCGTGTTTCCCTGAAAATAAGACCTACCCCGAAAGTAAGACCTAGCACTATTTTCTAAACCTGCCCTAATATAAGACCTACCCCGAAAATAAGACCTAGTGTAAATCTCCAGTTCCAGGAAGACTTTTCAGGGAGCAACCGTGCACTGAAACACCCCCTACACACTCACACCCACTATTTGGCACCATAAATATATAAGACCTACCCCGAAAATAAGACCTAGTGTGTTTTTGGGAGCCAAAAAAAAAATAAGACAGTGTCTTATTTTTGGGGAAACACGGTAGTATTTTTCCACTTGTTAGGAACTGATGCAGCCCTCATACAGCAGATGCATTAGAATAGAATAGAATAGAATAGAATAGAATAGAATGGGATGGGATGGGATGGGATGGGATGGGATGGGATGGGATGGGACGGGAGAATAGAGTGGAATGGGATGGGATGGAATGGGATGGTATAGCACAATAGAATGGAATGGAACGGAATGGAACGGAACAGAACAGAACAGAACAGAACAGAACAGAATAGAATAGAATTCTTTAGTGGCCAAGTGTGATTGGGCACATAAGGAATTTGTCTCCAATGCATAAGCTCTCAGTGTACATACAAACATCTAGGTAATATAATCAGTGGTACATACAAACAACATGTAGATATGGTAACCACATTCACATTCCAATAATTTTCCTATTAATTCCACACCTTCAGCCTTACTATATTTATTCATTTCTTTTTTTCATTCATTTTTCATTAACACTTATAGAATTCATTTCAGTTCTATTTTTGGCATAATATTGTTATTCCCATATGTATATTAAATACTCCTTCCAGGACTCCAAACTCTGAACTCAGTTGAGTTTTGCCTTAGATAATTTCATCCATTTTTACATCCAGTCCCTCTATTAGAAGCTCCTTGTTTAGCTCTCTTAAATCCTTTCTGAATTTTTTAAAATTCTATTGTTTTGCATTCCGTTTGTTTCTTTTGATCTTAGTTATTCATCTTTCTCCTTGATAGTGTTCTTGGCAACTATTTTTTTTTCTCTGTAAACATCTATTATATAACATCTTTTTCTTATCTTCAATTTTGCAGCAATTTTATGGTCTTGTATGCATTTTTAATCATCCATACTTCATGTTTTCATCAAGCACAGTTCAAACGCTTACAGTTGACTCATATTTATGATGGTTGAAGTGTCTCAGGGTCATGTGATCCAGAGATGGTATTCAACAGGTTCTGACCAGTTCTGGAGAACCGATAGTGGAAATTTTGAGTAGTTCAGAGAACCGGTGGTAACCTTCCCCCAGGAGTGGGGAGGGAAGGGAGATTTTACAGTATCCTTCCCCTGCCATGCCCACCAAGCCACACCCACCAAGACATGCCACACCCACCAAGCCACACCCACACAACCAGTAGTAAAAATTTTTGAATCCCACCACTGATGTGATCCCCTTGTGTGACCTTCTGCAAGAGAAGTCAATGGGGAAGCCAGATTCACCTAACAACCGTGTTACTAACTTAACAACTACATTGATTCACTTAAAAACTCTGATAAGGAAGGTTGTAAAGTGGGGCAAAGCTTTAACAAATGTCTCACTTAACTACATAATTTTTCAGCTCAATTGTAGTTGAAAATCTAGGACTACTGTACCTTTTAATGTTCCTACAGTCACTCTCCTACCAGTGGTGGGATTCAATTTTTTTTACTACTGATTCTGTGGGCGTGGCTTGGTGGGTGTGGCTTGGTGGGCATGGGAGGGGAAGGATGTTGTAAAATCCCCATTTCCCTCCCCACTCCTGGGGGAAGGTTACTGCAAAATCCCCATTCCCTCCCCACCCCACTAACCTGCTTTCCAGCTCCCTTCTCCTGTGCAGAGCAATAAAAGAAGACCCAGCCGATCATCTGGGACTCGGGAGGCAGAGAATAGATGGGGGCGGGACCAGTCAGATGTGGTATTTACCGGTTCTCTGAACTACTCAAAATTTCCGCTACCGGTTCTCCAGAATTGCTCAGAATTGCTCAGAACTTGCTGAATACCACCTGTGTCTCCTACACTCTTCTACACTCTACTTTCTTTTGCTCATTTTCTTTGCTTTTATAATCTCCCCACCTAAAATTCACTCTTAACACAACAAATATTGGGTCTGTCCCATAATCTAAACCACTCCTTACCTTGGTAGCCTTCTCTAATTACCTCAGTAAATCAATCATACTTTTAGATTTATATTTCTTCCTTTGCCATGATTACATGCAAATGTGCCATGGAATGAATAGAGTTATCTGAACTATGGAGCAGAAATAAACAGAACTTCCTTTAAGCTGATTCTCACCAGTTGCCATTCTGTTTTATTTTTACATCTCTAATTATCCCAATTGCTTTTTCTGTGCTTATTTAGTTCATATTCATGAGTTACTATTACTTAACAGAATTAGAACAGGATCCAATCTGGATCGGTTACCAGACTGGTCTTGGTGACTGACCCAGATTGGATCCTGCAACATTATCCTGGGATGCATATTGTATATTTGCCTTCATTCCTGAGAATTAGAACATCCTCCCCAATTCATCTCTGATTCTTTTAGTATTCATTAGAGCAGTACATTACCAACCACTGAATTTCTACATATATATACTCAATACAAGTTGACATCAATCTATACTTTCTGACATATATTTTTATATTTTAATTTGTAATCAAACCAACAACTTCATGTCCCTGCATACATTCAACCTTCCCCTATAGGAGAAGGCTCTAATTAATGAATATTAAATAAAACTTTATTCTATTGAGATCTGTTACATCACCGCTGTTATGATCTGGGGCGTGGCACAAAAATCACAAAGTCACAAAAGTAGGTAAAGTCCCTTTAATACCTCCAACTTGGCCCCCAGTGTTCAGTTATCCTCAGCAGGAGATCAAACTCTTCCAAAAACAGTCTATGAAGGGAAGAAATGGGGTCCAAACCCAAAGTACAGATAAATTAGAAATAAAAAATCCAACACAAACCATGCTGAAGTAATTAACATGACAGGCCAGGATAATAAATTGCAGACTTCCAAAAGATAATGAGGACACCAAAACTCAGATAAGCCTCAACAAAGATAATGCACGCTTTGCTTCCAGCAAGGTGCTGTGTGCAAATGCCCTTCTTATATCCTGTTCTCCCAGCTGCAGCTAATGAAAGGGATCAGGGCCCTTTTCTCTCCTGTAAGCCACATTGTTCCCTTCTCTGTTCCTCCCTGCATGTCCTAGGATGAAGAGAGAGTGGCCCTGAGTCTTTCTCTCAATGTCCAGCCGGACTGTGCCCTTCCCCTGTTTCTTCCACAGCCACCAGAGCCACACTCCCACTCCCAGTCAGCTGCTCAATCTCCCCCTCAGAATCAGACTCCAACAAGGGCATGACACCCCGCTTCCCTTTAATTTCACATATAGTGAATCACTTTTTGCTTTCATTCGTTCCACTTGTAGTTTATGTTTCATTTACTCCTCTTCCATTTTGATCACAATCTTCTATATGTCACTGTTAGCATCAGAGAGGACTCCTCGGGGTGCTGTCCACACGACAATGTCGGCTGGCAGTGCCCCGGGGATGGGCCTATTCTGTAGCGGCTCCCGCCTTATGGAATCAACTACCTGATGAGCTCCGGCTGGCTCCCAATCTCTCCTCTTTCCGGCGCGATCTAAAAACTGGTTGTTTCTACAGGCCAGGCTGGACTGACCTCCTGGGGGTGTGTGGGATTTTAATTGGGTTTTAACTATTTGGTTTGGCTTGTTTAGGTTTAATCTCTTTTTAAATTATTTATTGTCTATGTTTTATCTGTGAGCTGCCCTGAGTCCTTTCGGAGAAGGGTGGCATACAAGTCAAATAAAATAAATAAATAAATAAAATAAATATATATAATGTCCTTTTCTGCCTGATCATGGCTTTGATTATATCCCACTCTGTCTATAAAGATAAAGACAATATAGATTATAGGTGGCACTCCCACCAACAAGATTGGCCAAAATGTACGGAAACCAATCACCTAACTGTTGGAAATGTCTGAAAGAATGGGGCACATATTACCATGCATGGTGGTCTTGTAAAAAGGCTCTGGAGTTTTGATATAAAATTTGGCTGTGGATAGAGGAAACAACGGGGCTAAAAATAAACTACAAACCTAAGATGTTCTTTTTGGGAATTATGGCAGAGAAGTACAGTAAAGCTGATACCTACCTAATAATCCATGTAATTACAGCGGCAAGAATGATATTTGCCCCAAACTGGAAGGCTAGAGAAATTCCTAGGGAAGACGAGGTGATAAATATGATACTACAATGTGTCGAAATGGATAAGTTGACATTGGAATTGAAGGATAAAGCTGAGTCAGAATACTATATAATATGGAATAAATTTTACCACTGGAAGGAAATGAAAGGGAGTTCGCAAAATGGAATAAGGACTAAAGGAGTAGCAAGAAGGATATGAGAGATTACATGATTCACCTGAAAGGTAATGGAAAGGAATTAAAATGTATAAAGATTAAATGTATATATGTATATAAATGTGAAAAACTTTTAGAGTACTTAACATAATATGTAATGACAAAAATGTAAGTCAAAGAAGTCCACCACGTTCAATATTTTTAAAGATTATATCTAATAATTTTTTTTTAAAAAAAGACAATATAGATTAAGTGCCACGCTAGCATGGTAAGGACAGTAGTATCAGTTGGAGCACATTTGCGGTATCATGTCATAAGTGCAACTAATGTCCACTAAAATACAATGATATAGAATAGGATAGGGTAGGGTAGGGTAGGGTAAAGTAGAGTAGAGTAGAATAGAATAGAATAGAATAGAATAGAATAGAATAGAATAGCAGAGTTGGAAGGGACTTTGGAGGTCTTCTAGTCCAACCCCCTGCCTAGGTAGGAACCCTACACCATTTCAGACAAATAGTTATCCAACATCTTTTTAAGAACTTCTTAAAAAACCTTAAAAAATTAAATCTACAACCTAGTCCTGAATCTATGCGCCATCTTGCAAACCAACGTACAGCTGCATTTATCCAATATGTAATGTGTATTTTCATATACTTCAGATGCCTGAAACGATCATGTCTCAATATTATTAATTTTAACCTGCAGTTGTCTTGGCAAGATTTTTAGAAGTGATTTGCCATTGTTTCCTTTCTAGGGCTGAGAGAGAGGGACTGGCCCAACGTCACCCAGCTGTCTTCATGCCTAAGGAAGACCAGAACTCATAGCCTCCTCGTTTCGGATCTGGTGCCTTTAACCAGTACACCAAAGTTGTTCTCAATATGAAATGTACAATTATATAAGATTGCACAGCAGATAAAATAAAGTGAAGCCACATTTATTTAAAAATAGGCTGGAAAATAAGGTTTTTGTGTCTCCTGTAAAATCTCCTTAAGTTAGAAAATTAGAAAATTTCACTTTCGCGAAAGAGCAGATAATTCAGATAGTCTATTTTAGCTTGAATGGTAGCATCCAGGAGACAAAAACCCTACCCAAAGTGATTTTGTTTTGTAGGTCAGCACGATGACTCCATAAATAATTGATTTGATTCCAAGTTTATTTTTCATTCCATCTTTTTAAGATGAAAAATAGATCCATAATAATGTAACATAACACAACACGACACCTCACAATATAACATAACATAACACAACATAACATAACATCATAATATATTATAATATATATTACAGGTAGTCTTCACCTTACGACCACAATTCACCCCAAAATTTGTGTTTTTAAGTGAGATTTTTCTCCATTTTATGAGCCTTCTTGCCTCAGTTGTTAAGTGAATCAGTGCAGTTGATAAGTTCGTAACCCGGATATTAAGTGAATCTGGCTTCCCCATTGACTTTGCTTGTCAGTAGGAATAGAATAGAATAGGAATAGGAATGGAATAGGAATAGGAATAGGAATAGAGTAGAATAGAATAGAATAGAATAGAATAGAATAGAATAGAATTGGAATAGAATAGAATAGAATAGAATAGAATAGAATAGGAATAGGAATAGGAATAGGATAGGATAGGGATAGGATAGGATAGGATAGGATAGGATAGGATAGGGATAGGATAGAATAGAGAATATACAGAATAGAATAGAATGGAATGGAATGGAATGGAATAGAATAGAATAGAATAGGACAACAGAGTTGGAAACGACCTTGAAAGTTGGAGGTCTTCTAGTCCAACCCCCTGCTTAAGCAGGAAACCATATACCATTTCAGACATAGTAATGGTTGTCCAATCTCTTCTTAAAAACTTCCAGTGTTAGAGAATTCACAACTTCTGGGGGCAAATTGTTCCACTGGTTAATTGTTTAACTGTCAGGAGATTTCTCCTTAGTTCTAGATTGGTTCTCTCCTTGATTACTTTTCATCCATTGCTTCTTGTCCTGCCTTCAGGTGCTTTGGAGAATAGCTTGACTCCTTCTTCTTTGTGGCAGCCCCTCAAATATTGGAACACTGCTGTTATGTCACCCCTAGTCTTCCTTTTCATTAAACTAAATATACCCAATTCCAGCAACCCTTGGATATTGGGTATGTATTGTGTTGGGTTATGTTACATCATAACATTATTTTATATATCCATAGTAAAATAACTATAATATCCATTTATTTCATGGTAGCATTCATAGGAATCGCAACGGAGGTTGAATTTAACCCTGATCATAGTTCAGGGACCTTGTAAGTATTGTTCAGATATAGATCGAAGAGCACTTTTCAGTCATTATTCTTCTGTGTGCCACTAAATACCATCTTTAAAACATTTAATTTTACATGATTTACTTGAGTTCTGTTTTTCTCTCCATCCCAGGTGGCTGCTAGGTATTTTTAAAGTGACAGCTCTCTATAGCCTCTCAGACACATCTAAAATTAATTATTCTTAGTGCTGCTTGTTAATTGACTGATACACTGAAGTGTCCCACTGCATGCATTCAAGAGCACTCTAAAGAGTGACATCTGTGAAAAGTCCATAATCATACTTTAGAAAAAAGATTAGAGTTCCAGGTTTGAACTACAGTACTCTAGATGAAAGTTTCTCAACTTTGGTGACTTTAAATATGTGGGCTTCAATTTGCAAAATTTCACAGCCATCAGGTTACCATGGGAGTTGAAATCCACACATTTTAAAATTGCTAAGGTTGAAAAATCCCTAGATGACCAGAAAATATAGTTTCGTTTTCTTTCCCTTTGTTGTTGCCAATCATTGTTCAGATATTTGTAGCCCAGACTTTATTTATTTATTTATTTGTCAAGCAAGTATTAGATAACAGGTATAAGTATAAACATGGTTATGAATACATGAAATAGATATGAATAAAAAAAGAAACAATAGGACAGGGACAGTAGGCACATTGGTGCGCTTATGCACGCCCCCTACAGATCTCTTAGGAAAGGGGTGAGGTCAATAGTAGACAGTCTAAGGTTAAAGTTTTTGGGGTTTGGGGAAGAAACCACAGAGTCAGGTAGAGTATTCCAGACATTGACCACTCTGTTGCTGAAGTCTTATTTTCTGCAATCACGTTTGGTGTGGTTTACCTTGAGTATCTATAGCACACATCTATTGTGTGCTCTTGTTTTGTTGTGGTTGAAGCTGAAGTATTCATTGACAGGTAGGACATTGCAGTAGATAATTTTATGTACTATACTTAGATTGGACCACAGGCAGTGTAGTTCTAGGTTGTCTAGGTCTAAAATTTCAAGTCTGGTGGCATAAGGTATTCTGCAACGAGTAGAGGAGTGGAGAATTCTTCTCATGAAATATTTCTGGACTTTCTCGACTGTATTAATATCCGATATGTAATGCGGGTTCCAGACTGATGAGCTGTATTCAAATGTTGGTCTAGCAAATGTTTTGTATGCTCTAGTTAGTAGTGTGATATTACCGGAGAAAAAGCTACGCAGGATTAGGTTAACAACTCTTAATGCCTTTTTGGCTATGTAGTTACAGTGGGTTTAGTTAGTGTAATTGGATGTATTAGGCGGTTGCACCATTCAAGACTATGGGACTCAGAATTTGGGTAATTTTGCCCCCGCATAGAGGATTCACACTGCAAACGGTAGCAGAAATCAAAACAACATTGCAAAATGACTCAGTCAACCAGGGAAATAACAAAGAAATACAGTGAAATGAGATATATGCAATATTCTCATAACATCTCATACTCATTGTTGGTAAAATTGAGATAATAACTGCTTTTTGACCTTATGCTAAATTAGTCTTCCCTGGTGTGTTCTCCAGAGATGCTAACACAGCACATCCCAGAATTCCAACCCAGTGTGACTTCTTCTGTGGGTGTCAATTTATAGTTGTAACACTCCTGGCAGGCATCAGTTGGAGAAAACCATGCTAAATTAGTTTCTTTAAAAATATGAATATCAAGCTTTTTCCTAGAGGCTTAGACTCCTTTCCCTCTCTCCTTTCCTGTTATCTAACAACTGGAATTACTGCAGAAACCTCTTTTTCTTTTGGTTAATTTACAGTTGCTTTGCTATCTGAACTGATCAATAATATTTAATATTAATTACCAAAAATAGAAAAGGTTTTTCTGGCACTCGTGTCAAATTCAAGGCCTGCGGGCTGGATCTGGCCTAACTATGGCCTAGTCACTTCCCATCTTGATTATTGCAAGGTGCTCTACATGGGGCTGCCCTTGAAGAACACCCGGAAGCTCCAGTTGGCGCAAAATGCAGTGGCCCGCATGGTTTTGTGCAGACCCCAGTGTGCACATGTTTCACCTCTCCTGCGGGAGCTGCATTGGTTGCTGATTTGCTTCTGGGTGCAATTCAAGGTGCTGGTTGTCACCTTTAAAGCCCTTCATGGCTTGGGACCAGGTAATCTGAGGGAATGTATCTTGCCAGTCACATCTACCCAACCCATCAGAGTGGGGAGGCAGGGAATGCTGCGGGTCCCATCCCTGAGGGAGATACACCTGGTGGGACCCAGAAGAAGGGCCTTCTCTGTGGTGGCTCCCTCACTCTGTGCCAGCACTGCTAGCTGTTTGAAGAATATCACAGGTTAAGAACTGGAGCTGGATGGCTTTCCTCAAACAGAAAACTAATACCTAAGAATAGACCTGTGTTCTGACTTCATTATCATCGGTTTTACACTGAGCTACAGGGATAATAAAACAGGGAATTTTTCCCCCCTCACAAATCATTTCATTTCATCATTCATTTCATTGCCATCTAAATCTACGGCCGTTGAAAGAGACATTCCAAAATATGTATTAGACTAGACTAGAATACTTTATTGGCCGAGTGTGTTTGAACATACAAGGAATTTGTCTCTGGTGCATAAGTCCTTAGTGTACGTACAAACAACAAAGTAATATAATCATAAGATACCAATAGGAGAAGTAGTAGAAGAGATGAGAAGGATAATAATACTACTGTTATACTACATGGGTAAATATCCTTAGACATAAGACAGTGCTCAGCAGAGGTATATTATTATCATTATTATTTTGTCATCTTGAGATTCACATGCAGGAATTCCTGAACCAAAATCGATGCTGGGTGATAATAAAAAAAGACATGACTTCATTTAAATGTTAATGCCAAAGCAGAGTTTCATGAGCCAAGAGCTGTCCCTTTAGGGTGGCACTTGGAACATTGGGAGATGCACTGGGTTATGCTATGGCAGGGGACAAACGAAATAGGGAGCACAACACAGGAGCTGGATTCTTGCATTTCCCCCCGGAGAAGATCAAAAATGCAGCTGTAAATATGCAGATTCCATTTTGGTCTATTTATGAACTTACCTTCTGGAAGCTTCTTTAATGAGTTATATGTTGGAACAGTGTCCAGAGTCCCAAGAAGAAAGAGTCCATTCCAGAGGAGCAAGACACAGTGCCGTTTAGATCAGGGAGTGTCAAACTCGATTTCATTGAGGGCCACATCAGGGTTGTGTTTATTTCAGGGGGCCGGGGTAGGCATGGCCAGCTCAACGTCACTCATGTCAGGGATGCCTGTGGTGGCCCGAGCACTCTGCCAGCGAAAACGGGCTCCTGAGGTCCATTTTCGGCTGCAACAGCCTCCTGCAACCTTCTGCCAGCAAAAATGGAGCTTGGGAGGGCAGCCCTCCCAAGCTCCATTTTCACTGGCAGAGGCACCACAGGCCAGTCCTTTGCTGTTTCCAGGACAGCCTTGTGGGCCAGATCCAGTCCCCGGGCCTTGAGTTTGACACCCCTAGATAGTTTAGATAGTTTATGTTGGAGACAAAGGATGTAAATTGATGCTCCCTAATACTTCTGTGTGTGTGCACATGTGCACACATGTATGTATATGTATATACATACATGCTTTTGTTTGGAAAAGTTTTTTTTTCCATAGGCGAGAACCAATAAAGGAAACCACTTAGATTATCAATGTCTTTTTCTTGGGTTTTGAAGCCTGACGATTGCGATAAACAGCACTGGAATGGGAATGGACTGGGATGACACACAGATTTTCCCTAGGGCAATGTTTCTCAACCTCAGTAACTTTAAGATGTGTGGCCTTCAACTCCCAGAATTCCCCAGTCAGCATTGGATGGGGAATTCTGGAAGCTAAAGTCCACGCATCTTAAAGTTACTGAGGTTGAGAAAACCACTCTAGGGAGTTCAGAGAACTAGGCTGGGTTAAAGATGGCGAAGAAGTAATGAATATCATTACCTAGAATAAATCTTTTCCCATGCTGATGTTGAGGCTATGTAAGTGTCAGGAGATTTCCTTTTTCTGTGTGACTGAGATCTCTCCCATATATCTTGGGAAATACTTTCATTTTATTTGTAGTCAAAGCCACTGCCTGGCTCATGACATTTTGTTCTACAAGCCTCTTCCAGGATTTACAGTATGCTAGGTATATTTTTCATTGTGAAAAAAACAATTTGACATTAAAGAGCCATTTCTTTACAAGAAAGTCTTAAATACTACACTGTAGTTATATAAACACTGGCATGTGCCTCAGCAACATCATATGACACTATCAGATCATTGAAAATAATACAGGTAGTCCCAGTGTTGGGATTCAAAATGTTTTACTACCGGTTCGGTGGGCGTGGCTTGGTGGGTGCGCTTGGCATGTGTGCACACACTTTGCATGCATGCACGTGCCAAATGCGCACTTTGCGCAGGGACAGAGGTATTCCAACTCACCTCCTGCAAGCCTGCATTCTCCTGGTTGCTTCAGCAGCTGCCGCGCAAAGTAGCTGCGCTTCAAAAGCAGAGGATAACGGTGAGTATGGAAGCCCAGGTGGGCGGGCAGGTGGGCCCCACAGCAGAGTGGTAGAGAGAACCAGTTCAGTCTTCGCTGCTCATCGCCGCTGCCGGCTTGGCCGAACTGGGCCGAACCGGTAGAATACCACCACTGGGTAGTCCTTGACTTATTCCTGTTGGTTAGTGACCTTCCAAAATTATGACAAACCCTGAAAAAAGGGACTTGCAACCCAGAATCAAAGTTCTGATATTCCCCCCACCAACCATGACTGCATTTTGGATGGTTGGCAATTGGCCATCGTGTACAGCTGTTTGTAGCAATCTGCAGTCATACAACCACAATTTATGTATACTGCCAGGAAACTGGCATTTACCCATTGGGTTTGCTTTGCAACCACAGTTTTATTTAACAACTGCCACATAAAGTTATAAAATCAGGCGTTGTCACATGACGACTGGCTTTACGACTATCAGGACTTGCAACCAAAATTGGGGGCTCAGTTTCTGTCGTAAGTTAAGGATTGTCTGCCTTCATCATTTTCTCACATCTTTGTTCATAAACTTCATTAAATTTTCCTGCCCCACAGATGACTTGCAAGGTGTTTGAACAAAATATAATATAAAATATTTTATTTCATTTTTTTTTTGCAAATCCAACAACATAAAAGAAAAGCAACAAACAGGATAAAAAACAGCTAGTTACTTATTTTTAGAAAAAAGAACCAACTGAGGAACAAATATATTACCAAACTACTGGCAAATCAAGCAAATATAGATGTTGTATATGTCATAGATGAAGAAGAATGGATCACAATTCTGAAAAAGCAGCTAGATTTATTAATACAATGATTGTCTTGTTCCAGGTCAGGAAAAAGAAAGAAAAACAGAGAACAAAAGAGTAGCAGAAAACCACAGCGGAAATAAATTCCTTGTGTATTTGTTCATAACATGTGAAATAAAATAGGACAGTTAGTTACTGGAAATACTACTTGACAGAACAGACTTTTCTAGGGGTTAATACATGGGTGGGAAACCAACAATGCCAGATTAAATTGCTTTTTTCATGTCTGGTATCTACATGCCAAGCCCTCTAGAATTGCCCTTCCTCTTCTCCTTCCAAACAGGTGTTCTATTTCCTCACCACCAAACTATTCAACATGTTCCATTTTTTATGTCTCTTAATTTACATTCTATGATGATTCTGCTCTGATCTCCTGGCTGGTCTATTTTTGCAGGATTGGTCTGCCTTCTTTGGCTGATTGTGCTGCAAATATAGGATTGCTTCAAGCATGCTTATACCTTTCAATTTTCTTCTTCAGTGGCCCTACTGACACCTCTATGATCCTATTAGTACTTGCTTGTTACCACCTAAGTCTGTCATTAGAAGGAAGAATATTAAAATCAGACTGTATCTAAAGGTCACATATTTAGCGAATGAATAATAATAATCCATAACTATGACTCTTTCCAAATGAGTCTATTCTAGAATCCAAGCTCACATTAGAATTTGATGAGGGTGGAGTGTTGTCATCTACCACTTGTAATGGAAGGAATCATTCTTGAAAATCATTCTTGTTATACTTTTAAATTGCATCTGATTCTTTAAAAGCAGAACTGAAGGAACATTTCAAGCTAAGCACAAATATCCCTTTGGAAACCTCCATCTAGTCTGTAGGTAGATAAACTAAGTGGTTGATTTCCTGAGAGATTCAGGAAAACTCTCAGAGTTTTCTAGTAGTTTGGAGCAGTGGTGGGATTCAACTTTTTTTACTTCATGTTTCCATCAAGCATAGTTCAAACACTTCACAATGGACTCACATTTATGATAGTTGCAGTGTCTCAGGGTCATGTGATCCAGTGGTGGGATTCAAATTTTTTTACTACCGGTTCTATGGGTGTGGCTTGGTGGGCGTGGCAGGAGAAGGATACCGTAAAATCTCCAGTCAGAGGCGATATTTGCTGGTTCTCCGAACTACTCAAATTTTCCACTACCGGTTCTCCAGAACTGGTCAGAACCTGCTGAGTACCACCTCTGGTTTGGAGTAGCAGTTAAGGCACCAGGCTAGAAAGCAAGAAGCCATGGGTTCAAATCCCACCTTAGCCATGAAAGCCAGCTGGATGACCTTAGGCCAGTCACTATCCCACATTCCAAACTGTTAAGTTTGCATGAAGAGTCAGATGCGGAGTGCTTCAGTGAAGAGTTTATTAGTGACTACAGCTCATAACAGACCCGATTTGGCTGGGCTGCGGCTGCTACTTATAGCCAGCAGCCACAGTTGCCAGCCAATCAGAGTGCAGGATTTTCCCGCACTTTTTAAACCAATCATTTCTGACATTTTACAAGAACAGTTCAAATTAAACCATGACATTCAAACCTGCATACATAACACAAACCATCTCACATCATTGTTGTTGTGGTTGAAAATAGGAGGAGGAAAGTGTTTTGGACATGTCTGTTGCCCTGAGTCATTTGTAAAAATAATAAAAGCCAGATACAAACAAATAAATAGTTGAATTCTTCTTTGCCAGGGATAGTAGTACTTTATAGAGAAGCCCAGTGAGAGAAAAACGAGATGAGTGAACTGAAGAAGGCTGTGGAGATTCTCAGTCATCCAGGTTGTGGTTGTCCCAAAGTTGTTTTTTTTCAAAAGGCAGTTGGACTTTTCTTTGCTTTTCCTTGAAGATGTTTCGCTTCTCATCCAAGAAGTTTCTTCAGCTCTGAAGAAGCTGAAGAACCTTCTTGGATGAGAAGTGAAAGTCTTGAAAGAAAAACCAGAAAGTCCACTTGCCTCTTGAAAAAGCACCTTTGGGACAACTGCAACCTGGATGACTGAAAATCTCCACAGACAAAATGCACACATCCCTTGGCCAACACAATTCCATAAATGCAAGAGCATCACACCTCATCTGTGAACATTTCATCAAGGATCTTTGCTCTGAAATAATTTTTGAAAGCCAATTCCGTGTTCCTAAATTGAATGAGAAAACTGATATACAAGGGCAGAATTCTACTAGTACAATCTTAGGGATGGCAGTGAGAAGAGAAATCAGAATTGAAGCTAAGCCAATGCAGTTGTCCTGAGGGAAGACAGATGACATTTTGTGAATGAGCCTTGTTCTTTGTGGCCATCATCTTTCCTTTTCGCACTTCTCAGACACATAGAAAAAGTGTTGGAGGTTTTGTGTTTAAATGGCACGTTGAGCTCTAAGTCTGGGAGAGCAATGCTATCATTTATTGTTAAAAGATGAGGTTGAACTAATAGATTCTCCCTGCAGAAAAATTAAAAAGGATTAATAATAAACTCCAAAGGCATCTAGGAGTGGGGTTCTTGTTTCTAATTCAGCTAGACAAAAAGTAATTCCTGACGAAAAATGTTTGGAGAGGAAATGCTTAATCTTCCTAATGCCTGAACAGGGATACTAATGAGTGTTTTGAATCCAAATATTTTAAAACAACATTTCCCTCCCTTCTCTCAGACACAGAGTTAGAAAAATGAGTGTATTTTTATAAGAGTAGAAAGAAGACACAACGTTGTATACGTGCATATAGAATTCTTGGTGCTCTCTAAACTTGGTTGTTTGTCCAAAGGCATTTCATTACCCAGCTAGATAATTGCCTCAGTTTCAGAGAGTGTGAGTTTTGCTGCAGGTTTATAGCCATCAATTTGTACTCTCAGTTTTGGTGGAGGTATAGTTTACTCCTTGGTGATTCCTTGATTATTCTTTTCTGTCTGAATGTTTGTCTTGGGTTAACCCCTGCTTATCTGAATGTTGGCCACTGGAAAGGCTGTGGTGTAGTCTTTTGTTTCCTTCTTTGGTTTATTGACTTTTTAAAGTGGTGTGTAAATCTAGCTTATCTCTAGATGTCTATTGATGGCAGATTTGTCTGAATGCCAAACTTCCAGTTCACTGGCAGTTTTGGATTTGGTTTGGAGATGCTAATAGTTTCCTAACTGAAATGTGAGTTGAGTCTGTCCATCTGTTGTGAATTAAGGAGTTTTGTCATATCTTCTGACTGATGGTGGTATTCATGGCTGCTAATCTTCTACCTGCTGTCCTACACAGTGTCTGTTATACTACTATATATAAACAGGCAGCAAATGCTCAATTCACCTGAACTGAGGATATTTTTATTTAATATATGTAAGAGACAATTGGAGCACAACCCAATAGCAATAGCCTTCATTCCATTGTATATGCCTGCTTATTACTAGCCATTTTTACAAGTCAGCTAATTGCCCCAACAATCTTGGGTCCTCAATTTACCTACCCAGGAGGATGGAAGGCTGAGTCAACCTTGAGCCTGGTGGGATTCGAGCCTACAGTAATTGTAGACAGCTGGATCTTAAGAGCAGGCATTTAACAGCCTGAGCCACCAAAGCTCTTTATTATATTACCTAATATAATGTAAGAACTAAATCATTCAAATGAAATCAACCTTCTAATTACAGCCAGATATGTCCTCCACTATCTTGTGGAATAGAAGAGCACCATATAGTTATCTCTGGTTGGTAGCCTCTGATGTTCAAGAAATAGGGAAACAATAACTGCCTGCAGCCAAAATAAGCTTTATTAGACTATTTGGCATGGTTTTTCTTATTCATTTTTCATAATTTGGTCCAGATCAATGCAAACGACTCTTAATGTATGTCTCAGGTTAGTGGCTGAGGTGACCATCTGTGCTGATAGATTTGAATAAGATCTAATGTGAGGACAATAAATAAGAGTGTCTAGAAGAAAGATAGGCAAAGTTATGGGGTTAATCAGACTCTTGGCCTTTCCAGCCGACTGCCTGGATAATGAAATAAATCTGTTTGATCCTAACAAAGATAGGCTTGAAATACAAATCTCCTGGAGAAGAGGCACAGTGCATTATTTCCAAACTTCTTCCAGTCAAAATCCATGCTTTCACTGAAAAATAGTTAACTTCAAGCCTCCTGATACTTGAAAATTTGCTTTTTTTTAGGATCTATACAAAAAAAGCCTCTTTCCTCATCATGGTTTTTAAAAGACAATTCCTTTTTGAACCTCATTCACATGTTGTAGCTCAACCCAAGTCTGTCCGCAATCCAACATCCCCCCCTCCCTCCTCAGTCCAGTCTAATTCACTGGGTTACAGAAATGCTGGCGTGAAATAAAAAGAAGATTCTTTGGTTTACTCTTTGCTTTCTGCTAGAAGAGAGAACATTAAGAGTAGAAATAAGAGCCTCTTCTGAGAGAGAGAAGAGAGATAGATGAATGATAGATAGATAGATAGATAGATAGATAGATACAGACAGACAGACAGACAGACAGACAGATAGATAGATGAATAGATGATGATGATAGTAGATAGATAGATAGATAGATAGATAGATAGATAGATAGATGAATGATAGATAGATAGATGGATAGATGTCATTGTTATGTATGCAGAGTTTGAATTGATTGGTTGTTCTTGTAAAGTGTTTGAAATCATTGGTTTAAAAGTGCGGAAAACCCTGCACTCTGATTGGCTGTCAGCGAGGCAGCAGGCTATATATAGCTGCCTTGGCTAAGCCAAATCGGGTCTGTTCTGAGCTGAAGTCACAATAAACTTTGAGCTGTAGCACTCCGTCCTGCCTCTCTATGCAAACTTAACACTGGTGATGAAGGTGGGATTTCCCTGAAGAGAAGGCAACGGAACAGAGAAGAGTGAGATGGCTGCGCTGAACACCCCCAGCCCCATTAGACCCGAAGAATGAAGACTGGGAGTCATATGCAGATCGGTTTCAGATGTATCTGGAAGGAAATGATCTGGCCGCATTTCTGAGCAGCGGAAGAGGGCAGTCTTTCTCACGTATTGCGGTCCGGCAGTTTTCAAGATGGCGAAGGCACTCGCTGGTGCAGCAGACGTGAAGGTAATGGCATAGCCTGATCTGGAGAGGCTTTTAAGGGCACACAAGTATCGTGCCTCATTAAGAGACACGAGTTTTATCGCCGAAAGCGTAAATGACTTCGTGGCAAGTTTAAGAGACATTGGGGGTGCGTGCGAATTCAGCAGCTTAGAGGAGGCCATGCATGATCGTTTGTTTTGGGCCTTAAAGACAAGGTTTTGCAGAGCAAATTGCTGATGAAACCTAAGATCACGCTGAAAGAAGCCATAGAAGAAGCTCTTCAGCAGAGGCCACAAATTCTCAGCAGCAGCCATGAGAAAGATGAACAAGACTACGGGCCATTCTGGGGGAAAGACCACCACAACCCATTTTGATGAACTGGATTCTGAGTCAGATCACAGTGAAGAAGAAGAAGAATTAATAGACTCAGAATGGAGCGGAAATGAAACAACCTGAGAAGGAAGGGCGTGATTTCCACTGCATAGGTTGTGGGGAACCACCCCGCACTGAATGCAAGTTCCTGGACACCATTTGCCTCCGTTGTGAAAAAAGGGCACATTGCAAGAGTCTGCAAATCATCCAGAACTCCACCAAACAGAAGGAAGTTTGCTGCAAACAACAAAGACAGAGAAGTCAAGCCAACAACTTCAGTGAAAAAATGGAGTGCAACTCAGAAGCAAGTGGAAGAAATGAAACTCATCAAACAGTAACTATTGGTCATTCATCCCCCTTAAATAACAGGAAAGTGCATGTCAAGGTATTCATTGAAGGAAGGCCTTGCCAAATGGAAGTGGACTCAGATTCATATTTATCCATGGTGTCATGGGACACTATTCAAAGACTGATACCAGACATTCAGAAGACTCACTTCAAAAAGTAGGCATTAACTCTTAAAGACTACCAAGGGAACAAGATTTCAGTAGTTGGAACAAGAGAATTCAACGTGAAGTTCAAAGGTCACAGCAAATGCCTACCCTGACCATCATGGATAAAGATCGCCCAAGTTTGCTGGGGCTGGAATGGTTCAACCCGCTGGGCATCGAAGGGACTGGCACGTGAGCAACACTGAGTGGGAAGAGTCTTTGAAGTCTGAGTTTCCAGAGGTCTTCAGCGATGGATTAGGCAAGTACTTGGGGACCCCTATCACTTTTGCCCTAGATCCCAAGGTACAACCAATCTGTTTAAAGCCCAGGAGGGTACCCTTTGCCTTAAAGAAAAAATTGATGAACAATTAGATAAACTAATAGCTCAAGGGTTCTAGAGCCCACAGACCACTCCAGGTGGGAGACACCCATAGTCACACCAGTCAAGGCTGATGGGTCAGTGAGAATCTCGGGATTACAAGGGGACATTGAACCATGTGCTACAACAGAGCATATCCGTTCCAGTGGTCCATCATTTATTACATTCTCTGGGCAGGGGCACAGTCTTAGCCAAATTGGACCTGGCCCAAGCATACCAACAGTTAACAGTAGATGACTTAACTGCAGAAGCCCAAACCATTGTAACCCATCGGGGCGCATTCAAATGCAAGAGGTTACAATTGAGTAAGTGTGGCACCTGGCATATTTCAAAGCCTTATGGAAAGAATGCTACAAGGATTGCCTGGGGTGGTGCCTTATTTTGATGACGTTTTAATCTCTGCTGAAAATGACAATCAGCTACTCGAAAACTCAAAGAAGTTTTATCCAGATTTAAGAAAGCGGATTAAAAGTCAAAAAAGAAATGCATGCTAAAACTGACAAAGTAGAATTCTTGGGCTATATGATTGACAAACAGGGCATCCACCCATGGAAGCCAAAGTTCAGGCAATCAAAAGCCCCAGACCAAAATGCAAAACTGACTTGCAAGCATTCCTGGGACTTATTAATTTCTATCATATGTTTCTACCTCAGAAAGCAACCACTGCAAAACCTTTACATAGATTACTGGATAAGAAATCTGCATGGGTCTGGGGCAGAAAAGAAGAAGCTGCTTTTAACCATATCAAAAGACAAATCACTTCTGATTGTGTGCTGATACAGTTTTCTGAGAATTTACCTGTTGTACTAACTTGTGATGCATCCCCTTTTGGAGTGGGGGGTGTTGAGCCACATGCTTCCGAGTGGAAGGGAAGCCCCTATTGCATTTTACTTTCGCACCTTGACCAAAGCAGAGAGAATTACAGCCAACTGGACAAGGAAGCTTGGCAATTGTGGCAGCTGTCAAGAAGTTCCATGAGTATTTTATGGGAGAAGTTTCACCATTGTGACAGATCACAAACCTCTTTTAGGCATTGTGGCAGGAGACAGACCAGCCCACAATCCTGTCACCAAGAATGCTGAGATGGACTGAATTTCTTGCTGCTTATTCATACAAACTCATCCACAGACCTGGAAAAGACATTGGGCACGCATGCTTTGAGTCGCTGCCCACTTCCTTCACATTGAGGACCCTGCCCTCTTACACCTTTTTCTGGAACTGTTGCCAAACTTCCAGTCCATGCTGCTGAAATTGCCAGAGAGACTGCCAAAGACACTTTATTAGCTCCTATTATAGGCTGGATTAAGAAAGGTTGGCCACTTCAAGATCTACCTCAAGGTTCCCAACCTTTTAAGTCCAGACAAACTGAGTTATCTGTATTAAGAGGATGTATTTTGTGGGGTAACAGGGTGGTTATTCCTGCAAAACTACAGAAAGAGGTTTTGGAAATGTTACATGAGGGTCATCCGGGAATTGTCAGAATGAAGGGATTGGCCAGGAGTTATGTATGGTGGCCAGGTATTGACAAAATGGTTGAAAACTGGGTTGCATCCTGTCCCAACTGTCAGGAAGTCAGGCCTGCCCACCTCTCACCCCAAACAGGAATGGGAATGTCCTAGGGGCCCATGGTCCAGGATTCACATTGATTTTGCTGGCCCTACCAGAGGGCACACTTTCCTTATTGTGGTAGATGCATACTCCAGATGGTTAGAGGTTGTTCCCATGGCATCCACCACAGCAGATGCTGTTGTCAAACAGCTTAAGCTTTTGTAACTCATGGGTTGCCTGATGTACTTGTTTCTGACAATGGTCCTCAATTTACTTCCAACCTTTTTGAATCATATTTAGCACAGCAGGGTATCAGACACACCCTTACAGCCCCTGGGCATCCTTGACTAACGGCGGGCTGAGCGCATAGTGCGATACCAAGGAGAAACTCCAGCAATTGGGTCCAGGGGACATCACTGAGAAAGTTGAAAAACTACTCAGTGTCCAGCATATCACTCCCAACCCATCAACTAACTTAGCCGAGTTGTTGATGGGTAGGAAACTCAGATCTCCCCTTGACCTTCATCCCACTTACGCACAACACCACTAGATTCCACTAGCAAAACTTCGCACATTCACTGTGGGTGATTCTGTTTATGCAAAAAAACTTGTGGGTGAACCATTATGGATTCCTGCAGAGATAACCCAAATTACAGGCCCCAGGTCTTACAGGGTTCAAACTGAGGATGGTGTCCTCTGGAGCAGGCACATAGATCAGTTACGGTCCAGACTACCTCAGGAGCATCGCCATTGCTCCTCTCTGGTTCCCATACCTACTGCCTCTCCTAGGGGAAGGGGGATTATGAAGGTAATCAGCAAGCAAGAATCAACCCCATGTGTAACGAGCTAACATGACAGGAACCATCCCAAAACCTGTCACAGTGCCAACAACCATTTTTACAAATGGAAGATTGCACATCACTACCAGACTTAGGTGCTGACATTGGGTTGGAGATGGATTGGGAGGAGACCAGGTTGTAGTAACCAAACAGGTTATGACAATACTAGAAGTCCAAGTAAGGAAATGTTAACAGACACATTTCCTCCCTCACAATGTGAGAACCCCAAAACACCTGAACCATGGAGGTCTTAGCGTGCGTAAGAGCCCCACCTATTTGCAAGAGTATATTAGATAGATGGGGTTTGAGTATGGACCAAACCTAGTGGGGAGGGTGTTATGTATGCAGAGTTTGAATTGATTGGTTGTTCTTGTAAAGTGTTTGAAATCATTGGTTTAAAAGCTGGAAAACCCTGCACTCTGATTGGCTGTCAGCCGAGGCAGCCGGCTATATATAGCTGCCTCGGCTAAGCCAAATCGGGTCTGTTCTGAGCTGAAGTCACAATAAACTTTGAGCTGTAGCACTCCATCCTGCCTCTCTATGCAAACTTAACAA
>CM019154.1:36419329-36438207 GCA_009733165.1 Naja naja | reverse complement strand
TTTTCACATCTTTGTTCATAAACTTCATTAAATTTTCCTGCCCCACAGATGACTTGCAAGGTGTTTGAACAAAATATAATATAAAATATTTTATTTCATTTTTTTTTGCAAATCCAACAACATAAAAAAAAGCAACAAACAGGATAAAAAACAGCCAGTTACTTATTTTTAGAAAAAGAACCAACTGAGGAACAAATATATTACCAAACTACTGGCAAATCAAGCAAATATAGATGTTGTATATGTCATAGATGAAGAAGAATGGATCACAATTCTGAAAAAGCAGCTAGATTTATTAATACAATGATTGTCTTGTTCCAGGTCAGGAAAAGAAAGAAAAACAGAGAACAAAGAGTAGCAGAAAACCACAGGAAATAAATTCCTTGTGTATTTGTTCATAACAAATAAAATAGGACAGTTAGTTACTGGAAATACTACTTGACAGAACAGACTTTTCTAGGGGTTAATACATGGGTGGGAAACCAACAATGCCAGATTAAATTGCTTTTTTCATGTCTGGTATCTACATGCCAAGCCCTCTAGAATTGCCCTTCCTCTTCTCCTTCCAAACAGGTGTTCTATTTCCTCACCACCAAACTATTCAACATGTTCCATTTTTTATGTCTCTTAATTTACATTCTATGATGATTCTGCTCTGATCTCCCTGGCTGGTCTATTTTTGCAGGATTGGTCTGCCTTCTTTGGCTGATTGTGCTGCAAATATAGGATTGCTTCAAGCATGCTTATACCTTTCAATTTTCTTCTTCAGTGGCCCTACTGACACCTCTATGATCCTATTAGTACTTGCTTGTTACCACCTAAGTCTGTCATTAGAAGGAAGAATATTAAAATCAGACTGTATCTAAAGGTCACATATTTAGCGAATGAATAATAATAATCCATAACTATGACTCTTTCCAAATGAGTCTATTCTAGAATCCAAGCTCACATTAGAATTTGATGAGGGTGGAGTGTTGTCATCTACCACTTGTAATGGAAGGAATCATTCTTGAAAATCATTCTTGTTATACTTTTTAAATTGCATCTGATTCTTTAAAAAGCAGAACTGAAGGAACATTTCAAGCTAAGCACAAATATCCCTTTGGAAACCTCCATCTAGTCTGTAGGTAGATAAACTAAGTGGTTGATTTCCTGAGAGATTCAGGAAAACTCTCAGAGTTTTCTAGTAGTTTGGAGCAGTGGTGGGATTCAACTTTTTTTACTTCATGTTTCCATCAAGCATAGTTCAAACACTTCACAATGGACTCACATTTATGATAGTTGCAGTGTCTCAGGGTCATGTGATCCAGTGGTGGGATTCAAATTTTTACTACCGGTTCTATGGGTGTGGCTTGGTGGTGGCAGGAGAAGGATACCGTAAAATCTCCAGTCAGAGAAGCGATATTTGCTGGTTCTCGAACTACTCAAATTTTCCACTACCGGTTCTCCAGAACTGGTCAGAACCTGCTGAGTACCACCTCTGGTTTGGAGTAGCAGTTAAGGCACCAGGCTAGAAAGCAAGAAGCCATGGGTTCAAATCCCACCTTAGCCATGAAAGCCAGCTGGATGACCTTAGGCCAGTCACTATCCCACATTCCAAACTGTTAAGTTTGCATGAAGAGTCAGATGCGGAGTGCTTCAGTGAAGAGTTTATTAGTGACTACAGCTCATAACAGACCGATTTGGCTGGGCTGCTGGCTTATAGCCAGCAGCCACAGTTGCCAGCCAATCAGAGTGCAGGATTTTCCCGCACTTTTTAAACCAATCATTTCTGACATTTTACAAGAACAGTTCAAATTAAACCATGACATTCAAACCTGCATACATAACACAAACCATCTCACATCATTGTTGTTGTGGTTGAAAATAGGAGGAGGAAAGTGTTTTGGACATGTCTGTTGCCCTGAGTCATTTGTAAAAATAATAAAAGCCAGATACAAACAAATAAATAGTTGAATTCTTCTTTGCCAGGATAGTAGTACTTTATAGAGAAGCCCAGTGAGAAAAACGAGATGAGTGAACTGAAGAAGCTGTGGAGATTCTCAGTCATCCAGGTTGTGGTTGTCCCAAAGTTGTTTTTTTCAAAGGCAGTTGGACTTTTCTTTGCTTTTTTCCTTGAAGATAGCTTTCAAGAAGTTTCTTCAGCTCTGAAGAAGCTGAAGAACCTTCTTGGATGAGAAGTGAAACGTCTTGAAAGAAAAACCAGAAAGTCCACTTGCCTCTTGAAAAAGCACCTTTGGGACAACTGCAACCTGGATGACTGAAAATCTCCACAGACAAAATGCACACATCCCTTGGCCAACACAATTCCATAAATGCAAGAGCATCACACCTCATCTGTGAACATTTCATCAAGGATCTTTGCTCTGAAATAATTTTTGAAAGCCAATTCCGTGTTCCTAAATTGAATGAGAAAACTGATATACAAGGGCAGAATTCTACTAGTACAATCTTAGGGATGGCAGTGAGAAGAGAAATCAGAATTGAAGCTAAGCCAATGCAGTTGTCCTGAGGGAAGACAGATGACATTTTGTGAATGAGCCTTGTTCTTTGTGGCCATCATCTTTCCTTTTCGCACTTCTCAGACACATAGAAAAAGTGTTGGAAGTTTTGTGTTTAAATGGCACGTTGAGCTCTAAGTCTGAGAGAGCAATGCTATCATTTATTGTTAAAAGACGAGGTTGAACTAATAGATTCTCCCTGCAGAAAAATTAAAAAGGATTAATAATAAACTCCAAAGGCATCTAGGAGTGGGGTTCTTGTTTCTAATTCAGCTAGACAAAAAGTAATTCCTGACGAAAAATGTTTGGAGAGGAAATGCTTAATCTTCCTAATGCCTGAACAGGGATACTAATGAGTGTTTTGAATCCAAATATTTTAAAACAACATTTCCTCCTTCTCTCAGACACAGAGTTAGAAAAATGAGTGTATTTTTATAAGAGTAGAAAGAAGACACAACGTTGTATACGTGCATATAGAATTCTTGGTGCTCTCTAAACTTGGTTGTTTGTCCAAAGGCATTTCATTACCCAGCTAGATAATTGCCTCAGTTTCAGAGAGTGTGAGTTTTGCTGCAGGTTTATAGCCATCAATTTGTACTCTCAGTTTTGGTGGAGGTATAGTTTACTCCTTGGTGATTCCTTGATTATTCTTTTCTGTCTGAATGTTTGTCTTGGGTTAACCCCTGCTTATCTGAATGTTGGCCACTGGAAAGGCTGTGGTGTAGTCTTTTTGTTTCCTTCTTTTGGTTTATTGACTTTTTAAAGTGGTGTGTAAATCTAGCTTATCTCTAGATGTCTATTGATGGCAGATTTGTCTGAATGCCAAACTTCCAGTTCACTGGCATTTTTGGATTTGGTTTGGAGATGCTAATAGTTTCCTGATTGAAATGTGAGTTGAGTCTGTCCATCTGTTGTGAATTAAGGAGTTTTTGTCATATCTTCTGACTGATGGTGGTATTCATGGCTGCTAATCTTCTACCTGCTGTCCTACACAGTGTCTGTTATACTACTATATATAAACAGGCAGCAAATGCTCAATTCACCTGAACTGAGGATATTTTTTTTTATTTACATTTATATGCCGCCCTTCTCCCAAGACTCAGGGCTTACAATTTTGGAGCACAACCAATGCGCTCAGCAATAGCCTTCATTCCATTGTATATGCCTGCTTATTACTAAGCGGCATTTTTACAAGGTCAGCTAATTGCCCCCAACAATCTTGGGTCCTCAATTTACCTACCCAGGGAGGATGGAAGGCTGAGTCAACCTTGAGCCTGGTGGGATTCGAGCCTACAGTAATTGTAGACAGCTGGATCTTAAGAGCAGGCATTTAACAGCCTGAGCCACCAAAGCTCTTTTATTATATTACCTAATATAATGTAAGAACTAAATCATTCAAATGAAATCAGCCTTCTAATTACAGCCAGATATGTCCTCCACTATCTTGTGGAATAGAAGAGCTAGCACGATATAGTTATCTCTGGTTGGTAGCCTCTGATGTTCAAGAAATAGGGAAACAATAACTGCCTGCAGCCAAAATAAGCTTTATTAGACTATTTGGCATGGTTTTTCTTATTCATTTTTCATAATTTGGTCCAGATCAATGCAAACGACTCTTAATGTATGTCTCAGGTTAGTGGCTGAGGTGACCATCTGTGCTGATAGATTTGAATAAGATCTAATGTGAGGACAATAAATAAGAGTGTCTAGAAGAAAGATAGGCAAAGTTATGGGGTTAATCAGACTCTTGGCCTTTCCAGCCGACTGCCTGGATAATGAAATAAATCTGTTTGATCCTAACAAAGATAGGCTTGAAATACAAATCTCCTGGAGAAGAGGCACAATGCATTATTTCCAAACTTCTTCCAGTCAAAATCCATGCTTTCACTGAAAAATAGTTAACTTCAAGCCTCCTGATACTTGAAAATTTGCTTTTTTTTAGGATCTATACAAAAAAAGCCTCTTTCCTCATCATGGTTTTTAAAAGACAATTCCTTTTTGAACCTCATTCACATGTTGTAGCTCAACCCAAGTCTGTCCGCAATCCAACATCCCCCCCTCCCTCCTCAGTCCAGTCTAATTCACTGGGTTACAGAAATGCTGGCGTGAAATAAAAAGAAGATTCTTTGGTTTACTCTTTGCTTTCTGCTAGAAGAGAGAACATTAAGAGTAGAAATAAGAGCCTCTTCTGAGAGAGAGAGAGAGAGAGTAGATAGATAGATAGATAGATAGATAGATAGATAGATAGATAGATAGATACAGACAGACAGACAGACAGACAGACAGATAGATAGATAGGAGAGATGATAGATGATAGTAGATAGATAGATAGATAGATAGATAGATAGATAGATAGATAGATAGATAGAGATGGATAGATGTCATTGTTATGTATGCAGAGTTTGAATTGATTGGTTGTTCTTGTAAAGTGTTTGAAATCATTGGTTTAAAAGTGCGGGAAAACCCTGCACTCTGATTGGCTGTCAGCCGAGGCAGCAGGCTATATATAGCTGCCTTGGCTAAGCCAAATCGGGTCTGTTCTGAGCTGAAGTCACAATAAACTTTGAGCTGTAGCACTCCGCGTCCTGCCTCTCTATGCAAACTTAACACTGGTGATGAAGGTGGGATTTCCCTGAAGAGAAGGCAACACGGAACAGAGAAGAGTGAGATGGCTGCGCTGAACACACCCCCAGCCCCATTCGACCCGACGAATGAAGACTGGGAGTCGTATGCAGATCGGTTTCAGATGTATCTGGAAGGAAATGATCTGGCCGCGATTTCTGAGCAGCGGAAGAGGGCGGTCTTTCTCACGTATTGCGGTCCGGCAGTTTTCAAGATGGCGAAGGCACTCGCTGGCGCAGCAGACATGAAGGTAATGGCATGGCCTGATCTGGAGAGGCTTTTAAGGGCACACTACGTGCCCCAAGTATTGTGCCTCGTTAAGAGACATGAGTTTTATCGCCACGATCAGGGAGAAGACGAAAGCATAAATGACTTCGTGGCAAGTTTAAGAGACATTGGGGGTGCGTGCGAATTCAGCAGCTTAGAGGAGGCCATGCATGATCGTTTCGTTTTGGGCCTTAAAGACAAGGTTTTGCAGAGCAAATTGCTGATGAAACCTAAGATCACGCTGAAAGAAGCCATAGAAGAAGCGTCTTCAGCAGAGGCCACCAAATTCTCAGCAGCAGCCATGAGAAAGATGAACAAGACTATGGGCCATTCTGAGGGGGAGAAGACCACCACAACCCATTTTGATGAACTGGATTCTGAGTCAGATCACAGTGAAGAAGAAGAAGGAATTAATAGACTCAGAATGGAGCGGAAATGAAACAACCTGAGAAGGAAGGGGCGTGATTTCCACTGCATAGGTTGTGGGGGGAACCACCCCCGCACTGAATGCAAGTTCCTGGACACCATTTGCCTCCGTTGTGAAAAAAGAGGGCACATTGCAAGAGTCTGCAAATCATCCAGAACTCCACCAAACAGAAGGAAGTTTGCTGCAAACAACAAAGACAGAGAAGTCAAGCCGAACAACTTCAGTGAAAAAATGGAGTGCAACTCAGAAGCAAGTGGAAGGAATGAAGCTCATCAAACAGTAACTATTGGTCATTCATCCCCCTTAAATAACAGGAAAGTGCATGTCAAGGTATTCATTGAAGGAAGGCCTTGCCAAATAGAAGTGGACTCAGGTTCATATTTATCCATGGTGTCATGGGACACTATTCAAAGACTGATACCAGACATTCAGAAGACTCACTTCAAGAAGCAGGCATTAACTCTTAAAGACTACCAAGGGAGCAAGATTCCAGTAGTTGGAACAAGAGAATTCAACGTGAAGTTCAAAGGTCACAGCAAATGCCTACCCCTGACCATCATGGATAAAGATCGCCCAAGTTTTCTGGGACTGGAGTGGTTCAACCCGCTGGGCATTGAAGTGACTGGCATCAATCACGTGAGCAACACTGAGTGGGAAGAGTCTTTGAAGTCTGAGTTTCCAGAGGTCTTCAGTGACAGATTAGGCAAGTACTTGGGGACCCCTATCACTTTTGCCCTAGATCCCAAGGTACAACCAATCTGTTTAAAGCCCAGGAGGGTACCCTTTGCCTTAAAGAAAAAAATTGATGAACAATTAGATAAACTAATAGCTCAAGGGGTTCTAGAGCCCACAGACCACTCCAGGTGGGAGACACCCATAGTCACACCAGTCAAGGCCGATGGGTCCGTGAGAATCTGCGGGGATTACAAGGGGACATTGAACCATGTGCTACAACAGAGCGCATATCCGTTCCAGTGGTCCATCATTTATTACATTCTCTGGGGGGCACAGTCTTCGCCAAATTGGACCTGGCCCAAGCATACCAACAGTTAACAGTAGATGACTTAACTGCAGAAGCCCAAACCATTGTAACCCATCGGGGCACATTCAAATGCAAGAGGTTACAATTGAGTAAGTGTGGCACCGGCATATTTCAAAGCCTTATGGAAAGAATGCTACAAGGATTGCCTGGGGTGGTGCCTTATTTTGATGACGTTTAATCTCTGCTGAAAATGACAATCAGCTACGAGAAACTCAAAGAAGTTTTATCCAGATTTAAGAAAGCGGGATTAAAAGTCAAAAAAGAAATGCATGCTAAAACTGACAAAGTAGAATTCTTGGGCTATATGATTGACAAACAGGGCATCCACCCCACGGAAGCCAAAGTTCAGGCAATCAAAGAAGCCCCCAGACCAAAATGCAAAACTGACTTGCAAGCATTCCTGGGACTTATTAATTTCTATCATATGTTTCTACCTCAGAAAGCAACCACTGCAAACCTTTACATAGATTACTGGATAAGAAATCTGCATGGGTCTGGGGCAGAAAAGAAGAAGCTGCTTTTAACCATATCAAAAGACAAATCACTTCTGATTGTGTGCTGATACAGTTTTCTGAGAATTTACCTGTTGTACTAACTTGTGATGCATCCCCTTTTGGAGTGGGGGTGTTGAGCCACATGCTTCCCAGTGGAAGGGAAGCCCCTATTGCATTTTACTCTGCACTTTGACTAAAGCAGAGAGAATTACAGCCAACTGGACAAGGAAGCATTGGCAATTGTGCAGCTGTCAAGAATTTCATGAGTATTTATATGGGAGAACATTTACCATTGTCACAGATCACAAGCCTCTTTTAGGCATTGTGGCAGGAGACAGACCAACGCCCACAATCCTGTCACCAAGAATGCTGAGATGGACTGAATTTCTTGCTGCTTATTCATACAAACTCATCCACAGACCTGGAAAAGACATTGGGCACGCAGATGCTTTGAGTCGCTGCCCACTTGCTTCGCACATTGAGGACCCTGCCCCTCTTACACCCTTTTTCTGGAGACTGTTGCCAAACTTCCAGTCCATGCTGCTGAAATTGCCAGAGAGACTGCCAAAGACACTTCATTAGCTCCTATTATAGGCTGGATTAAGAAAGTTTGGCCACTTCAAGATCTACCTCAAGGTTCCCAACCTTTTAAGTCGAGACAAACTGAGTTATCTGTATTAAGAGGATGTATTTTGTGGGGTAACAGGGTGGTTATTCCTGCAAAACTACAGAAAGAGGTTTTGTAAATGTTACATGAGGGTCATCCGGGAATTGTCAGAATGAAGGGATTGGCCAGGAGTTATGTATGGTGGCCAGGTATTGACAAAATGGTTGAACACTGGGTTGCATCCTGTCCCAACTGTCAGGAAGTCAGGCCTACCCCACCTCTCACCCCCAAACAGGAATGGGAATGTCCTAGGATTCCCATGGTCCAGGATTCACATTGATTTTGCTGGCCCTACCAGAGGGCACACTTTCCTTATTGAGGTAGATGCATACTCCAGATGGTTAGAGGTTGTTCCCATGGTATCCACCACAGCAGATGCTGTTGTCAAACAGCTTAAGAAACTTTTTGTAACTCATGGGTTGCCTGATGTACTTGTTTCTGACAATGGTCCTCAATTTACTTCCAACCTTTTTGAATCATATTTAGCACAGCAGGCATCAGACACACCCTTACAGCCCCTGGGCATCCTTCGGCTAACGGCCGGGCTGAACGCATGGTACGCTTTACCAAGGAGAAGCTCCAGCAACTGGGTCCTGGGGACATCACTGAGAAAGTTGAAAAACTTCTCAGTGTTCAGCATATCACTCCCAACCCATCAACTAACTTAACCCCAGCCGAATTGTTGATGGATAGGAAACTCAGATCTCCCCTTGACCGCCTTCATCCCACTTACGCACCCAATGCACCACTAGATTCCACTGGCAAAACTCGCACATTCACTGTGGGTGTTTCTGTTTATGCAAAAAAACTTGTGGGTGAACCATTATGGATTCCTGCAGAGATAACCCAAATTACAGGCCCCAGGTCTTACAGGGTTCAAACTGAGGATGATGTCCTCTGGAGCAGGCACATAGATCAGTTACGGTCCAGACTACCTCAGGAGTATCGCCATTGCTCCTCTCTGGTTCCCGTACCTACTGCCTCTCCTAGGGGAAGGGGGATTATGAAGGTAATCAGCAAGCAAGAATCAACCCCATGTGTAACAAGCTAACATGACAGGAACCATCCCAAAACCTGTCACAGTGCCAACAACCATTTTTACAAATGGAAGAGTGCACATCACTACCAGACTTAGGTGCTGACATTGGTTTGGAGATGGATTGGGAGGAGAGACCAGGTTGTAGTAACCAAACAGGTTATGACAATACTAGAAGTCCAAGTAAGGAAATGTTAACAGACACATTTCCTCCTTCACAATGTGAGAACCCCAAAACACCTGAACCACGTAGGTCGCAACGTACACGTAAGAGCCCCTCCTATTTGCAAGAGTATATTAGATAGGTGGGGTTTGAGTATGGACCAAACCTAGTGGGGAGGGGTGTTATGTATGCAGAGTTTGAATTGGTTGGTTGTTCTTGTAAAGTGTCTGAAATCATTGGTTTAAAAGTGCGGGAAAACCCTGCACTCTGATTGGCTGTCAGCCAAGGCAGCAGGCTATATATAGCTGCCTCGGCTAAGCCAAATCGGGTCTGTTCTGAGCTGAAGTCACAATAAACTTTGAGCTGTAGCACTCCGCATCCTGCCTCTCTATGCAAACTTAACAGTCATGTCCCTGTTGGAGTCTGACTCTGAGGGAGAGGAGGAACAGCTGACAGGGAATGGAAGTGTGGCTCCAGAGGTTGTGGAGGAGGCTAGGCAGTCAGAGGAAGACCCAGGCCCATCCCATCTCCATCCTAGGGCACGAAGGGAGGAGAGGATAAGGGAGAGACGTGGTCTCTGGGGGAGGAAAGGGCCTTAATCCTCTTCATGGGCTGCAGCTGTGAGAACTGTTTTAAAGGATGGACATGCATATGGGCCAGTGCTGGAAACAAAGCATGGAAATATCTCTAGTCTGTCATTCCTCTTTGAGTTTGGCATCCTTCCCAGTGTATGTTCTGTTATCTGTGGATGTCCTCCAGCCCTTATCTTGCCTGGTTTGTGTTGTTTTTTTCCCCTCCTTCTTGTAACTGCTTGTGTGGGAGTTTTTTGTCTCCAGTCAAGGATATTTGGAGCTTTGAAGCCAAGTGAAGGAATAAAAGGGGCTTCACCTGTTTTTGTGACTGTGTTTATTTTGTATCCCACCCTGGGTCATCACAATAGATAGATGATAGATAGTTAGTTAGTTAGATAGTTAGATAGATAGATAGATAGATTGATAGATAGATTGATAGAGATAGATAGATAGATAGATAGATAGATAGATAGATAGATAGATAGATAGATATACACACACATACATATACATACACACATGTATGTATGTATGCATGTATATGTTTGATTTGCTTGAATGACTATGAGCAACTGATTATGGGGGATGATATTAGGACTACTGTGGAGAGAGATGAACCACTCTTTTTCCTGTTCCTGTAACATTAGCTCAGGAAAACACAGAGAATGTTCCTGCATGGCATTCTCCCAGCTGAACCCTTAGCAGGAAGAGAAAGAGGCTACTCTGAGCCCAGGAGGCAGGGTAAGGTTCCTGTCAATGGGGAAATGGCCTGCCTACAAACCCTGTAGAGCTTTAACATTTCCAACGGAAAGATTGCCTTCAGTGCAATTTCAGATACATTATAACTGAGCTGGAAATAATAAATAAATGCCTGAGATCACACAGTTCTGGAGCAATGCAAAGACCCATGCGGAAATCTTTGTGACATCGTGACAACTTGTGACATTGCACAAGCCCATGGGGAAAAAACTACACTTTTCTAAGGCCGCTTGATTATTTCTTCCATCCAAGGCAGAAAACCTTTGTCCTTATTGTTGAAGTACCAGTGTTAGAGCTAAGGAAGCGCTGGAAGATAAAATGGAAGAACAGATGGCTTGGATGGAAGAAGGGAATATATGAGAAGACAGTGGTAATAGAACTTATTTACATAATGAATAATTATAGCATGAGTTTACTACTGGGGAGGGTGAGAAAGAAGTCAGAAATTCTTCTCAGATGTAATACCAGTCACGGAGAATATTTGTAGCTCAGGGTTGAAATGAGAGGTCCTTGATGCTCTTTACTTATTTTGGCTAATGAAATGCCTGCAAGAAAACCACCAAGCTCAGAGAGCACCAAGGATCCCTCATCATACGTGTGCATTGTCTCCAAGCTAGGGAATAATTCAAAGAATCTGCAATGTGTCCCTTGTGTGTTCTTCCTCATTTCATCCTACAGAATATTGATCTAGTCCTTAATCTTTAATATTTATTTAATTTGTGCCTGCTTTTATTATTTATTATCACAGCTTCTGGAGGCAAGTCGTTCCACTGATCAATTGTTCTCACTGTCAGGAAATGGCTCCTTAATTCCAGGTTGCTTCTCTCCTTGATTAGTTTCCATCCATTGTTTCTTGTCATGCTCTCTGGTGCTTTGGAAAATAAGTTGACCCCGGGGGTGGGATTAAAAAATCCTAGCAACTGGTTCTCTGCCCAGTTGCTGGGTAGGCGTGGCCATGGTGGGCGTGGACTACCGGAACTTTTTGGGGGGGGGGCATGTTTTGCCTTCCCCAGAGTCCGGAGGGTTCCCTCAGGCCTCTGGGAGGGTGAAAACGGCATCCCGGGGCTCCAGAGGGCCTCTGGAAGCCAGAAACAGGGCCGTTTCCTAAGGTGACCAACCGTCCTCCTTTAGGGAGGACAGTCCTTCTTTTGTAGGTTCTGTCCTCTCTCGAAAAGTGTCCTCCTACATGTCCTCCTTTTTGATATTTGAAGACTAATCTGTAAATCTCCGTATTTGATCGATGCCGATCCGATCCGTTGTGTGTGATGTGACGTATTTGTATTTGACATGATGATTCGTCAAGGCTCAGTACAGTGCAGCGAGACGCGATTATGAGACACATGTGCTCCACACAGAAGAATTGTTTTGAGAGAGTGTGCCATGTGCAAGAGTGCGCCGTGCACAAGAGTGCGCCACATGCAAGAGTGCGCCACATGCAAGAGTGTGCTGCATGCAAGAGTGCACCGTGCGCAAGTGGCTTTGTTTTTTTTTCTTCAATTTATTTGTGTCCTCCTTCTCATTGTAAAAATGTTAGTCACCTTATGTTTCCGGACTTCCAGAACTTCTGGTTTGACCATTTTTCACCTTCCCCAGAGTCTGGAGGCTTCCCTTGGGCCTCTGGGAGGGCAAAAATGGCCTCCCCCGGGCTCTGGAGGGCCTCCAGAAGTCAGAAACAGGCCCATTTCTGGACTTCCAGAACTTCTGGTTCGGCCCATTTTTCGCCCTCCCAGAGCCTCAGCGCAGACCCTGCACTTACCTGCATCCAAAATGGGCCACATGGAGACTCCTGGAAGTGACGGGGTGTGGGGGGGACAGGGCCAGCCAGTGGTTCAACTACCAGTTAGGCGAACCAGATGTAAATTTAACATCCGTGACATTAACTCTGAGATTCAAGGTGTTGGTATTAACATTCAAAGTCCTTCATGGCTTGGGTCCAGGGTATTTGCGGGAGCGTCTCCTGCCGATATCGAATACTGATCGCCCTGTGCGTGCGCACAGACGGGGACTCCTCGGAGTGCCGTCCGTGAGACAGTGTCGGCTGGCGGTGCCCCGGGAAAGGGCCTACTCTGTTGCAGCTCCCGCCTTGTGGAACCAACTCCCTCTGGAGCTCCGTTTGGCTCCTGATCTCCGCTCTTTCCGCCTCCATTTGAAAACCTGGCTGTTTGAGCAGGCCAGGCTGGACTGACCTCTTGGGGTGGGGGTGTTTAAAATTGTTTTAAATTTTAAATTAGTTTTAAATTAGTTTCACTTATTGGGCTTGTTTAAGTTTAACTCTTTTTAATATATTTATTGTTGTATTTTAGTTGTGAGTCCAAGTCAATTATAAATAAAATGAAAAACTCTGAGTCTTTCATTTCTCTAGGCTAGCCAAACCCAAATCCTGCAACCGTTGTTCATATATGGCTTTTTATATGTGCATGAAAGGCATTTCCCTGGGAAAGGGAAGCTAGCTGTTTCCTTCCCTAGTGCTGCTTTTGGCTGAGAAACTCCTACGCTGGTGACGCATAGAGCTTGAGGATGCAGATCAACCTGAACTGCAGCTGATCAGTGGTGGCAACAGGGGGATGTGAGGCGAAGTAGAAGGAAGAGCCGTCACCCCCACCTCCCAATGCTTCCGGGTGCAATTTCTCCACTGCATCTGTCAGATGTTGTTTGGGCTGCTCTCAAACAGCCTGGGGAATCAGCTGCCAGGCTTGGGAGAAGGAGAGATTGCTCTTTACTTACCAGAAGTCCAATCCCAGAGATCAGCTCTGAAGGAGGGAGACCTGAGAGGTCCTTCTCCTTCTAAGAATTGTTCTCCAAGCTGGGAGCGGTATGGGAAAAGTTGAGAGTCAGTTCTGCTCTCCCTTTGCAATCTCCCAACCTCGCCAAGAGCTTGGGCAAAGTTTCAGCTGTCTTTTGTCAAATGGCCCAACCAGATTGCATGATCCAATGTTGGGATTCACATTTTTTTTTACTACTGGCTCTGTGGGCATGGCTTGGTGGGCGTGGTGTGGCTTGGTGGGCGTGGCTTGGTGGGTGTGGCAGGGGGAAGGATACTGCAAAATCCCCATTCCCTCCCCACCCCATTAACCTGCTTTCCAGCTCCGTTTCTCCTGTGCAGGGCAACAAAAGAAGACCCAGCCGATCAGCTGGGACTCAGGAGGCAGAGAATAGATGGGGCGGGGCCAGTCAGAGGTGATATTTGTTCAGTTCCCCAAACTACTCAAAATTTCTGCTACTGGTTCTCCAGAACTGGTCAGATCCTGCTGAATATCACCTCTGGCATGATCCCCCTGCAAAAAAAGACTAGAAAGGTCAGTATAATTTAAAGCCATTTTGAATGTTTTCACTTTTATTGAAGTAGAACAGTTTGGGCATTGATTCAGCTCAGTTTAAATGTTTACCAGATAACCCTTGTTCCGTCCACCCCATTTGGCCAAAACATGAAGTTGCTTCAGGCATTTTGATACTTTCTCACTATCTACGTTAAGTATAGAATGCAAATCTTGAAGAAACTCAGACTGAATCATTTATTCCCCATCTTCACCACTCCAAAGTGAAAACCCCGTATCAAATCATCTTCTCCCCTAATCCCAGATCCCCAATTCAAGCCAGCTAATTTGCATAAAGCCACTTTCCCTGATCCCTGGATACACCATCTTCATAGACAACAGCGGGTGGCAGCAGGAAGATTTCCATAGGAAGCTCTGGCTTCTTGTGGGTGAGGATCTTATGTTAGTCTCTTAACCATTGAAGCTCAGAAGGAATTTAGAGAGTGATGCAGAATAAAGTACTTCTGACAGGTACAGAAGATTATATGCCATTTTGGTCCTACTGAGTAAAGAGGTGGGGAGTTTTGGAGGGAGTAATCAATGCTAAGAAAGTTGTGCTAAATGCCTCTTAGACTTCATCTACAAAAGGAACATTTTCCTGGCTCCTTATCTGAACAGTCTCTTCCTTTCTCTTGTGGATCTTCTTATCCTCTTCGTATCAGCTGTACTGGACCAGCCTGAGCACATTTTTTCTCATCCAGGCTCATGGCCATCATGAGGATGGAGAAAATGACATTTTGGTGACTGAGGTCATACTTAATATTTGGAGGGGAGAAACAAGGACCACAGAAGATTAGGAATAGGCTTATTATCTGTCTGTCTGAAGGATATAGGGGTGTCCACAGAAAGTGGAATAGGGTTAAAAGAAAACTCAAGATGATAGTCCCAACTGCATGATCAAAGCTCTGCTCTGCATGTTAAAAAGGACATGGGACTTCAATCTCAAGGTTGAGACCACTATCTTGACTTTTAAAAACCTCTTGTGGATGTCCCTGAAATGTTAGGGGACCAAAGGCTATGAAGAACGTTGCAGGAATTGTCTAGTTTAATGAAAAGAAAGACTAGGGATGATGTGATAGCAGCGTTCCAATAATCTAAGGATTTGCCACAACGAAGTCAACCTCTTCCAAAGCACTACAAGGCAAGACAAGCATCAATGAATGGAAACTAATCAAGAGAGAACCAACCTAAAGCTAAGGAGAATTTCCTGACTGTTAGAACAACTGATCAGTGGAACAACTTGCCTTCAGAAGCTGTGGGGCTGCAACCCTGGAGGTTTTTAAGAAGAGACTGGACAGCCATTTGTATGAAATGGTATAGGGTGGTGGTAGTCAACCTGGTCCCTACCTCCCACTAGTGGCGTTCAAGCTTTCATGGTGGGCGGTTTTGTCCCCTACTTTATAAATCACCATTACCATGGAACCGGTGGGCGTTTAGAGAAAATTTTACTACTAACAGAGATACAAAAGTGGGCGGTAGGTATACAAAGGTTGACTACCCCTGGTATAGGGTTTCCTATACCATTTCCTATACCTTGAGCAGGGGTTTCCTATACCTTGAACAGGGGTTGAAGATCTCCAAGGTTTCGTCCAAGTTCTATTCTATTAAAAAGAAGAAGACTAAACATATTTCTTCATACCTGTTCCATGTGTTGTAAAGCAACGGGGCATGTATGCATAACAAATGTGATAATTGAAATTGCTTTCAGAATGAACATATCAGTGCCAAGATTTGGCTCAGGCACATATAAAGTAAAGGATTAATTAATGATGATTGTTTCTTGCTTGCAAAGATTTTTGTTCGGCATTCCAGCTCTGGTGATAGCTGGCCAGATGTCACCAGAAAGTTCCTTGAGGCTTCCTTGATTTATGATTCAACCCTTGCAAAAACACTGCCATCTCACAATAAACATCACCCAGTTACTGAATTAACTCATTATCTGGGTTTATGTAATTTCATTAAAAAAACATGAATAAAACCCTTAATAAAATTAAACAAAAAAGCTTTATAAACTAACCAGACTGGCTGGTTTCACATATGCTAAGACACAAACCATTATTCCCACTGTTCAAGCTTTTGCACATTGGACAAATATAGCTTGTAGGTCTTTCACTGACCTGATTAAGTGTATTGTGTGAACGTAGCCAGCAGGAGAGATAGAAAAGTGCAAGCAGGTGCCAGATAAGATTTGTTTTTAAAGTAATATCAAATGCACAACATCTTTCAATTAAAAGACAACAAAGTGTCCTACTTTGAGGGCAGGGAAGAATGATACATTTTCTTTACAACGCTGTCTCTAGAAGGTACTTTCTCCTCAAAATTATTTCTAAAAGAGCAAAAAGCTTTTCTAAGGAAGAATGAAAAAGAAAACGATTAAGTTTACTCTGACCTTTTGTGTCTCCCTCCTCACACACAGACACAAGGATAGTACCTCTTTTTCTTCTGTTCCACACTTTTTAAAAAAAAACCAAAGCTCTAATCTTTGTGAAAATGGCTAACAGCCATTGAGTTTCTCACTTGGCTGTGTTTTGTTCGACTGGCACCCTTAGTTCTAAAAATAATGTTTCCTATTCTTAGCAGCCAGAATTGTTTACTCAGGATTCATCCCTGTACAAAACGGCAGGATTATTTGATTTATTTATTTTTTTAAATAAAAAACTGAAGCCCAGCTTGGACACGGAATCTTCATAGTTCCTTTAAAAGGATGTCCAGGAATACAAATCTAAATGCAGAAAACTGATTTATTAGAAGGGAGTGACCACAATCGCAAACATTTATAATAGCAAACTGTAAGTGGGTGAATGGGAGAGAAGAAAGGTGGGAATTGCTGACCCTCAGCCGGAACATTAGATGACTCTTAACAAGAGAATTTTAGTTCAATTAATTGCCTTAGGAAGGATACGGTGTTGCAAGGTTACAATATTTAAGATATTTTAGCTTGGAAAAATGGGAGAGCAAGCATAACATTATGATTGATGTATAGGGTTTTTCTTCCCTGTGCAAGATACAAGAAAACCATAGAGGAAAATATTTATTTGCAAAACATCCAATGGAATAGACCTCTCGGTCATTTACAGGGGAGGATTAAAAGGAGTCTTGTGACTTTGTCAAGATTAAGAAGCTTATTAGCAGCTAATCTATTACAGTTCACAATGCATGTCATCCATTAGGATGTAAGTGCATTGCCCCCTCCACAAAAGCTAATAAATCTGGTAACCTTTAAGGTGTTCTCTTCATGTAGAATAAAATTTGCTACCACAACATGCAATGTTTTGTGAATCCAGCCAATTGCAATTCATTAAAGGTGGGAGAGGAACACGCCATGCAAACAGCTGTGAACATACACCCAAGGATTACATTTTAAGTATCCATGGATCAAGCCAGGTTTTAAACCTTGCCTTGAACAGTTGACTCATGAAAACCTCCTCTTTGACAAATGCAACAGAAATGACAGCTGGCAATATGCAGTCAGAGAAAAGACATGTGCAAGAAGGAATGAAGCATTGCCAAGAGCCCTTATTAACCAGTGCACTCAGAGATAAAACTAAGACCATCTGTTGCCTTGATGGTTCTGCTAACCGTAATTGCTAATAGAGGAAAACATGGAAGAGATTCTAGCTGAATATAGAAACCTGGGATGAGAGGGAGATATGGGTTCTTTTTTTTTGCATTTATAGATAATTACTTATAGAGAAGGGCAGATTGGTCCTCAGAGCGCTGCCCAATTTCACTGAAAACCTTTCACTGTTGCCAAGTTGAAGTGCTCTCTACCTCAACCATAACAATACAAGAGCACACAATAGATACAAACTCAAGGGTTTTTTTTAATTATATTTATATGCCGCCCTTCTCCGAAGACTCAGGGTGCTTACAATTTTTGGGATACAACCCAATGTGCTCAGCAATAGCCTTCATTCCATTGTATATGCCTGCTTATTACTAAGCGGCATTTTTACAAAGTCAGCTTATTGCCTCCAACAATCTTGGGTCCTCAATTTACCTACCCCGAGAGGATGGAAGGCTGAGTCAACCTTGAGCCTGGTGGGATTCGAGCCTGCACTAATTGCAGGCAGCTGGAACTTAAGTGCTAGGCATTTAACAGCCTGCACCACCAAGGCCACCAAGGTTAATCGCACCAAACTTGATTGCAGGAAATACGACTTCAGCAACAGAGTGGTCAATGTCTGGAATACTCTACGTGATTCTGTGGTTTCTTCCCCAAACCACAAAAACTTTAACCTTAGACTGTCTACTATTGACCTCACCCCTTTCCTAAGAGGTCTGTAGGGGCGGCATAAGTGCACCAAGCCTACTGTCCCTGTCCTATTGTTTCTTTTATTTTTCTTACATGTATTCATTTAATGTATTCACAACTATGTTTATCCTTGTAAGCAATTGACAAAATAAATACATAAATAATAAATAAATAAATGAATAAATAAATAAATAAATAAATGAATGAATGTTGAGTTAGCAGAGAACCACTGAAATGAAATTCCCAATTGCTGCTCCTATCCTGCCTCTATGATTCCTTTCCCAGTCTGGGGATATAAGCTGGCTTCCCTCCAAGGTCCTGGAAACAAACCTTCTCAGATCTGATATACTATTGTCAGAAGAAATGTCCATCTGGGTTCAGTTCCAAGTGGATGAAAGACACTGGAAACAGGGAGGCTACTTGGAAGGATGGTTAAATGGTGAACAGGACCAGATGGGTTTGAAGTCCTGGGTAGCTGACCACATGGAGTGGACAGTGAGTGTTATTTATACCCTCTCTTGGGCTTTGACCTTGAGCATCCTGTTCCTATGGCAAGGCCATGACTCCCATGTGGAGTCATGTTTATCTGAATCGAGTTTGGTTGAACCTTGCTGAGTGATGTAATGAAGAGGCTTGGTTGTGCCATGGAGTGAGCTAAATAATCCTATTATGTCCCGGAGGGTCATATCTTAATCCCATCACCCTGGAGCTGAGGTCTTTTGTTTTGTAGATAGGCTGGCCCTGTTTTAATGTGCCAAA
>CM019154.1:36270766-36418329 GCA_009733165.1 Naja naja | reverse complement strand
TCTGGACAAAAGGCTATCCAACCTCTTCTTAAAAACTTCCAGTGATGGAGCACCCACAACTTCTGAAGGCAACCTGTTCCACTGGTTAATTGTTCTCACTGTCAGTAAATTTCTCTTTAATTCTAGGTTGGTTTTCTCATTGATTAGGTTCTCTCTCTCTCTCTCTCTCTCTCTCTCTCTCTCTCTCCCTCCCTCCCTCCTCCCTCTCTCTCTCTCTCTCACACACACACACACACTACATATTGGGATAACCTTTCAATAGGAATGGAGGCACTTGAGAAGTATCTATAGCTCTCTAAAGAGCTATAGTCGACCTGCCTAAAACTAGAGATGTGATTGATTCAGAAACTTCCTTTTGCTGGCTCTGTGATGTGACCGATGGATGATTCTTGAAGGCATCTCTCAGCCAGGAGCCACTCAGCCTCCTGCCTCTACCACCTTCTCCTCCTTTCTCCTCACAGAACTGCTGCTACTTCAGTACATATTCATAGCACCAAGAAGCAAGCGGAGAAAGCCAGAATAGATCACAAAACTACAGCGCCTCTTAGATACATCAGAAGAGTGACTCGAGTTGCTAGCTATGGACTCTTAAAGGCAGGTTTAAAACGTAAAGTCTCCTTCAAATCAAGTCTGATACCTGGTGATTTCATGGACAAACTCATGTCATTTTACTGGCAACAGTAGAGAAATGGTTTGACATCACTTTCATCCTGATGCTTTTTCAATTTCCCAGTCTAGTTTACAGCCTTGGGATTTCTGAATCTCTAAGCTTGAGCCTGCTTAGCTTCCAATCCAGACAAGGTTGGTCAGTTACTGCAAGGGGATGAGGTGAGAATGGCCTAGGGAAGAGAATTTCATCCAAGCAGTGTTACCTTGCAGAACTGATTAAAAAAAATCTGCCCAGATCTAGGAAAGAAAATTGCACAAATCAGCCACAAATTAGATGTACTTTTTGTATATGCTGCATGAATCATCATAATGGGTTGAAATTTATCTTGCAATGTCTATTTCTCAAAAGGTCTCCCAGACTTCCAATCAAAGAGGGTGATCTTTTTCAACCTTAATCTCAGGTAGAATGTGGTATTAATCATTATTTTCAAATCTCTCTTGGTTGGGTTTTTTTTGTTTGAGTTTATTCTTGGAGGTGTGTGTCGCTGTTGGGATTCTTTTCTGGTTACCAATCTTTTCATGGCTTGGAAGTTTTATTGAAAAGCTTGGCTTTCTTGGCTATCTTCTTCTTCCAGGATGAGGTTTAAACCTCCCAGTCTAGCCAATAATCCTGAGATTTCTAGGAAGTTCTAGGAATTTAAGAAAGGGGGAATTGTTTGTGATGTCTTCCTGGAACTTATTGGAAACACAGAAAATCAAGAAAAACATAGGTCTCTGGAGAGATGATTATCCATTGGAAAACAACTCTCTCTCTCCCTCCCTCCCTCCCTCCCTCCCTCCCCCATACACACACACATGTACACATGCACACAAACCTCTTAACCACCTTATAATTAGATTGCTAGGAGCGCAATGACTCATGAGGTTAGGACACTGACCTTGGCAGGCATGCGTTTGAGACCCACTGCTGCCACAGGATGGAGTGAGCTCCCATTATCTCCTCCAGCTCCTGCCAAACCACCAGCAGTTTGAAAGCAGGTGATCACAAGTAGATAGATGGGTACTACTTTGGTGGGTGAAAGGAGTCTCCAACTGAGCATCCAGTTGATGTCACCGGGGTGATCTTTTTACCACGGAAGCACTCTAGTGCTTCCAACATGGAAGTATTAGTATTAAATTGCTACAAGAATACCGTACTCCACCCAAGTAATGTCTTTGAGATTCTCTTCTCTCTTTTTGCAATACTTCTGAAAATAAATCATTCTTTATCAAGCTGATGAGACCTAGTAGAAAAAAAAATTCAGGACTATATTTCTGCACAGCATAAAATCATATATCCTTTAGAAAAAAAATATGATGAATAGAGGCATCTCCTTCCTCTCAGCATGATCCCAGTCTGGGAGGTATCATGGTTACAGAATAGGAGACCTTCTGTAAGAGGTAATTGGGTACCATCAATGTAAGGGATTAAAAATGGGCAGTCACCATAATGCAAAGGCCACCAGGACCTCTGGAATAGGGACAATAAGCTGAGACTAGTAAATAAGAACCAGAGTCCAATTAGAAGGAGAAGGGGAAATAACCTTTGCTTGAAATCTCGACAAACCTCTGCCGGGCAAACCGTGGCTTTAAAAAAAAAACCCTTCTCAATTTTTTTTCCCCAAAGCAAAGTGGCAACTCTGCAGGTTTTCAGCTTTTCTGCCAACACTAACAGCTGTTAGACATTTGTCTTTTTTGAGCAATTGCTAGATGCACCAACATTCATTCCCCACGCCCCCTTTTTATTATTTTGCACGGATTTCATAAAAACGGGAAAAGCGGTAGCAGAAGGAAGATGGCTTATGTGCTTAACTGAACACCTTTGGTCGAGAGCACTATAATGAGAAAACGTGGAATTAACTCACCTCCATATTTTCCTTTTTTAAAAAAAAAACACAATCCACTCCTCCTATGCAAAACCTGTGCCCAACAAATTGCAGCTTTGGAGAAAACAAAATAATTTGGAGGGAAAGGGTTCATCTTCTCTCCCTGTTCCTGCCTTCCAGTTTTGTGGTCTCACTGAAATTCATACAGGTACATTCAGGTCTCTGCACAAGCTCTTACACTAAAAAAAAAAACACCTGCAAATGACTCTTGATTGCATTTTCCATGGGAAGAACAGTCCTTTGGTCTTCTGTGGCTCATAGCGGGTTTTGCATGTATAATGTCCCGGCAGGATAAATCTCAGCAACCTTTAGATAATGGAGCTTGGTGAAGTAGAATGGGGAAGGGAGGGGAAAATTGCAGAGTGGCTGTCACTGAGAGGAGGCATCATGTTAGATTATGTGATCGGGATGTCAGAACTTCTCCTACAACTTCTTACATGCAAAACTGTCCTTTGTTGTAGTAAGAACACTCCTATAGAAAAAAACCCCATAGAAGGAACTACTAGTACTGATAGGATTGGGAGCATTGTCAAACTGGTTCTTTTCACCAGTTTAGAACCAGTTCTAGAACAGGGGTCACCAACCTTTTGGACCTCAGGGACCACCAAACTCATCATTTTAAATCCTGCGGACCAGACACCCTGGGAAAATCCCCAAAAAAAGTCTGCAGGAAAATTCCCCACCCCGTTTTCCTACTGATTGATCATTCTTTAATTGGGATCGCAGGATACCATCTCCAGCTCCATTCTCAGGGAGGGAGGGAGGGAGGGAGGGAGAGAGAGAGAGACTGAGACTGAGACTGAGATTGAGACTTTTGGCTTCATGCAAGGAAAGCAGCAGAAACAGCAGAAGTCTTTCTTTCTCTCCCCCAAACTCCGCCAGAAATGAGTCTTTGTGAGACTTGTCACACTGGCACAGCCTCTTGGGGCAGGATGCCTTGCAGGGTCTCAAAGACTCATTTCTGGTGGAGTTTGGGGGAGAGAAAGAAAGACTTTTGCTGCTTCTTTGCATGCAGCCAAATGCAAAAGAAGAAAGAAGCGGAAAGAAGCAGCGCGGTGGCCAGGCGAGGCACATGGGGCGTGTGGGACAATTTCCCCCCCTCCATCCTTTCCCACCTCCCCTCACTACCTCATGTTGTTCACAATGCAAGCGGCGCAAGCCTTGTGTTCCTGCGGGCCAAGTGGGCAGCATAGCCTTGTGTTCCCGCGCAGCCTGGATTAATTGCTTTGGAGGGGTGCTTTGGGGGTGACATTTCTCTGCGGACCACCAAAATTTTCTCATGGACCACCAGTGGTCCCTGGCCCACTGGTTGGTGGCCACTGTTTTAGACTGATCTTTCACCATTGACTCCAATCCAAAACTGAGTTAATTTATTCCTGGCAGTATCTGAAATCAAAACAGCAAAATAGTCTTTTTGCCTGAAATATTGCAGTTATTTCAGCAGTCCATTCTCTCATTGGTAGATTTTTTTTTGGTTTAGTATTTTTATTTATACATTTTTCTTTAACATATGTAGGTATATAGGTAGGTAGGTAGAATATTTTGACATCTGCCATCTCTTGGGTTCAGACCCAGAAGCCATAATATTATGCTAACCTGCTATTATTTCACGGGTCTTTTAAATGCAACTGAGGAACGGTGATGTAATGGCTTTACAGCTCCCCCTCATAGAAACTGTTCCATTTTTTCCCTCCCCTATAACTGATCAAGTCAATTAAAAGGCGTTTTGCATTTGTTTTTTTGGTTATCTGGATTGGCTCATGGTGTTCTATACTTTCTGACAGCATATCATGATTTGCTTCATAGTACTGAGAAACAAAACAGGGTTTCTTTTAATTATATTGAAAAGTAGGGAGCCACGAACTATTTAAAAATAAAATAAATGCGTAAGAATTTTCCCACCTATAAAAAGTTCCTTGAAATCATTTTGAAATCATCTTCCCTTTTATCAGATTGAAATCGTTCAGATCAGTGGCCTTTGTTATAATGGATATGTGAAGTCCATAATTTATGACAAATAGTCCTCAACTTGCAACTGTTTGTTTATTTGTTTGTTTGTTTGTTTATTTATTTATTTATTTATTTATGATGGGATTTATATACCGTCCTCTCTCCCGAAGGACTCAGGGCAGCTCACAACTATAAAAAAAACATAGAATACAAAAATTAAAAGTATTAAAAAGTATTAAATCCCAACAAAATTTAAAACCCACAATAAACAGTAAAACCAGTAAAAGCCAATAAGACCCCCCCCCCTCAGTCCAGGTCGGCCTCCTGGAAGAGCCATATCTTCAGGTCGCGACGGAAGGATCGAAGGTCAGGGGCCAACCGCAACTCCAAGGGCAGCTGGTTCCATAGGGTGGGCACTCCCACAGAGAAGGCTCTCCCCCTGGGGGCCACCAGCCAACACTGTCTGGCCGACGGCACCCTAAGGAGGCCCTGTCTGTGGGAGCGCACCAGGTGCTGGGAAATTGCTGCTGGCAAAAGATGGTCCCATAAATACCCCGTATGAATACTGTTCATTTAAGGACTATTTGAAGTTACATTGGATTGGGAAAAAAATGACATAGAGCTGGTCCTTGCACTCACAACCGCTGCAGCATCTGCAGGGTCATATAATCAAAATCCGGGCACTTAGCAACTGGCCTATATTTGCAGTATGATGGATACATCATCCCAGGCTCATGTGATTGCCATTTGTGATCTTCCCAGCCAGCTTCTGACAGGCAAAGTCAATGGGGGAAGCCAGATTCGGTTAATGGCTGCATGATTCTCTTTAACAACTGCAGTTATTTGTGCTTAACAACCATTGTAAAAAAAAAAAATCTCGTAAATAGGGTGCAAGTCAGACAACAACCATGAGGCTTAAAACACAAATTCTGGTCTCAGTTGTGGTCATAAGTCAAGGACTACCTGCAATGCTCTGTGTGGTGAAATCCTTCCTTGTTTCTGCTGAAATCTTCCAACTTCAGCACCATTGGACGTCTGGCTTTTAATGTTATAAGAAATGAAGAGGTATTCGTCTCTCTTCATTTTTTCCCCAGGACTATGCATGATTTTACATACTTCTGTTTTGCCCTTCCAGATGCCTATTTTCTGATCAAAAAAGCTCCTGAGATTATAGCCTTTATTCATAACAGTGTAACTCTTGAGCATTTTATTGCCACTTTCTGCACTTTTCAAACTCCACAACACTGTATTGTGTTTGAGACGTGATCAGGTTGCTTATTGTAAGAATTTTAGGAATTTTCATCTGCTCAGAAATAGGATGTCAGAGTCCATGTGGATGTAGAATTTTTAGACTCTTTCGCTCAATCCACTAACAGCCTGATTAGGACTGTGGGTAGCTACACATGCAGAATTATTTGTGTGTATGTGTATGTTTGCGTGAAACTGGAAGCTGTGTTTCTTTTTTACCGTGACCCCTTGCTCTTCTTTGAAGAGAGAACAAAAGACACATTCACTCTCAAGCTTCTTTGAATGATTCTGAGTTATTTTTAAAGATGCGTCAGCCTCTCTGTTTGCAGATGCATCAATGGAAGTGGAACTGACTCAGGATGGTAAAAAGCTACATTGCTTTGGGGTACATGTTGCACTAAGCAGTGCATGTGAGTTTGTGTGTAAAGGAGAAAGAGAAAGAAAGTACACAATGGATTATATACAGAAGTTATATATAGATTTACAATGTATACGTGTCAAATTATGTTTTCTTTTCAGCTGTTGCTAATCCCAGGTTTATCATGATAGCATTATTAAGTTTCCTCCAAGTTTTGTTCTGCTGGTTGGAGGAAGGATAAAATAACTGTATTGTAAGTCTAAAAAATAAACACCATAAAGGTAACTCATTTCTCCCTATAAAAAAAGCTCCTTTTTTATGACCCTGTAGTTCCTATTCGGGGTAGAGTCAGGGTCACTCCTCCCTATAAATCATGTTTTTTAAAAAAGAATAGAGAGAACATGACTGATGTTAGAGAGAACAACATGAAACTGAAGTGAGGAAAACTTCCAATCTTGCATCAGCTCTGCAGAGACCAATTTTTCTCCTAACCACCCCCACACACACTGACAGAAAGAGAGAGAGAGACAAATACACACAGAGACATGCATGTCTCTGTGTATGTGGGATCCTTAGTGTTCTCTGATGGTTTTCTTACAGAGGTTTCATTGTCAAGTTAGATAACATCATCAGTGCCCTTGCATGTGGTGGCTAGCCATCAAAAAGCTACCCACCTCTGATCTAGGGTGATGTTATCCATTCCATTATGGGATAGTGGTGAAGGTGTTGACTAAAGAGAGATGCCCAGATTCTTCTCCATTCTCAGCCATGAAAGCTTATCGGGGGACTTTCAGTCAGTTGGTTTCTCTCTCTCTCTTTTAGCCCATCATGCTTAACAATCAACCAATGGAACAGATTGCCTTCAGAAGTTGTAGGAGCTTCATCACTGGAAGAGACTGGACTGCCATCTGTCAGAAATGGTATAGGGCAGACGTCTTCAAACTTGGCAAGTTTAAGACTTGTGGACTTCAACTCCCAGAACTCCTCCTCCAGTCATGTTAGCTCAGGAATTCTGGGAGTTGAAGTCCACAAGTCTTAAACTTGCCAAGTTTGAAGACCTTTGGTATAGGGTGTCCCGCTTGGGTGGGAGGTTGGACTAGATGACCTACAAGGTTCCTTCCAACTCTGTTAATCAGATCTAATCTGAACAAGGTTGTTGTTAGGGGGAAAAGGAGGAGGGGACATTAAGCATGCCAGTTTGAGCTCCTGGACAAAATAATGTGTGTATGCACATCCCAAAGATATCATTGGATGCAAATATATAATAGTATTTTTATTTGCAGGCACCATTTTAAAAAAAAGCTGTACTTTTCAAAAATATTTTTTAAATTATTTTAAATAAATAATTATTTGTATTATTATTTAGGAATGCTTTGTTCTGATGTTTGGAATGTACTCGAACAATTAGGTTAGAACATTTCTGGATTTTTATGATGTCATAAAAGTATAAGGTCTTTATTAAATCTGAAATATTTTGTATTCAAGACTAATTTATTTAATTCAATAAATGATTAGTCATTCTGGATTAGCGTTCTGTGTGACTACAGCCTAAATTTTAAATGGTTTTTTTTTAAAGGCACTTTCATCCCTGGAAAATTATTAAGGCTGCAATCTTTCCTCAATCTCCACTTTCCATTATTCTTAGCCAGAAGTTTGTTATCCCATTTATCTCAAAAACAGCAAGCTGTGGTGAGTCTAGATGAGTTCCACAGGACTAATACAGTATCTGAATAGAATTTCAGAAGATGGCCTGGGCTTTTTCACTACTCTAGAGTACTGCTTCTGAACCCTGGAGACTTTAAGTGGACTTCAACTTTCAGAATTGAATGCTGGGAGTTGAAATCCACATATCTTAGCAGTTGATAAGGTTGAGAAATACTGTTCTAGAGATACTGGGACTGCATCTCCCAGAATTCCCTAAGAAACCTAGGGAATTATGGGAATACAGCCCCAATATATCTGAAAGGCACACTGTGGTCAGTGCTGATTAGCACTGTGTGGTCTGTGACAATGAAGGTTACCCTGGAAGTATTTCTAATATTTTTGGGGGAAGAACTCTGTTATTTTGCTCATGATTTCTCTAGAAATGAATTACTCCATTAGCAACAGAGTTCATCCATTACTGACTAGGAACTGGAGCTATAGTTGATTCCTAAGCTGCCAGAAATGGGACATATTCAGAGGAAAACAGTATTCAAAGGAAAGGAAAGGTAAATAGATGGAAACAAAGCTCTTCAGAAACAGAGGGAGATTGCTCCTCAGGCTTTCTGAAATAAAGCAAGGCAGATCTTCATATTTGGGCCACATGACACCAACTCCTCAGGAGCTGTCACACTGGAATGTGTGTAACAACTGAGCACCACTGTGACCTTTCCCTGCAGCATAGGGGAGCAAGCAGCTGAAGCATCTAAATAAATTTGTGCAGGTCTTTGTGAGATGATCTCTGGTTCAGACTGAAGACGTTTGCAGTTCTGCTGTGCTTGCTGCAGAGATGATGGTTGATGTCACCTCATACATCTTGAGGGCCCTGAGGTTATTTATTTCATTTATTTGTTGATTAAATTGAATTATAGAAGCAAGGACTAGTTTGGTGTAATGGCTGAAGTGCTGGATTTCTAAGCAGGAGACCATACGTTCTAGTCCTTCCTTAACCAGATGGATTTCTTTGGGCTATTCCCTCTCTTTTAAACCAATTTATTTTATAAAGGAATCATTGTAGGGAAAATAGGAGGTTGGAGCATGAGATATGTATGCTACCTTGAATTGAAGATGGGACAAAAATTAAAGAAACAGACTGCCGGGCTAACACGTATCTAAGAGCAGCATTACACACATAAAAAGGAGAAACAGCAATAAAAAAGATCTCAAAATATAATAAAACAGATTACTCCAGAAACAACTTCAAACTACCACAAAGAATTTTTAAAAAGATCAAGATTGGCAATTTGAAGTAGAGGAAAACTTGGCTAAGGAATCTTATGCTCTGATCTTAGCTCTCACAGAAGGGGATTTGAGTGAAAATGGATGCAAAAAGTTCCATCTAAGACCATCAAAAGACCTGAGTGTCTTTTGGTAGGTGAACTGCCCCATTGTTGGTGAAGTACAACTCCTAACAGCCTCAACAAAAAGGCTGGTGGTGAGGGGATGTTGGTTGTTGTTATTGTTGTTGCTGCTGTTGTTGTTGTTAATTTAGTAACCATGAGCCACAGGTTTCTCTCTCTGCTTTAAGAATGGCCTTTTAAAAATCCATGAATATCAGTCTGCAGTGAAATAAGAATGAGTATTTTGAAGTGGAATTCCTCTATGAATCTGTAATGTTTGGAATTATTAAGCTGCCATTGGCAAATAGTCTTGAAATTGCAGAACCAGATTTTGATTTCTCAAGTGAGTGGCAATTCCAGTGACCAGTTTTATTTATGTGATGGTGACAGGATTGGTAATCCAAGATTTTAACACTTTTATTGAGGACTTTTCGAAAATTTAACTGTTCAAATGCTGAAAGTGATTTTTTTAGAGTCTAGGTTGTGTCTCATTTTCAGCTTGGCAGAGTTCACTGTTTTCCCTCACCATACCTTCCTTCCTTCCTTCCTTCCTTCCTTCCTTCCTTCCTTCCTTCCTTCCTTCCTTCCTTCCTTCCTTCCTTCCTTCCTTGGAGTGGGCTGCTCATAGGTCGCACGGATTCAGGAGAACCTTTTGCTCTGGCGATCGGTTGGGCCCACCCACCCACCTTTGCTTTAGCCTGTCCTTTATTTCTGCAGTTTTGAAGCTCAGCTGAGGTGTGGCACAACAGATTACCCACACCTAAGCTGTTTTATTCACCGGTGTTGCAGTGGAAAGTAAGTTTTAAAGCTGCAAAATGGCACACGTGCGAAGCATGCGCTCACCGAACTTGTTGTGAAACCGGTAGAAGCCCACCACTGCCTAGGACTGAGAGAGAATGATCGGCCCAAAGTCACCCAGCTGGCTTTGTGCCTAAGGGAGGACTAGAACTTACCATCTCCTGGTTTCTAGCCTGATGCCTTAACCACCACACTTAAATGGCTCTCTGTCTCCTTTCTTAACAGATAACAGATAATCAGAGTTGGAAGGGATCTTGTAGGTCATCTAGTCCAACCCCCCACCCAAGCGGGAGACCCTACATCATTTCTGAAAAATGGCAGTCCAATCTCTTCTTGAAAGTCTCAAGTGATGGCACTCCCACAACTTCCGAGGGCAAGCTGTTCCATTGGTTGATTGTTCTCACTGTCAGAAAGTTTCTCCTTATTTCCAAGTTAAATCTCTCCTTGTTTAGTTTCCATCCATTATTCCTTGTTTGGCCTACAGGCACTTTAGAAAATAGCTTGACCCCCTCCTCTCTGTGGCAGCTCCTCAAATATTGAAAGACTGCTATCATATCTCCCCTGGTCCTTCTCTTTACTAGACTAGCCAAGCCCAGTTCCTGCAATCGTTCGTTGTATGTTTTAGCCTCCAGTCCCCTCATCATCCTGGTTGCTCTTCTGTGTACTTTTTCTAGAGTTTCAACATCTTTTTTATAATGTGGTGAACAAAACTGGATGCAGTACTCTAGGTGTGGTCTTACTAAGGCTTTATAGAGTGGTATTAGTACCTCCCTTGATCTTGATTGTATCCCTCTGTTAATACAACTTAGGATTGCATTAGCTTTTTTGGCTGCTGCTGCACACTGCTGGCTCATATTTAGCTGGTTGTCCACTAAGACTCCAAGATCCCTCTCACAGTTACTGCTATTGAGCCTGGTTTAACCCAGTCTATAGGTGTACTTTTGGTTTTTCTTGCCTAAGTGTAGGACTTTACTTTTCTCTACATTGAATTTCATTCTCTACATTGAATTTTAACATTCTTAAATAGATAAATGCTTTCCCTATTTCTCATACTGTAATTATATAGATCTTTATTCAGTGCACCATGAACAGGATGGAACTAAGTTAGGAAAAACTCTCAGAATCCTCAATAATGAAAAATTCAGACAGAACCATCCCCGCTGCATACATGAAATTCATTGCCACAAAAAGGGGTTATGTTGAGCAAATTATAGCTCCAGAAATTCATGGTAGGTTAATCAATGATAACCAGTTAGGTTAGGTTATGTTAGTTAGGATAGGGATGTGGTGGTTCAGTGGCTAAGATGCTGAGCTTGTTGATCAGAAAGGTCGGCAGTTCAGCGGTTCGAATCCCTAGCGCTGCATAACAGAGTGAGCTCCCGTTACTTTCCCAGCTTCTGCCAACCTAGCAGTTCGAAAGCATGTAAAAGTGCAAGCAGAAAAATAGGGACCACTTTGGTGGGAAAGGAACAGCGTTCCATGCACCTTCGACATTTAGTCATGCTGGTCACATGACCACGGAGACGTCTTTGGACAGCGCTGGCTCTTCGGCTTTGTAATGGAGATGAGCATCGCCCCCTAGAGCCGGAAACAACTAGCACCTATGCGAGGGGAACCTTTACCTTTCCAGTTATGATTATTATGTTATTTCCAGGACTGAGGACAGCTTAACTTTGTTTAAAAAATGCTGGCAGAAGTAGCAAGAGAATGACATATATTACATATACCTGTTGTGTCACCCCTTTTTGGGTTAGGTGACATTATTCAAAGAGCAGAAAAGCAGAAGTACTGAGCAAAAGAAATTGAGAGCAGAAGAGGAGAGAATACAGGATGACCTCTAACTAAATCAGTTTACACCAACAGCAGCCATCATGCCATTCCTTGCATTTCTGTCTTGGCAGATAGTCCGTACTTCCACCACATGTGTGTTTATGCATTCATGCATTATCTTTGCTCTCTGAACATTTCTTCTTCTATTGAGGATCTTATTAACTCCACCCAGCCACAACTCACAACTTTGTGAGTCTTTCCATTCTTCTGCATTCCCTTAACACAACAGAATATCAGAGTTGGGAGGGACCTTGGAGGTCTTCTAGTCCAACCCCCTGCTGAAGCAGGAAACCCTATACTATTTAAGACAAATTGTTGTCCAATCTCTTCTTAAAAACCTCCAGTGTTGGAGCATCCACGACTTCTTGGAGGTAAGTTGTTCCACTGATTAATTGTTCTAACTATCAGGAAATTTCTCCTTAGTTGTAGTTGGTTCTGTCCTTGTTTAGTTCCCATCCATAGCTTCTTATCCTGCCTTAAGGTGCTTTGGAGAACAGGTTGACTCCCTCTTCTTTGTGGCAGTCCCTTAGATATTGGAACACTGCTATCATGTCATCTCTAGTCCTTCTTTTCATTAAACTGGACACGCCCAATTCATGCAATTCTTCATATATTTTAGTCTCCTAATCATCTTTGTTGCTCTTCTCTGCATTCTTTCTAGAGACTTATTCCATTACTAGCTGGATACCCATGCTTCGCTACAAAACTATGTGATTGGGCTTAGTTTTTGGGGAGGAAAATAAGGGGGGGGGAATTCTGCCTCTGCCTACCAGCATCCATTGGTATTTGTCTGTCTAGCATCCTCTCAGTGTGTGAGAGAGTTGAGGGCTGTTTGGAAACTGAAGCAGTATTTGCTGTGTGAGCAAGAAGGAGACAGCAAGGAGCCTGGGCATGGCTCAACTGTTCAACTGTTCTGTGCTAAAGCTGCTTGGTGCTGCGAAACTAAAACTGAAACTCCTCTCCTCTGCTTGTGTTTTGCATTTGGAACAGATTTCTTTTCAGGTGGGGAGGGGCAGTAGAACTCCTTAGCATCAGAGCATGTTAATAATAATAATAAGAAATACTAATGCTCTGATGGTCATTTCAAAAAATCCTTTCGTAGTGAGCACCTCGAAGCCAAGAGGAACATATGTGCCAAATTTCAAGTTTGTAGGCTTTATAGTTCTGGTGATTTTGTGATGATGCGTGAGTTGTATTTTGCTTTTTATATATATATAGATTGCCTTTTCCATTCAATTAGTACCATTCAAACCTCAATCCCTCCATATGACAAAAGTGTTTCACTTCTGCTGTAGGGATCGCTTACTTTTACATTTAATCTACTTTCATTCATCATCCATTCATTCTTGACTGTATTTGCTTCTATTGCCCTGATAACTGCCTTGTCATCCTCTTAAGGTATTTGATTGACCATTGTGCATAAATAAATCTGCTGCCTGATCCAATAAGGATCATCATAACCTTATTCAGGCTGCCTGTGATGGTGTGGGTAGAGATGCTGGGCACGATAGAGACAAAGAAGACATACTTGAACAAGTGATGCAATATAATTTCTAAAACTCTATTAATTGAACAGATAAAATACATCTTGTCTATTTCTGTTACAAAAAAATTAGCCATTTGGAATCTTTGCTAGATATGAGCACACTGCTGTTCCCAAAGGAAACTTCTCTTAAGAGTTATGTACAGCAGGAAACCAGAGCAGACAGGTGAAAAAACAGGTGTCCTTGAATAGCCCACACACATCAGTAAGTAAATAACACAGAAACATATTGGTGGGATATGTCAATCGATAACCAAGTGAAGAGAAACCAGAATGAAACAAGAAATCTTCTGACCCAGCTGTGATTGTTAAGGAGAGGTAACAAGCCAAAGGGTTAGACAACTGCCAGACATGAGCTACTATTAACAGTCCTAAGGCTCTGCCCTCAATTACAACAAATGGAAGATACTTAGGTTGCCCAGCAGAGCAATTTGATGCAAATCATTTCCTTACCGTACAAGTTACATATTTTTTAAAAAATAAAAAATGACAGAGTCTTCCCAGCAGACATCAGTTCCAGAAATCTAGGGAATACTCTTCTTGTTTCATAAAATTTCCCAAGAGTCAATGCTTAAATTGCTACATGATGATTATAATTGTGTAAACCATAAGCGTTACCATGGGTCACAAACTGCTCCAGTAGTGATGAATGCCCTTTCAAACAAAATGTTTCTGCTTTTATTAGAAGCTTAAATATATACCTCTCAGTATAGAAAATAGGGGGGAAAAGAGATGAAAATGCGTTTTGAAAAAAAAATAACCCTAACCACCTTCTTTTGAGGGTGGGGTGTTTTTTTGGCACTTAGCAATGACTCAAATTATACAAACCATTCTATTTGTCAAATATAGACAATCATAATCACAATTGTAGCAGCCCCTCTACCCTTGCTGCCATTTACCAGTGTAAGTACAATGGCTTTCCCTAAGAGCTGTACCATATTTGGGGGGGCACAGCTGGTTTTGAGTGGCCGTGTTCCAAGAAGCAGTTGGTGAGACCAGAACACTGATTTAATTTAATTTGCCTTTAAATTTAATGAACATCAAATATGGTTAATATGAGTGCTCTCCAGTCATTTTACCATTTTCCTTCTGTTATGTTAAGCATTTCAATTTGAAAACATATTTTAGAAGTGCCTGGGAGAAACATCCAAGGATTTCAGAGTCTACATACGACTTAGGTGGTCTGTGTTGTGTTTTACTATAGATATCTACCAACACTCTCTGCACCTACAGAATTATAAAATACAAAATTCTCTAGAAAGAGGAAATGAATCCAATTACGTTCGTAGTTTAGAAATACCTCTAGAGCTGATAGACATTCTTTAGTTAAGGGAAGAGTTTCCTTGCGAGTTTGCATAACTTAATCATATTTTTTTCAAGCACTGTTGTTCTAGAACAACAGTTTTAAACCTGGTGCTCTCCAGATATGTTGAATTTCAATGACCATAATCTAGTCTTTGGCTATTCTGAGGAAGGATTCTGGGAGTTGTATTTCTAATAGTGTACAAAAGCTATTCTAGCAGATTTTTGTTTCTGAAATGATTATGGAAACTTTCAGACAAGGCTAAGAAGGATGGAAATCTAATGCAGGAGAATATGACTTGATTTAGAGATCCTAATCCAGTACTAGTCTAATTGCATTATTTTTTCATTGCAATTGAAAGAACTTTGGGTGAGCTGCTTTATGACCAGAGTGTTTTATTATTTTACTTTATGGAAAGTATCTTTGTTTGACCTCAGTTCTTTAGGGTTTCATGAATATATACTACGCTAGCTATGGCATTTCTCTAGCCATCCATTGTGGTTTTCTTGCTGTCTCTTAAAATAGAGAACCTAAAGAGAACAGGAGGAGTTACCAATGCTTTCTTTGGAAGCAAAATTTCCAGCTCTAACTATGGCCAGAAACTTCTTTTAGCAGGAGAAATACCACAATCTTTGCCTGTGAATTGCTCTGGCTGATATAATCATGCTTGAAATACACTTCCAAGTTATTGTCTCTCCAACAGCACAAGCTTGAGTTTAGATTGTGATGTTTGTAGATCAGCTTTTTATTGTGCATGATTTTTTTTAACTGTGCAATTGGTCTGCCTTATTCAACAATTTTATAATGGTCCAGAGGATGTTTCTTTCTATCTGTCTTCCCACCTATTGGTTCATCTTTTTTCCTTGCAGAGAATTTCAGAAGAAAATGCAAAGTAGCTGCTCAATGCCCAATGATTAATAAGCCCCAAATCCTTCTCTCTGAAAACACACTGAGTTCAGAGGTACTTAGAACAGCATTGAAATAAACCCCTTAGTGTACCTAAAGCTGACTTTTAAAAGGGCTCCTTGATTAATAAACTTCAACTAAATCATTTTACAGAGGAAAGCATGCAACTAAGAACCTCAGCATTGAACAGATTTATTTTACTGCTAAGCAGTAAACTTGCTTTGAATCCTGATGGTAATGGAAAATATACGTTTGCTATTATGCTTTTCCTGAAATAAATTGGTATCTGTTGTAGGGTAGTCCTAAAATATAAATACATTGGAATCTAAAAACCCTTGTTCTCTTCAGATATATTAAGCTTAATTGGAAATAATGTTTGACTGACTTGACCAACAAGAAATGACTAGCTTCGGAACTGTTTAGTAAATGGTAAGATACATTCACATGTATGACAAAATGGGATCTCTTTAGGAAAGGTCAATACAGGAAATTACAAAAGAATCTATCCAAAGTGCTTGTCAAAATTTTAAACAATAAGTTGCTTGAGTGTAACTAATGCAAAGAAGAAAAAGTTAATCATTTAAAATGGAATCCCAAGTGACATTTCAGTATCTTTGGCTTCCCTGTGCAATCTCTTTTACAGGACCATTGATTTTAGGGGGCAGAAAACCACAGGTGGGGAAAGGGAAATTAAATGAACAATCTATTCTTGGCCCCCTGAAAAGGCTTTGCATGACAGATCCCTAGGTAAGAAATTTATCTCGAAATGGTTCAAGATTCCAAGAAGCCAATATAAAATACCTAGTTATGACTGGAGGCGATCAGTTGCGGTGGTGCAGTAGTTAGAGTGCAGTATTGCAGGCTAACTCACTGCTCACTGCCATCAGTTCGATCCTGACCAGCTCAAGATTGACTCAGCCTTCCATCCTTCCATGACCGGTAAAATGAAGACCCAAGTTGTTGGGAGCAATATGCTGACATTATAAACCACCCAGAGAGTGCTGTAAAACACTAGGGGGCAGTATGCTGCCACAGAGAGGAAGGGGTCAAGCTATTTTTAAAGCGCCTGTAGGCCAGACAAGGAATAATGGATGGAAACTGAACAAGGAGAGATTTAACCTGGAAATAAAAAGAAACTTTCTGACAGTGAGAACAATCAACCAATGGAACAGCTTGCCCTCGGAAGTTGTGGGAACGCCATCACTTGAGACTTTCAAGAAGAGATTGGACTGCCATTTGTCTAAAATGGTGTAGGGTCTCCCACTTGGGCGGGGGGTTGGACTAGATGACCTACAAGATCCCTTCCAACTCTGGTTATCTGTTATCTGTTATATAAGTCTAAGTGTTATTGCTATTGTCATCAGTCCTAGTTCATTTGATGACCACAAAATACTTAACCAGGATATAACCATACCCCATGACTTCAGGAAAAAAAAGCTCTGTTGAATTCACGGAGGCCTACACTCCAGAAACTGGGTACAACTATGAAAAATTAAAGCAGTATAAATTCCACATTCCTGCAGCTTAGGTTTATGAGCCCGTACATTAATGATTCAGTCCTCCAGAGTGGGAAGAATTGATACGATCTGTTGGGAGATAATTAAAAGGATGTGGGAGCAAAGATACAGATGTAACCTCTATTTCCAAAGTCAGGGGTATCCTGTGAATCTGTCTGAAAGAGACGGTCTTTCCCCACCGGTGGTGATGGAGGCAGAATAACGAGTCTTTATAGTTTTCAAAACAAAAACAAAAACCAAAGACACCTGTTATTTTTTTTCCCTGCTGTTTTTCTGGAACCAAATTTTTATTCTTTTATTCTTTTATTCTTTTATTCTTTTATTCTTTTATTCTTTTATTCTTTTATTCTTTTATTCTTTTATTCTTTTATTCTTTTATTCTTTTATTCTTTTATTCTTTTATTTTATTCTTTTATTCTTTTATTCTTTTATTCTTTTATTCTTTTATTCTTTTATTCTTTTATTCTTTTATTCTTTTATTCTTTTATTCTTTTATTTTGTATTTGTATTCCCTTGGGGCTTGTTTAGTTTAATTTTTTCTTAACTATTTATTGTTGTTGCTGTTTTTAGTTGTGAGCCTCCCCGAGTCTTCGGAGATGGGGCAGCATACAAGTCCCATTAATAAATAAATAAATAAATAAATAAATAAATAAATAAATAAATAAATAAATAAATAAATTAGACGCAACCAACAGAAGTGATTAGCACTGCCAGTCACCTTGTGATGAGATGGGCGGCAAATCAATTGAATAAATAAACAAAGAAATAAAATTGCCATGAAACAAGGAACCTGCCCTCTCATAGTTCTTCCTTACACATTCTTCCTACCCCAAATCTCTGCTTTGTGGTCCAACCGCAGTCCCAAGGGTGCCTGGGTTAGTTTTTGAACCCCAACAGACACAGCCAGGCTGATTCAAGGGGATCCATCTTCAGTGTTCCTCCCATTTTGCTTTTTTTTTTTAATTACATTTATATGCCGCCCTTCTCCGAAGACTCAGGGCGGCTTACAATTTTTTGGGATACAACCCAGTGTGCTCAGCAATAGCCTTCATTCCATTGTATATGCCTGCTTATTACTAAGCGGCATTTTTACAAGGTCAGCTAATTGCCCCCAACAATCTTGGGTCCTCAATTTACCTACCCCGAGAGGATGGAAGGCTGAGTCAACCTTGAGCCTGGTGGGATTCAAGCCTACAGTAATTGTAGACAGCTGGATCTTAAGAGCAGGCATTTAACAGCCTGAGCCACCAAGGCTACCCACCTTGGTAACATTAAATTCTATCTGACTATAAGGAGAGCTTTAGCTAATCTTACAAAATTAGAGGCTCTTGTACGTCCCTGTCTAATGTTTCCATAGATCTCTCCTATGAAAACAATCCTTCCAAAATGCAATGATAACTATGTGAAGATTTGAAAGAATTGGAATCCGCTTAAGGGTGGGAATGGTGAATGAATATGAAGTATGACTTCAGCAACAGAGTGATCAATGCCTGGAATGCACTACCTGACTCTGTTGTTACATCCTCAAACCCCTATTCCTTTAACCTTAAACTATCCACTATTGACCTCATCCCATTCCTATGGGGCGTGCATGTGCACAATCGGGCCTACCGCCCTTGTCCTATTGTCCCCATTTATTTGTCCCCATTTCCTGTATTCTTACTCATGTTTATACTTATACCTATTATCTTGTAAGCGATTGACAAATCAAATCAAATCAAATAAATCAAATAAATAAATAAATAAATGGCACAGAAATTCTTGACCCCAGCATGATTTTAGCTAATATTATTTAGTAACTGAATGCAGAGCTCTCTCTAATTGCAGGCAACTTGTTCACTTCAGTTACACTTGTTAAGTAGTGAAGGGATGCTATTAAGACTTAAGTTAACCCAGTGTTATTTTTAATGGTGTTATTTAGCCAAAGACACACACAAATGCTTCACGACACTGGGATGCTTCACAATGTAACAGTAGCAGCAGTAGATGTAGAATGATGTCAGATGAAGGAATAGCTCGCCTCCAGAAATTGTGGGCACTCCATCACTGGATGTTTTTAAGAAGCGTCTAGACAGTCACTTGTCTGAAATGGTGTAGGTTCTCGTGCTTCAGCAGGGGGCTGGACTAGAAGCCCTCTAAGGTCCCTTCCAGCTCATACTATTCAAAATAGAATAGGAAAATAACTTACCCACTCAAAACAGCCCTAGCCATTTCAGCCCATGCCTGTTCATCTACTGCAGTGATTCTCAGCCTTGGCAACATGACAATGTGTGGACTTGAACTCCCAGAATTCCCCAGCCAGCATATTCTGGGAGTTCAAGTCCACATATCTTCCAGTCACCAGGGTTGAGAAGCTCGGATCTACTGACATCTACATTACAATTCTAACTTGGCATTAACCCTATCAGTTTCTCTGTTTCTATACTTTTTCAGATTTATTAAATTTGGGGAAGGAAGGGCACCACAAATTTTCAAGGTTTTATTATATCCTGCCTAAAATCTTTGGATTGTGGCAAAAAGAATAACTATGGATGAATAAACCAATGAATACTGATTTAAGTGTGCTCAGAAGCCTTTATTGAAACTAGAAGGAAATGTAGATAGCTCTTGACTTTTGCAAATATTTTCCAACTGATTTTTTAAAATCTCCTCTCTGATCTCAAAAATACATAAATTTGGGGAACTGTAGGCAGGGAACGTATAAACTTAATCAAGAGAAGTGGGGAAAACTGAAGTGTAGCACACAAGAGTGAATCTTTCTAAATGAAGGTCGTCTTGACGAGCCTGGGTTTTTTTTCTGAAGATTCTCTCAAAATACCCAGGCCATTTGCTTAACCCTGTTAATTACTGACTTCATCAAAATGGCACAGGCTGGGTTTGGAGAGCAGAAACTCTAGATCTCATCTTAGCATTCTTGACCCTCCAAACTTTTCATTTTCGAAGTGATGCAAAACAGAATAGGGTGTGTGTGGGTGGGGAGTGAGGAGGGCAACTTTTTAGCTAAAAGTCCTTACATTGAATATTTTCACATCACCCCAAATCTATTATTAATCACCTTGATCTCTTACTTGTCTAAGAATTCCAGAGATTCTCTTAAATATTTAATCAAAAAACAATCATTTCATCAAGTCCACTAATGTTTTTCTTCCACTTCGTGTCATGTGTCAAGTGCAATCTAATTTATTTATTTAAACACATTCTTTTTTTCCCATGTTGCAAATAACTTCCTGTGTGGAAATAATAAATCCTTGTCTCATAAGGAGATTTCCCTACTACCAAGTTATAGTGTTTTCCATCCATCCTGGGGCTAGGAAGAAATGTGTTGTCCCCATCATTAATCTCTTCCTTGCCTCTGTTCTTAATCAGTCACAAGACTTCACATCAAGGTCATAAGTAATGAAGTCTGGCTCTCCAAGAAACCTAGTTTTTCATGACTGAATGGAAGAGGGAAGAAGAAGAAAACCACAAAGCTCAGCAGATGGCAAATGGAATTGATTTTGTCAAAAATAAAACCAACCATGAATGGAATTTCGTTCATAATGCAACTGGTGATGTCATATTGGCAGCCATTTTAAACAATGAGACATGCTATCAGCTCTAATTGGATTTGAATTCTCAAATTAATTATATTTGAACTTTGGGAGCAATTGGGAAAAGGTATATTTGGACATGCACAAAATCATCCAAAACTGATCTGAATCCTTCTGGATTAAAAAGTTGAAATTGTATAATTGACTTAAATTGAATCTTCAAGTCAAATATTAGTGTCTCACGACTTGTTTTATCTCTAAGGTTTTCCAGATTTGAACACAGTCCTAGATAAACAAATGCCAACTCACAGTGACAGAATTACTGTAACAGAAATGCTGTTAGCAACCACCTAAGGTAGACTATATTTCCCAATGGATAAATGCCCATGGAGTGTCTCATTCATCCAGGTCATGGTTGTCCCAAAGGTAGTTTTCCAAAAAAGCAAAACTGGACTTTATTTTTTCCCCTTTGTAAACATTTCACTTCTTGTTCTTCGGTAACAAGGCAGTCCAGTTGCCTTTTTGAAAAAGCATCTTTGGGACTTCCAGATGGAGAAGTCATAGTGCTATCAATTAGAACAGATTGTGTGATTTCTCTTGCATTACCACAAAGAAATCATGGAAAACACGAAGGGTGTAAAATGACCCTTGGACCCATTTATGAACAAAGCAGAACAATTGCACAATAAAAGTCTTGACTGCATGGTTCTAGGTGTTATTGAGTTTGACCAAGCTCTACAGTACTGTTACTTCCATACCACAGCAGACCCTGGGCTTATCAGCATAAGATAATTCAGTGTTGGTTCAACATCAGTGAACATTTTTGTTTCTGTCTCATGTGGAAAGAAGAAAACTGGCTGTTTTTCTCATACCCATTTCTTTATAAGCAAATAAACAAGTCAAAGATTTAATTTTTTTTCTTCCAAACACCAAAGTTGATCTTCTTAGGTCTCACAGGGAGATGAAGTGGCCAAGAACAAAGTTCTTCATTAATGCTGCTGCTCCCTTGTACCTTTTCTTTAAAAAATATGGTAATGGCCTAATTTAATATCATTGTGCAGATCAGCATCACTGACAAGACCAAGGAGCTTAGAAATCTTTCATATCTTTCTGGAGCTTCCCACCTGGCTTGCCATAATCAACCTGACCTTATGGGTTGTACATACATGGCTAGCTAACTGTGACCATTTCCTCTTCATTCACCTCAATATATCCAATTTGTTACAAGTTAAAGCAAGGCAAATAGTTTGAATGATGAGGTGCTAGCTAACATTCCTCTTTTCTCTATCATCTCCACAAAGGCTTCATTTCTTTCTGTTGCAAATGTTAAGGCAGGTGAAGCTAATAAATCTAAATCAAGCACACCAGAAGCATCTGGAATATGAACCAAACATTTTCCCACCTTACGTAAACCTAGGGATTTTTTAATCAGGACTATGCCCTAAACCAATGTTTCTCAACCTGGGCGTTTGAAGATGGATGGACCTCAAGTCCTGGAGTCCCCCAGGCAGCATGCTGGTTGGAGAATTCTGGGAGTTGAAGTCCACTCATCTTTGATTGCCAAGGTTGAGAAACACTGCCCTAAATACATATCTGACACAGCTCAGAATGCAAGATGGAAACAAAAGGGAATGTTCTGAATATAGGGGAAAGCCTGAAGCAGGTCCCCCTACCTAGTGTGGCATCCAAGGGTATCAACGTGTTAATAGCTGACAGGTTTTCCAGCTTAGTGCACTTTAAAAAAATGTTAAGAAGGAAAATCGGCATGTTATAAAGCAAAGAATCGAACTCTAAGCTCAATCGTTATTTCCAACAGTATCTTTGTGGCACAAATAGAAAAAAAAATCCAAAGGATAGGCAACTGATGCTAAATGCTTAGGTTGAAAAACTGAAAATTGCCAAAGGTAAGCAAGGATAATAGCCAATATCTGATAGCAGAGAAGCTAGTGAGTATTCTGTAAATTAGCACTTTTAACTGACTGTTGTTCTCCTGGGATTCAGTTTGTGGGTGGAGAGCTCTAAAATCAATTGCCTCCTACCGCGTAGACAATGATTTAATTATTAATTATGTAAGAACAAAAATTATGGCCTTTTCAAAGAAACTTTCTAGACATAGTCATAGGTAGCAATTAAATGGGAATGATGTTGAACAAGTTCAGGCCTTCAAATACCTCAGAAATGTTTTTCATGCAATCAGTTCATGGAGGTCTCAGATTCAGTCCCTAAAAGGTCAAAAGTGAAGCTGCCTTATTAAGATTTTTTCCCCCGTGATAGGAGGTAATTTTATACCTAGTGGACTAATATCACAGCTGCCCCAAAGCTGATAGAAGAGAATATTTGTGGCTCAAGGCTGAACTGTGAGGTCTTTGGTGCTCTCTGAGCTTGGTTGTTTTCTTGCAGATGTTTCATTACCAAAGTAGGTAACATCATCATTTACCTAGTAAAAAAATGTCTAACAACCAAGTTCAGAGCACCAAGGACTCCACCGTCCTACAGCTTCCAAATATATATGTATAAGGACCTAGAACCTTTAGAACAATCAATCTTCCTAAGGAACCTGATTTGGTTTCCTTGTTGTGTTCCTAACTCAACTCTTTGGACTGAAGCTGACATGGTTCCACTTTAAAACTTATGCCTATTAGTTACTGGTTCAAAATAATTTCCAGCCCAATTTGTCTGGCTTCTTTGACTTTCAAGACAAATTCCAGACTTCTTGGCAAAAGTTACTTGGTGCCACCACCCTAATCCATTGTGGATTTTTCTCCAATGTATTGATTCCAGTGAGATTTGATCAGGCCAAATCATCTTTCAAGCAATGTGCCAGATACATGGCCCTGTAAAACAATTTTAGTCAGGCTCCATCATAAGATTAATTCAGTGACCCCACAAAAAAGTGTTGCTTCTGCATTTTACTTCTACAATATTGTCCCTCAAAACACCACAAGAGTTTTTACTCGCTGTGATGTCCTCCCCTCCATTTTCTTGAAGGAAGGTTCTATATTATCTTTAATGTATCAAAAGAGCTGTGGCTTCATTTGTGTGGTGAGTGGGAAATTGAAACTGTGGGACATGTATTGCCTTTTTTATAGACATCAATGAGAAATGTATATTTCCCCATTTATAACACAATACCTGGGCAGGCCTGTGGTTGATTACCTCAGTCTCTCACAAGCTGACCAGGTAGCAAGAATTTCAGACAATGCAGTCCAGTTTTGTGTCAGAGCTACGATTAAACATAAGCGTCTGCTCCAGGTGAGGTGATTGATGCTAAGCCTTAACTAGATTTCCATAATTCAATATGTACCTTTTTTGTCTTTCCTTCTTTCCCCCCTCCCCTTCCCCCTTCTTTTCCTTTTAAATATAAGCATATCATTTTATGTTTTATTTTGCCATTTCTTTCTTATTGTTGCTTGGAGCATAATAGCGTTAATCCCAACTAATCCTAGCAGAGCTTCAACAGGTATCAAACTTAATATAAATTAGCATAGCTCTACATTCTCGTAATATTTTATGGTATCATTTATGACCCTTTATAATTATCTGTCCTAGTTATTTATAGAATTTAGGTTATTCATTGTAAAATTGTAAATTTATAGGATTCTTTTGAACTTTAATACCTCTGCTCAGTAATTTTACCAAAATAATTTTATCTTTGCCTTATTTTATTCTATCAAGATGACTTTATTTAGTGTAATTGTTATGTTATTGGTTCTGTGCTGGTGTACGAAGTAAAATTGATTGATTGGTTTGAAGTTCCTTCTATCAGCATTTTTTTTAGAACATCCACCCACATGTTTTCAACATTTCACTTCTGGCCATCAACTCAAAATGCAATCTTTAACCTATATTATAACTTGAGGTGCACTTTCTTACCATACATCAAGGGTGGAGAACAATGACCCTTTTGTGACTTGTGCACTTCAATTCTGAGAACTCCTGAGGCAACCATGCTAGCTCAGGATTTCTGGGAGTTGAAGTCCACAAGTCATAAAGAAGCCATCGTTCTCCACTTCTGCCTTTCATGAAGAAAGCATACATCTTGACTGGGGAAACAGGGTGTTTCCAAAGCTTAAATTAGCCCCTTCTTTCAAAATTTAATCATTTTTTTTTAAATCTGGAACAGACTGAAATGCAGGGTATAAAATAATTCAATAAAAATCTGAAGAGCCTTTCATATTGTCCAATACTTTCAGAAAGTGGCTATGCCTCTATCTTTTCCTCCAATTTCCTCCAGCAGGGGAGGCAGGATCCACCCACATTCAGCTATAAAAGTGTGTATTTACAGAGCTCTCTCATTACAATGAAGACTATTTTTCTTGTCCAAAAATGAGCCTGGATTTGTGTTTAGCAGCAGGGTGGGGTGGAAGAAGGAGCGTCCTCCATCTTCTGCTTCCTCTTCCATTCTGCTTGTGAAGACAGTGTGAAGAAGAAAGCACGGTGAATGGCACAGATTTTCAGCTCCAACTTAGCAAGCTGCGGTGACGAGGCAACAGCGTTGATAGTAGCAGCTACAGTTCTTCAACCTCAACAAAATGGGCCATGAAATGCAATACCACCACCCCAATAGACAGGTCTGTTTTGGTCAGAAACATATGAAATTCAGTACTGGTGAGAAAAGGTCCTATCGGAAAAAGTAAGGAGTCGGAGACAGGAGGGCAAGTGAAAGCAGGAGAAAGAGGAAGGCAGTGAAGCTGTCAGAAGTAGGATGGAGTGCAAGAGGGCAGAAAGGGTTATGTGTTTGAAGCAGAATGGGGAAGAGGCTACAAAGGAAAAAATCTTCAGAAGCTCTCAGTTTCTACGTAGGGCTCCTTCAAAATAGAATCAGTTTAGAAGAGGTAATAAAGAACGAAAGGTTTTGTGTGTTTTCATCACAATCTGTCCTCCTCCTCCCCTCTTCTTCTTCTTCTTCTTCTTCTTCTTCTTCTTCTTCTTCTTCTTCTTCTTCTTCTTCCTCCTCCTCCTCCTCCTCCTCCTCCTCCTCCTCCTCCTCCTCCCCATGTACACTCTCTCTCATTTTACTAAAAAATAAATTACAAACTAGATATTTTCTGAAGACAGAAAAATGTCCCAGGCTAGGTCTGTGCTGTTTGGCTACTGCTGGTAGGGCTGCTACACTAGACTTCGTGAGCCACTGGAGCATCTGCGTCTGTGAAGCAAGGAACTGGGGGGACAGGTCTGGTGCGGGTGGTTGTAGGGTGGCGGAGGCGGTGGAAGTGGGGGCTGATGAATGATTTTCACGGGGGTCCCTTGGAGCCCGCTGCCTCGACAGTGCAAGGGTGTAGAGTTGCAGGAATCGGAGGACACGTAGCGCGTCAAAGTCTGGTTGAGGGCCGGCTCCATTCGGGCGAGGCAAGGCTTGTCCAAGACTATAACTTTGACAATCTGCTGACACTGTACAAGGGTCCCCGCAGAGGCAGGGTAAGAGGGTGCCAATGCTGCCTCCAGCCTTTCCCGTGCCACATTAGGATGTGTGCTGGGCTCCACTCCACTCTCGAGCCCTGGGAGAGAGTTGTGCTGGTACGTTTGAAGCCTGTTGTGAATTGACACCTAGTTTAGAAACAGTCAGAGAAGCATTAAACGTTACAAGACTTTTTCCCAGCTGCTTTCGCAGGCTGCCCTTCACCCACCCCACCACCAAGGTTTCCTCCAGAAGCCACAGCCCAGCTTAAGCATTGCTCCAAAATCTCCCACCCCTCCTTTGACCCCTCATTCCCCCTCTCCCACAGGCACATCTTCCCCAGCCTCATAACAGCGAAGGCAGTAATGCTATATCCACAGACAGCACAACCTCAACCATCCAGGTGGAGTCAATACAAGTGGCACCCAGAGCAAGTGGGATGAAAAGACATAAGCATGACGTAATATACGCTGAAGGCATGAGCCCACTGCCTCTCATGCTATCAAAAAACATCTTGTTACTCAGAGTTTTAAATGCTTAGAAGTTTTTTTTATGCCCCTATTTGTCTTTTGCTGGAAGAAAGGCAACTGGGAATAAAGTCTTTCCAAATTCTGCTTAATGCAGGCATATTTTCAGATAAGCTGTGCTTCATGACTGGAGTGCTCAGAAACTCTTACATCATCTTGCAGTCCATAGGCTAACAAGGCAGAAAGAAGAAAGGATAATTGAGGTTGTACATCTTTGTGGGGGAATGGGCAGGAGATGAGATTTGCTGACATTCAAGGAAAGACTTGAGCTCTTCCTAGCTCCTGTCTTTCTGAGCAGGAAAGGGGCGCACATGACTCACTACTCTGTTTACAAAAGGAGAAAATTAAAAAGGGAAGAGGGGGAAAAAAAACAAGCACAAATCGACATCTTTCAGCAAACTTGCAACTCGCTCTGATCCATTCAATGGTTGTGGGAAGTGAAAGGAAATGATTTTTAAATCGGCCCCAAAAAGAAAAAAAAAAGTATCCATCCAGTTTGTACAATGGTTTAAAAGAAAAGAAGTCTGATGAAATGGCAGCGGATCAGCTAAATCTCAGAGAAAATGGAGATGCTTGTTTCTGCTGAGGGGGGGAGGGGATGAAGAAGGCTTGAAGTATCTTCAGTGAGAGAACCCCAAAGAATCCCTCAAGTTCAGTGTGTAAACAGCAACTAAGATGGACTGGAGTTCCCTATGGAAGGAATCTAGGGTGCCTATAGATACAAGTTAAGAGAAGGAGTTTCAAAGAAGCACAGCTACCTAGTAGACTCAGGAGAGAAAGGGCCAACAAGGAGTCAGAGAATGAGGTCCCTTCTAGGGAGGATAGCATGCCCTGTCTGCCTAATTCTGGAATTCCAACCAGGAGAAAGTTTTATGAAAGGCTTCCTTGGGATCCTGAAGTGAAGATCTTTCCACGAAGAGGTGTCTGTTTTGACTCAAAATGCAGATGCCTGTTCCTGTAGAGCATTAGCAGCCATGCTGCAAGAGTAATGAGTTAGTTTTTATGAAGCACTTCATGAGGAGCATGGCCTGAGCAATAAGTATGCCCAGAAGGGCTGTTTTCTCAAAGGCTATGGAAGAGAAAGCTGAAGGGCACAACTTGGATAATAAGGCCCAAACCAAGTAATTATAAGGCGACGGAGTTTGGTGTCAGTTAAGAGGTTGGTGGAGAAAGGTATTCCCTGCCCTTAGAGGTAGTTGGGGCATCTCCGGAGAGAGGGAATGGGTCTGAGGAGAATTGTCCTGGTGAACAGGAGTCCTTGGAAGGGCTCTTACTGTAGAAATTTATTTCCATATAAGGAAAAACAATACCATACTGCCTAGCAATCCCTCCCAAGTTGGGGAACATCTGGTCTAATCTTCCAACCTCCCCTGGTTAAATCTTGCCCAGCCTGCCACCGACATGGCACCAGTGTCTTGGGCAGAAGAGCTATGAGGGAAAGACCAGGTGAACAGTGAGGATCGGGGAGATTCTGTAACGAGAGTGACCTGCCAGGGGGAGGGGGGGTTCGTCTCAGTTCTGTCTCTGATTTCTCCTGAAAAGGTGCTGGGTGGGGATGAGGAAGGAGCAGGGTTAGTTTCCAGAGTTCGGCCGCTGGCTCCATGAAGGATGTGTTAACAATTAGAAGAAACGGCTTGAAAAAAAATGCTTTGAAGTTTAATCTGGATTTGAAAGTTGTATTACCCGTCCTAGCAGTAACTTTTTATTGTATCTCTGGAAATTGGTAAAATTGTCAGTCTGGCAGGGGAGGCATTGATTAAAACCTGAGAAAAGAAACAACAGAGAATGTAAGAAGGGCTGAACTGAGGGAGAATTACTTACCTCCACAGCTGCACATTCTACTTACCTCCACTGTGTTCTCCGGGCCTTTTTCTCCTAAATCTTTTTTGCCTTTGAAAATAAAAGAGGACTTTCCTTCAGTGGTGCAACCTACTCTTTCTGCCATAAGTTAGGACAACTGTTGATATTCTACACTGGCCCAGACTCTTTGGGCTTTGCTAAGCTCCTCTCCCTGCCCATCTTCAATCAATCTACATCGCAGTCAAGGCAAATCAGTTATTTTTGGCACCCTAGGCAGAAAAACCCACAAGTTCACTTTCCTGGCAGCAAAAATACAACAATAAAATAATTCACCATCAGTTATTTGCTATGTCACATCAACCTAATGAAATCCATGATAGAGGTGTCTTCTTCTACTTACCTCCGTTTGCTTATTTATTTGGAATTCATACCCAAACTTTCCACCTGAGGAGAGGCTCCAGTTGTGTCCTATCACAGAACCCCCGTGAGATATGTTGAGCTATGATTGAGTAACTAGCTAGTTAGTAACTAGTCATTTTGTGAGCTTCCAAGACGGGAGGTTGAGTTCAACCTGGGTTTCTCCACTCTCAGTCTCACATTTTAACCAATATTGGTTCGGTTAGGCCTTAGATCCCATATGTACTGCTTCTATCCTTCCTTTCCTAGTCAAATATTAAAAGGAAAATTACTTCCTGGAACTGAAATTATAATTTTGAGAGAAAAAATAAAATAGGTTGAGTACTGGCTTATCCACGATATAGATCAACTGGGTATATACTAATTTAACTTTCAGCTCTCCTCCTCCAGCTATAGTTTGGTAAAGATAGTATCATTTCCCTAATCTGCCTTTTCAAAAAGAATGATTGAATGATTACTGAATCTATTTAAGAACCTTCATTCTTTTAGCCTAAAATAGATGTCTTCATATATCCCACCTAGTTTTATCATTTGCTGACAATATGGCAGCACTTCCAGACTGGTGAAAGGTCCTTTGCTACAAACCAGTACAGCTAGTTTAATGTAAGGTTTATCCTTTTTCCTTCTTCCCTTCTCAGGGATGACCTAGTTTGGAGGACGTCAGCATTATGAAATCAGATGCACATGTCTGGATAGCTCAAAGAATGAGCTTTTGCTGGCTATTAATTCAATTCTATCATAGAAATCATCACGAGATCTGCAGCTTTGGCTTTTCTTTTTTTTCAGATTAACAGGTAACCAAAAGGTGAGATGATAAGCTTTTAATTCTGATCTGGAAAATCCCCAATTGTGGGAATGGCATGGCATATGGAATTGGTTCTTTGAGAAACATAGTTATTTTGAAATGACTTCAGCTTGAGGACATTTCAAGGATAAGATCTGTTATATTATTGCTCAAGGTTGCTTTGTCCTTCCTTTTTCTGTTATCTTACTTGTTGTTATGAGGTGAGCAAAGAAAGACTGACTGTTGTTCTAGGTAGGAAGGGAAGAACCCAGGAAAATTCTAACCTGCTGGAGATCCTTGCTTGAATTGCATTTCCATCTGAGCCCCATTGGTTTTTAAGGAAAGATTCTTTGCCCCATGCTGTTTCTCCAGCTCCCCTAAGAAGACATGGGAATGGGGGGAAGAGGAGGAAGGTATAGATATATAATGGAGAGAAAGAAAAAGAAAGATGAAAACGAAAGAAAAACAGAGCAATAAAAACAGAGGGACGTGACAAAGAAAAAGACCAATCATGTTTGCTAAATATTGTAGGAGGAGAGTCATGTTAGTCTACGGCAAACTATCAGGAGGAAACTTGGTAGCACTTTTCTGTCGTACACGTTTTATTAAAAGTCATAAGTTTTCAGGAGCTGCAGCTCACTTCATCTAATGCACAAAGTGGCTAAACTAACGTAGGATTTAAATTGGGTTGAGAGAAGGTAGGAAAAAGAAGGGAAGAAGGGTGGTTATGGAAATGCAGGACAGATGAGAAGCAGATTATCAGTACCATTCTTATCACCCAACTGTATGATCTGGTCTTCACCCTTGACTCCTTAAACTTTGGCAACAACATATACTTGCAGATGAGCATCACCGCATGAACACTCGTGTCATATGCCAAATTGTCCATGCCAACCTAGAATAATACTTCCTCAGTTCTTGCCTCCTGAAACCCCTCCTTTACTTGAGATTCACTTATGACATTTTCAGTACACGGACCTACAACTTCCAGCTCACCATCAGCTTTAGCAGCAGCGCACTTAAAGAACAAGTCCATTTCCTTGATGTCCTAGTAACAATACAGAATGGATATATAACCAGTACATTACACATGAAGCCTATAGATACATATGCGTGCTTAAATGTTTCAGATTTCTACCCACAACACTCTCAAATCTATCACCTATAGCTAGGTTCTGAGCTATAATTGCATTTGTTCTAATTCATGGAGTAAGAGATGCTTGTTTGATGAAATTAAGCCAGCTGTTCGGGAGACTGAAATCCACTCACCTAGATCAACAAATAAATCAACAGAGCCAGATCAATTCCCAGTTCTGCTAAATGATAGGTCGCAAAAACAGAACAGAATTCCAGTGGTTGTCATTGCTCAAGTCACTCAAACAGATTATTGGTAAACAACATTATTAATAAATTACAAACAATGCTGGACAGCTTTCTCGGGAACTGTGTAGCACAGGGGTCCTCAACCTGAGCCATAGTCCACTACCATGCTTTGAGCCCTATGGAACTGGGCCGCGGAAGTGGTGTGTGTGTGTGCATGCGCATCCCCACTTGTGCGAGCAGTGAGTGCGCATGGTTGGTGCTTGCGCCAATGGAGCTACATGCATTTGTCCACCACTCACACAGAACCATGCCCTCTCCCCCGCTAGCCAGTCTGCAAAGCCAGAAAGGTTGGGGAACTCTGGTGTACCAGGTCCATACTTGCATACAAACCATCCAACCTGAAGTAGATTCTCCATCACTATTCAGAAACAAGGAGTAAGTGATATTAAGATGGGAAGCAGATGTTTGGCCCCCATATTCATTTCAACAGCACTAGTATCACAGGCTCCAAAACACTTCACCTACAAGGTTAAAGGTGCCTTCACTTGCTTTTCCTCCAGTGATATATGCCATCATCTGCCAGCAATGTCCCTCTGGATTCTGTACATCTCAGACCAACTTTGTGCAAAAGAATTAATGGGCACAAGTTTGACATCAGCTCTCAAGACAAGGACAAAGCAATATCAGAGCATTTCAGCCTCCCAGGATAATTCATTACAGAATTCAAACTAGCCATTTGGGGGTGGGGAGAAACTTTAACAGCACTCTTGGGGGAGATATCGTTGGACTCACATCAGTGGTGGGATTCTACCAGTTTTACTACTGGTTCGGTGACCACGCACTTCGCGCATGCGTACATGCATGCACCTAATGTACACACATGCATGCATGCACACATGCAGCTTTCCAAACAGCAGCTGAAGTTCTGCCGTGCCAATCAGCTGAGAGGATAAAGAAAAGCACAGGGGTGGATGGGAGGGCCTTCTTTCTCCACTCAGCTGATCGTCGGAGCTTTTTTAAACTACCGGCTACCGGTTGAATCGAACCGGACCAAACCGGGAGCATTTCACCACTGACTCACATCCGACAAAAGATTTCAAGCCATCTCAGAAGGTCTCAACAAATACAATAGGTTTTTTTAGCACACTTGTTAATTGACAGGGTATTTATAACATGTATCTGCATAGCCAATCTGTCTTCCCCTCCCTTCTCCTCCTCCCCCCCAATTTAAATTCTCCATCAGCCTAGCCACTCTTGGCATCTGTTGAAGTGAGCTGCATCTCATGAAAAGTTTTTATTAGAATTTGCTGGTTGGAAAAGGTGCTAGCAGGCATCTTCTGACACAGCGGCTAGGCATGGGAAGCTATAGACTACCACAGTGAGAAAGCACCCAGTTGGGAAAGATAGAAAATATACTACCCAAGTGCATGTGTGGGAGCACACATACATACATACACACACACACACACACAAAAACACAAACACAAATGAAAGTTGCTCCTTATGCTTTGATAAACATCAAGAATTCTAGGAGAGCTATCTATCTTTTAGGCTAAGATATCACAAATGGAGTAGATTAGGTAAAATACCCACAATCAGGGAAATGACATAAATCCCCCCCCCCCAAGATTTGATGTGTGCTTCTTGAGGCAAAAAGCATGGAATGACAAACCCAGAAGTGCTACTTCTCTGGATTTGCAAATATTTGTTTCCATGATGAATTTTGATTCTGCAAATTTTGCTTTACCCCACTGTGAATAACTGTAGCCATATCTAGAGAGTTCTTCAACTGAATGGATGCAACAGTATATGGGGAAGGAATATTTTTGTGTATGTGAGTGAAGTATCATTCAGTAAGTAATGAAAAAAGAGGAACTCGCAGGATTGTGCAGCCAAGCAATTAATTAGCAGTCACATTAGGAGCACATAATCCCTATAGCATTCCAAAAATGATGCCAAGTTTTCTGATACACATAAGTCCTGGATGTTATTGTGTTGGCATACTGGACGCATATGAACCAATCCAGCATACATTTGTTTTAGAATATTCTCATTATTTTCTTATCCATCTTACCCATTTCCCAAATCAAGGGAGTAATTTATTTACTGGTTCCATGTGCAATTATTGATAGGAACATAGGAACATTGTATCTTCGGCAAGCTCAATGATTCTGTACCTTATGTTTCCCTTTATACCACATTAGGTCATAATAAGGGTAGACTCTGGTTTAATATGGTGTTTGAATTCAACCACTGTGATTCGTAAATGATGGTTTAACTTAGCACTGTGTATAAACCACAGTTAATACAAATAATAGCTTAGACCAAAGTTTGAACCTGAGATGTGGACTAAGTTACTCATAATAACGTTTTTGTTTATAGCGGGAAAAGAGATTACCCCAGATATTAATGTTCCTATATTCCTATATTTATTATGAAGAGAAAAGAGAGAGAGGAGAGACAGAGGAGAGAGGAAAAAGGAGAAAGGAGAGAAGAAAGAAGAGAGAAGAGAGGAGAGAGAAGAGAGAAGAGAGAAGAGAGGCTTAGAAATTATAATGAATACTCTTAAACCATGTATATTTGCAGTTGAATGAATACAATTTAAAACAACGACCATTCTGCCTTCCTGGAAATGTTCCCCCAGCCCATTTTTAAAAAATCTGAAATGGCATCTCTATCAATGATAAACATAAAAATACAGAAGACACAGACATATGTACATACAGACAGAATGACTGCATGAAGTCTGGAACACGCTGGGAGTCTTACATTCAATCCGAATCTGTTCTAGCTCCATCACCTCAGCTATCGATTCTTTGAGATCTTCCACAAACTTTTGCATCTCTTCAGCATTTAGGGCACAGAAATGAAGCACCTGTTTCTTCTCTGAGCCTGAAACTGGAATCACCAAAGTGATACCATGGGGATAGTCTATGAAAAAGGAGAGGAAAACAAAAACCTCTGAAAATATTAGTATTGGCTTCATATATTAAAATGAAAAAAAAAACCCAAACATCTGGGAGGGATTAGAAAGTTGACTGGAGTGGGTGGCCATAATAAATCCTTCTTCATCATCACCATCACATGCACTGAGCATCTTAGAATAGAATAACAGAGTTGGAAGGGAACTTGGAGGTCTTCTAGTCCAACCCACTTCAGACCAATGGTTATCCAATCTCTTCTTAAAAACTTCCAGTGTTCGAGCATTTACAACTTCTGGAGGCAAGTCTTTACCCTGATTAATAATTGTAATGTCTCCTTAGTTCTAGGTTGCTTCGCTCCTTGATGAGTTTCCACCCATTACTTCTTGTCCTGCCCTCAGGTGCTTTGGAGAATAGCTTGACTCCCTCTTCTTTGTGGCAGCCCCTCAGATATTGGAACACTGCTATCATGTCACCCGTAGTCTTTTTTTTTCATCAAACTAGACACACCCAGTTCCAACAACATATGTTTTAGCCTCCAGTCCTCTACTCACCTTTATTGCTCTTCTCTGCACTCTTTCTAGAATCTCCACATCTTTTTTACATCGTGGCAACCAAAACGGGATGCAATATTCCAAGTGTGGCCTTGCAAAGTAATATTCCAAGTGTGGCATTATAAAGTAATAGGAACAATCTTGAGGAATAGGAGGAGGAGCCACAGCCAAGGCAACGGTCAGATCAATGAAATCTGACTCTAGAGCAGATATGTAATTTGGGAAAGCATCCGATGTGATGCTCAATAGTTCTACCAAAGATAACAGGAAGGAGAGGGGAAGTGTATTCAGACTCTGTTACAGGGTTTTTTTTTTCACACTTATATGCCGCCCTTCTCCGAGACTCAGAGCGGCTTACAATTTTGGGAGCATAACCCAATGCACTCAGCAATAGCCTTCATTCCATTGTATATGCCTGCTTATTGCTAAGCGGCATTTTTACAAAGTCAGCTTATTGCCCCCAACAATCTTGGGTCCTCAATTTACCTACCCCGAGAGGATGGAAGGCTGAGTCAACCTTGAGCCTGGTGGGATTCGAGCCTGCACTAATTGCAGGCAGCTGGAACTTAAGTGCTAGGCGTTTAACAGCCTGTACCACCAAGGCTCTTATCTTAAGATCTTATAGTAAAAGTAGTCCTTGATTTAGGACGCTTTGGACCAGAATTTCTGTTGCTAAGCTAGGCAGTTGTTAATTGAGACATGCCTGATTTTGCAACCTTTTTCCCATGATTGTTAAGTGAATCACATAGCCACTAAGTGAATCCAGCTTCCCCATTGACTTTGCTTTTTGGAAGCCACCTGGGAAGGTTGCAGAGACGATCACATGACCCCAGAGATGTTGCAACCATCATAAATACATGGCAGTTGCCAAGTGCTCAAATTTTGATCATGTGACCACGGGGGATGCTGCAGCCATTGTAAGTGTGAGGACCACTCAGAAGTCTCTTTTTTTCAGTGCCATTGTAATTCTGTAACAATTGCTAAAAAAAATGGTTGGAAGCCGAGAACTGCCTGTACTAAGCATTTATCTGTAGTTAAACAAATGTTTCCTTTATTAGGAATGCCAGCAGCCCCAGCAAAAATTCTTTCTTTCTTTCTCTTTCTTTCTTTCTTTCTTTCTTTCTTTCTTTCTTTCTTTCTTTCTTTCTTTCTTTCTTTCTTTCTTTCTTTCTTTCTTTCTTTCTTTCTTTCTTTCTTTCTTTCTTTCTTCGTCTTCTTCTCTCTCTCTCTCTCTCTCTCTCACACACACACACACACACACACATATACACACACAGAGAGAGCGGGCTAACAAGTCTGTCCAGCAGGGAGATGAATAGTTGTCTACCACATCTACTCATCTCTGCCCCCTGCTTTTATCCCCAGAGCTGGGTGGGGCTTTGCTAGCATTGGTGGCTCTTCATCCCAAGGATCGGCCCACGGATTTCCACTGCTCTCCTCTCCTCTGCCTTCTGTGTTAAGTTTGCATGGAGAGACAAGACGCGGAGTGCTTCAGCTCTTATTTATTGTGACTTTCAGCTCAGAACGGACCCAAATGGCTCAGCCGCGGCAGCTATTTATAGCCGGCTGCCGCAGATGCCAACCAATCAGAGTGCAGGGTTTTCCCGCACTTTTACAACCAATGATTTCAAACACTTTACAACAACAACCAATCATTTCAAACTCTGTATACATAACATTCTGCACATCTGCACGTCAGGCACTGGACCCGGCTGTTCCTCCCCTTCCTCATCAGACACCTCCAGACCTGGGGGCTGTTGACTCTCCATCTGAGGGCTGCCGGATGGCCCAAGCTCGTCCTCTCTCTCTCTCTCTCTGACGGCTCCATTCCCTCTTCCCCCTCAGAGCTCTCAAGTTGCCTTGATGCTGCCTCTGACTCCCACACTGCCTACTCATCTGATTCAGCTGCTGGGGAGGCCGGCGGCTGACAGGCCACAACAATTAACAACTTTAATTTCCTAGTCTGGGTTTACCTTGAAGGGCTAACATAATCATAATACCTTAAAGCCAACCCATTTTAATATGTTATGTGAATGCAGGTTTTTTTTAAAAAAAATCCAGTTTGTTATTTCTGTTGTCTCCAGGCAAAATATCCCTGTCATTTCTAGATAAAATGGCAGATACTAGATGGTATCTCTGCTGTGACCTGAAAAAGCCATTGCCAGAGTAAACAATGCTAGATAATTCATTTGTCCTAGATTAAAGGCAAGTTGTCTTTTGCATCCTCCAGTTAGTGTGATCATAAGCACATTTAATGGGCACGTTAGATTCCCTTTTTTAAAAAAAAATCAAGGATTTAAGGATCTTCTATCAACAGCAGAGAACAAAGAGCCGATCTGGATTTTGGTGAAGGCGTGGGACCTGTGTCTATAACAAGACACTTTGCAGTAAGTACACAATGAGATTTAAAGAGAAGAAAGGGAATGTTGCTTTGCAGATTTCTCTTCTGCACTTAACCTAACACATAGAGACAGATTTGGCCTTGTTTATGCCAAACAACTTCTGAGAAACAGCTTTTGTTCTGGAAGTCTTGCACGTTTCATGATTTCAAATTACCCAGGTCGGGGTCATCAAGTTCAAGAATCATTTGCCATGATTGGTACTCGTTTCTAGATTTGGGGGATACCGCTGTGCAGTAAAACTAATTCTTGTGACTCTATTCTTTCGCTGCTTTCTGCTGTTCGCTGCAAGAATCAAATAAGTCCTGACACAGAGTTCTATGTTTGGAACCTGGGTGTCTTTTTCATTAGAAACGGGAGCTGTGCGGTGTGGGGTTATGAAGGAGGAGTGTGTGTTACTTCCATCAGGATAGCTGTATTAGGAAAGAGGATTCAAGTATTATAATGTAAGCCCATAATGGAAGAGATGAAGTTTTCGAGTGCTTGGTGTTCTCTGAGCTTTCATTGTTTGCTTGCAGACTTTTCATTACCCATCTACGTACTGTAATATCTTCAGTGCAAGCATCAATACAAGCATTACCTGTATTTCTCCATTGTTTATAACAGCATGGTTTATTATAGTTTTAGCATTATCAGAGGAGAAGGAATTGAGCACCACCGACCTCTCTTGGCTTGATCTAAATACAGTCTTCTCCTCATTGTTTGCTCAATGAGTAGAAAATTCTATATGCAAGCTCCCATCTCATTCAATCTCAGACAGAATCACATACTGGCAGGCTCAAGCCCAAAGACAACACTGCAAAATCCAGCCAAGTCCAATCCTTTATTTGCTTATACCTAATGGATAGAATCAGAGCAAACTAAAGCCACAACCTTCTAAATTACTAGATCCGTGGTGGTGCAGTGGCTGGAATGAGGTATTGCAAGCTAATTCAGCTCACTGCCAGCAGTTCAATCCTCACTGGCTCAAGGTTGACTCAGCCTTCCATCCTTCTGAGGTCAGTAAAATCACCCAGATTGTTAGGGCCAACATGCTGATTCTCTAAACTGCTTAGAAAGAGCTGTAAAGCACTGTGAAGCATATATAAATCTAAATGCTATTGCTATATCCAGAGGGATTCTAGGGTGTGGCTATCTTGAATATCTTCACTATATCCTCCACTTAACTCAAGACTGTACAGCCTCTTAATCAGGGCCTCCCTCTGATGAGATTTTCTGCTGCCTCCCTGGGAAAGCTCTGGGTTGCCAAAATTTCTCTCCATCGATTCTCCAGGTTCACATTCCATCACACATGCAGTACATAAGATACTACACACAATCACTTTCACTTCTGCAGCTCTGCATTGTTGGAAAACATTAAGGAAGTAGCTTTCACTTCATGCAGAATTTGTGCATGTCCCCAAGTACATCACAGTGATGTGCATGTCCCCAAGTGCATCCAATCTCTTGGCATTTTAATACCTCTTTGTTTGATATTGATATGATCATGTTTTCATACACATCAATAACAGACTTCCGTTCTTTGCGCATTTCTAGTTTGCAATACACAGTTGCTTGCATATGTTAATTTATGCAGAGAAAAACAAACAAATAAAGGCAAGGCCACTTATGCAACAATCCTGAAATCAAATAGAAAGCTCCATATAAAACTGGAAGTACAAAACAAGTCACAGTCAATCTGCGGAAGATTTTGTTTTTAAAGGAACTGAGGAAATTTATATAAAGTGTAGGGCATTCTCGCCATCAGGATAAACTAGTGTGAACGAGGAAAGAAGGCCAGGTTACTTGGATGGAAGAAAACTCTGGGTTAGATTAGGAGGCCAAAAATATTCAAAAAGAAGACTGTGACAAATGACCCAGGAGTTTAGATTTTTTTCCCCCAAGCATGAAAGAAGCTGAAATTTGATTGTGAGTACTATTAATTACAGAAGGGGAACTGCCTCCTTTTCAGACTCCTGCTTCCCTGGAGGTTTTCAAGCAAAAGTGGGGCAGCTAGTCGTCTGGGGTGGTTGGCAGACTTTTGCCCTGGGCAAGGGGTTGGATTAGATGATCTCTAAGTTCCCTTTCAACCCTAGGATTCTACGATTGTTTGATGATTCTTCATTTCTGTTTGTTGTTCATTTAGGTCAGGGTTATCAAACTCAATTTAACTGAGGACCACATCAGGGTTGTGTTTGACCTCGGGGGGCCAGGGTGGGCATGGGCAGTCAACGTCACTCATGTCGGGGGCACCTATGGAGGCTCACATGCTCTGCCAGTGAAAATGGGCTCCCGAGCTCTATTTTCAACTGCGACGGCCTCCTGCAATCCTCTGCCAGTGAAAATGGAGCTTAGGAGGGCCGCGTGTGGCCCTCCCGAGCTCCATTTTCTCTGACTGAGGCACTGCGGGCCATTCCTTCTCTGTTTCTAGGTCGTCCCCATGGGCCAGATCTAAACACCCCACAGGCCAGATCCGGTCCCAGGCCTTGAGTTTGACACTCCCGATTTAGGCCTATAACTGAGGTTTCCAACAAAATATTGCCAAGCATGCTTTCTTTTCTGAATATTCTCCAGGTATACCTTTTCATCCCACCCAGCCATTCAGAATTCTATAGCCACTGTATGTGTCTTCAGTTCTACTGAAGATTTCTATCTAAGTTAACATATGATTTTACAAAGCTTTGGCTGTTTGGGGTGGGGTTTTATTTATGCTTGTTTGTCAAATTGAACGAATGTCTATGGTATGGCATTACGGAAGTACAGGTAGTCCTTGACTCACAACAGTTCATTTAGTGACCAAAGTTGGAACAGCACTGAAAAATGTGGCTTCTGACCATTTTTCACACTTACGACTGCTGTAGCGTCCCCATGGTCACATGATCAAAGTTCAGATGCTTGGAAATTGACTCATATTTATGATCGGTGCAGTGTCCTGGGCAGTGGTGGGATGCTGCCGGTTCGCACCGGTTCTAGCGAACTGGTAGCGCTGGTGAACAGTTGGCCCCGCTCACCCACACCCGCCTTTTCCTGTCCTATACTTCCTTGTTTTTTTTAGCTCAGATGATTCATACAGCAGCACAGATTGCTGTGCCTCAGCTATTTTACTCACCAGCACTAAATAGAAGGTAAGTTTTGAAGCTTAAAATCGGTGGTTTTTGAACACTGCATGTGCACCCAATACATGCGTGCGTGCACAAAGCACACTTTCATAGAATTATTAGTAAAAAAGGTTGAATCCCACCACTGGTCCTGGGGTCATGAGATCCACTTTTGTGACCTTCTGACAAACAAAGTCAATGGGGAAGCCAGATTCACTTAACAACCATGTTACTACTTTAACAACTTAACAAGAGTGACAAGAAAGGTCATAAAATGGAGCAAAATTCACCTAACATCTGTTTCACTAAGCAACACGAATTTGGGGCTCAATTATGGTCCTAAGCTGAGGACTTCCTGTATTGGAATCATGGTTTAAGGGAATTTAGCCAGTCAAGACTCTGGGATAGACAAACCAACCTTTCCTCAAGCAGTTTGGACTCATTCATTTGTATCTCATCTCAAAGGTGCTTTTTCAAGAGGCAGCTGGACTTTCTGGTTTTTCTTTGAAGGTGTTTTGCTTCTCATTCTTGGATAAGAAGCAAAACACCTTCAAAGAAAAACCAGAAAGTCCAGTTCCCTCTTGAAAAAGCACCTTTGGGTCAACCATGACCTGAATCTCCATAGACATTTATATCTCATGTTTCCCTAGGAACATAAGGTAGAATATGCTGCACTCCCTTCTCTTATTGTTCAACCATCAACAATCCTATCTATTTGGTTGGGCTAAAGAGAAGGAGTGGCCCAAAGTCACCATGGCTGAGTTGGAATTAACACTGGGGTCTCCCCAGTTCAGATTCTAAATGCTAACATTCACCATAACCAGAACACCACATTTGCTCACACTCTTGAATAAAGCCTGTTTCTATAACCCATGAAAGACGGCACATTTATCCCCTCCAGTGTCATCAGGCAAAGAGCCAAGAAGACTGTGATAAACTTACATTCATTCTCAAACAGATGGAACTGCATTCCTAAGAGGCCGACTGACTTGCAAAATGTGTAGGTTGAAGAGCTTTTCTTCTTGGGGCAAAGCTTGAGAATCTGTTGAAGGACACAGATGAAGAGAGAGACAGACAGACAGACAGACAGACAGACAGACAGACAGACTTTCAGAAAGATCAACAAAGGACAACTGGAAAGTTTAAGGTCCAAATAACACCCTTCAACTACAGTATGGTAGTCAGAATGAGATTCTAACGGGAATATAAATGGTGTGAGGGGCCATACCCCCAAAAGATGGAGCATGGTAAAAGAAAAAAGTAGGGCTAAAAATATGCCTTGTGGGATCCAGTCCAAGCAATAATCAGGTCTGACCCTACTTAGATTTTGAAGATCAGCCAGGTCCCTAAGTATTATCACATGCTGGGTCTAAATGAATTAACACAGTCAATCCATTCTGATTTTGCCTTTAGCTTGGTGATAAAATCTGAAGGGACATTGAGTTGCATATCCAAATCTAACATCAATGAAACTCCAGGGTCTTATGTTGCACACTCCTAGTCTAAGTTATTTAGACGTGTCACCCTTCACATTCTTCGTTGTAGCACAGAGATGTCCAAATCTAGGCATGCTGGCTGGGGAATTCTGGGAGCTGAAGTCCACAGTCTAAAAATTGCTAAGGTTGGACACCCCTGTTGTAGTGCAAGCAATCTGCATGCATTTTTAAAATTTAGAAATAAACAACATAGGAATTGCAGGGGACTAATCTGGTTAGGAGCCCAGGTCAGACCCTGAAACTGACCTGGGCAAAGCCATCTTGGAGCTTCAGTGTTGCCACGTTGGAGCAAGGGATAGGAAGTGGGGGATTAGAGATAGCTGGGCTTGTGTAGTCAAAATAAAATACTTTCTCAAGACTCTTTCCTGGGAACCAAAGACATTCTCACACTTGGCCGAAGGAAGGAGAGGCGATGTCATCAGACCAACGGACGCTGCAGTGATTGGGCCATCTGACTGATTGTTTGGAGTTCAGGGAAAAAAACTTTTGCTTTTAATTGGGTGAAAATCAAGGGCCCCCTCAGAGTTGGTTTTCACCAGATATCTGCCAATTTGGTATTTCCAATAAAGCTATTCTTTGAGGAATCAACCTGTCTCGGAGTTCTTGCTTGCAATGGATCTATTACTTGGAACTCTGACACCTGTTATGAGAAGAGGCTGGAACTCTTTTTTCTAATTATGTTTTTCAAGCCATATCAAACTACCACTTATCCCCTATCAACTCCTTGCACTGGAAGGAGGATGTGAATTGGAAGAGTTCCTTCCAATGGAAGCAGAGGTGGGCTTCAAAATTTTTAGCAAAGGGTTCTCTGCCCAGTTGCTGGGTGGCCGTGGCCACAGTGGGCGTGGCCTAGTTGGTCTCATGCACCACAGCAGGGTTGGGTGTTTTTGCCCTCCCTGGGCTCCGGAGGCTTTGTTCGAGCCTCTGGGAGGGTGAAAACAGCCTCCCTGGGCTCTGGAGGCTCTCTGGAAGGTGGAAACAGGTCCATTTCTGGCCTCCCAAATTTCCAGGAGGCCTGTTTTTCACCCTCCATGAGCCTCGTGTGTGCCCTGCACTTACCTGCATCCAAAACGGCCCATGTGGGGACTCCTGGGAGGGGTGGGGTGAGTGGGGCCATCCAGGAGTGGGATTTGTGGGTTCTCCAAACTGCACAGAATCTTAGCTAGGGGCTCTCCTGAACCCCTGTGAACCCCCAGCAGCCCACCCCTGAATGTAAGTCTCAGTCAGAGTCTGGAGGGGGGTTTGATGGAAAAAGGACAATTTTGTGTGGAGAATGGTTGCAATATGGGAGTTAAAGAGTTAATCCCCTTATCCTTCCTTCTATCTGAGTTATGTCATAGATACCAGTTCTTTAAAAAAAAAAAACCTCAAACATTCACACAGATGCAAATTGCACAACCACTTCATGTTCATCTTGCCTGGAAGACATTTGTTTAGCTTACAGTCTTTGTGACTGAGAGTCGAGATATGAGTGAAAAACCACGCTGAAGAGTGGACTTTTATTATCTCCTCCTGAGGGAGTCCTGTCAAATCACACTTGTCAATTGCTCGGATGTTTTATCTTAGCAGTTTCCCTGCCTTTCTTTAAAATGAAATAGGTTGGATTCTCTACGGTCCCTTTTGCTGCTGAAACCACCCAGTTTGGCAGTAAAGATGGTCTTTTCGGTGTTTGATCCACTCACTCTTTCCTTACACTTTTCAGGATACAATGAGTGATGCCTGAGCAAAAGGTAGCAATTGGTTTTCCTGGGTTTCTCTGGCTTTATCAACAGCTGGCATTGTATGTTTAAGGCCTTGGCTTTAGGTATCAATGTCCTGTCTCAGAGCAGTGCTTCAGAGGGGGCTTCTACCCACTCAGATTCTAAATCTGTATGCACTTATCATCCCACTCTCCAAAGACTTCTTAATTGGGTGGTAATTAATCTGCTCAGACAAGATGCTTTTTCCCTAATGGGAGCCAACGTGACTATTCTCGGTCAACAAACTTACAACTTACAACGTACAGTAGTAGCTGAAATTTTCCCAGCCATCAGAATATGGGAACTGATGTAAACTGTATCTGGGAATACCCAATTCTCAAATTTCATTAGGAAAACAAACAAACCAGCTCAGCAGTAATTATAGATTGGCCATAATATGTGAACAACTCATTAGAAACACCATTAGGCTCCCTGAAGCAGAGAGTATTATAAACAGTATTTCAGTGTCTGTGGCTCAGACTATGCTCTACAAAAAATGTGTTGCTTCAACTAGTATGGCATCAAAGGTAATGGAGGATAGATCAAAGTGCCAAGTTTGTCAATGTGATGCTGATGTAGAATGGTATTTCCCATTTCTTAGTCTATTTATCTTCACTCATTCTTCAGGATTCATATTTGGGAAACTTATGTGGCCGCCTACTTGCTCACGGTGACTCTAGGCATCTTTCAAGCAGTAAAAACACAGTATAGAAAATAAAAAAATAAAAAACAACAATCCCCACCCCCAGTCAAATGAGCCATTTGTTGGGCTCCATTCCATCTAGGATATACGAACATCCAACTGAGGCTAGGTTTCATGAACTAGATTAAATGCAAGCATTTCCACCAGTCTGTGATTCAGAAGAAAACTGTGAGGCCTAATCCTCACCCCAGGCACAAGGCCTGCAAATATTGTTGTCCTTATGCATAAAGCATAAGGACAACATTAAGGAAAGAACTTTGTAGATTCTTCCAGTTTGGTTGTCTTCCCTCCCCATAAAATGTCACCCATCAGCAATCCACTCATGTATGATGGTGCTATGTGCTGTGGAGGAGTGAGCTTTGATATGTCGTTGATGGAGGGAATTAGCCATTCATCATGATTTGATCTCCTTTTGCACATTTTTCACAGTTCGGTTGAATAGACCTATTGTCTGAACCAAAACAATAGGCTGATATCAGCTGGTAGCCAGATTCATGTTGGAAGTGGGTTTAGCCCCATTCAGAAGGGTGTTTAACCTGTGTCCAAAAGCAGTCTGTACAACAGTTGACAGGTATGGCAAGAATTGCACCATGAAGTCCTACAAAAGAATTTGGCTCTCACTCTCTCACCTCAATGCACAGGTTCTGTACTACTTCTACTGATTAGCTACTGTTCAGGCTACTCAAAGATTGGCTCAGAGACTTAGTGGATCCATGGTGAGAACTTCATTTGAAAGGAGAATACTTTATTTGAGTATTTACACTTATTAAGGCTCGGAAATGATGTCCAGTTTCTGAGGGCATACTTGCACCAGTTTAAAAAGGACAATAGGTAACAGAAAGATCCCATTCCCTAGCAGTCACTTGACCATAACTTCCTTTTTTTACTACCCTATAATCCCTTAATTCAGGGTAGAGTTGGGGCAATTGGATGGAGCTGAGCTTTTACTAGATGGATGCCCTTCCTGATGCCTACACAGAGTTCACAGCATTTTTTCTTTCTTTGTGCTCTAGGAGAGAGAAAAACATCTGCCGCTATCTAGGATTGAACTCTCAACCTTCTGAGTGGGAGGCAAACATCTTCACTACTAGGCCAACATCCCTCAGTCACCTGACCATGCCATCCACCACGTGGTAACTAAAGCACATCAGACTCCACTTATGTAAAACCATCATGCCTTGTTGCCTGCACAAAGGGGAAAGTATGACTTTAACATTGACATAATTAAGGAGAACTTTCAGTTGCCTCCAGTTAGAGATGAGAAGAAGGCAACATTATAAGGGGGTCCTTGGTGCTCTGTGAGCTTGCTTGCTTTCTTACAGATGTTTCATTACTCAGACTAGGTAACATCATCAGTGCTAGTAAGGAATTATAAGGAAATGCCACAAAATTATAAGGAAATGCCACAAAAATAGGCTCTCCTGGTGTGGATATATGGTTGCACGCAAGTGAAGAAAAACCCTGCACAGGGCTGCTTCTGAGAAATGTTTGGCTCGCTTAGAGTGTAGCTGCAACTATTCAACAAGAGAAGAACTACTTGGAACATCATTCCACATCTCAATCAACTTCACTGGCTGCCAAACGGTGTTTGGCCTCAGTACAGCCATGAAAGCACTGAGGTATTACATCATATAAAATATTAGGTGGCTGCAAACCATTGCATACTTGGCTGACTATGTGTGGGAAGTTACAGGACTGGTCTCCTGAACCTCCCTCTCTCAGATCCAATCCATAGGACTTTGTCAGAGAGAATAGGAATGGAAACCTAATGTTCTTCATGCTGTGTATCTTTTGACTCAGGGGGAATTTTATAAGGAGAGGTGCATTTAAAATCCAATTCCTAGGTCCTCTGAGCCTTTTCTAAATTGAAGTGATTCTTAAGTCAAAGATTCCCTCACCACCAGCAGGTCATTGAAGAGAAAAACTTCTCTCTGGTGGGCAGCGTGTTTCTGTACTTTGTTCACATCTGTCACTTCATAAAGGCGGCTGCAACAGACCAACCGGCGATGAGGCACAGACAGCACCTGCAAGAAAGAGACTGAGTAGGAAGGTTCCCTCCATAACCACAATTACAACACACATTTATCATCCCATGCAGTTCCAAGACCTTTGGGGAACTTCGACAGCCCTAGAACATATAATTTCATCATGAGATGTTCTGCTTGGATGTCTGTTGTGAAGATGTTGTTGTTTTAACCATTTAATCATGTCCTACTCTTGGCAACTTTATAGGCAAGTGCCCTCCATGCTATCCTGTCAAGCACAGCTTTTTTCAATTGTTGGATGTTCCAACTTTTTGGATGTTGTGAAGATAGGCAAATTCTACTCCTGATTCTGCAAGGAAAACCAACTGGCCTATGCAGCCAGAAATGGATGGAGAAAGTAGAACCCCAAGAAAAACAAATGCAAATACAAAGAACAAGGGCTTCGGTCACCATTCCACAATCACTATCTTGGTTCTTTTGATTCCCGCTGCAAATGCTGTGACTAGGATTAGTGACTAATGGCAACATAGAATATGGGATGTGTGCATTTGTCCTTGGGGGTGCTGTTTGTGTGAGAGCCTGCCAGTGGGAAAAACTGACCAAGATCAATCTCTTCAGGAAGCAACTGTTTGTTTCCCCCCACAACGATTCAGTTTTCTTCTAGGGCCCTGACCTGGCTGGATGTAATAAAGATTTAAATCTTTTAGTAAACCTGTGATGCTCGCTATGGGAAACAGACTTAGTCTTTAACTCATGCCTCTCCAATGGATCAGGCTGCAGAAGGAAGGGGGTGTCACTTATTTCTTCCCTGATAAATCTGGAAAGCTTTCTCTGGCATAAAATGGCTGGTGGTCTATACTTATCTCCAGTGGTGGGATTCAAATAATTTAACAACCGGTTCACCCAGGGTCAGGTTGGCCATCGTAGGAGGTGTGGCCCATCCCAATCCTCCGGCTCTGCACATATATGGGACAAGCCTCCTGCAATGGCCAACCTGACCCTGGGCGAACCGGTTGTTAAATTAACACACACACCCCACTACCAAAGTGGATTCTGGGCACTGCACTGCAATGGAGAAACAGGAAACGGAGGAACTGGCACAAGGAAGGAGTAGGGAGAAGAGAAGCGTCCTTCTCTTTCCCTCTTACCAGCTGCTCCATTGCCTGTTTTTCCATTGCAGCACAGCACCCAGGATCCACTTTGATAGTGGGGGGGGGGGAATAATATAACAACCAGTTCACCTGAACCAGTGTGAACCGGCTGAATCCCAGCACTGCTTAGCTTCCTAACAGCAGTTTAGGAAAGATACAGCAGTGTTACAGGAAGGAATCAGCAAGCTTTCACAAATATCATGTGTACACTCCACCACAAACTTGTTATAACATGGAATATATCAAGTTATTTTCTGGCAGCTGTGAGAGGCACAAGGGAACCATGTCAGGATTTTCTCTGTTCATCAATTCTCTTCATCCTGCCCAATCAGAACAGAAGGCATAGGAATCTGCAGATATAACCACAATTATGGAATATAGCGATGCATGCCTAAGGCCTGAAGCTACTAAGTGTATTTCTGGGGAGGATCTGGAAATTGCTAATTCAAACGATGAAGAACAGCAAAAGGACATGTTATTGTCTTGAGATCTGCAAGAAAATATTGCAGCATCTCTTGTAAAAGGAGTGTCTGGCTGAGCCTTCCTGCCACCAGGTTCTTTTAAGCAGTGCATTGCAGTCATTTTAACACCCAGATATTTCTTTTCCAATAGACACTGATTCTTCCAGAATTACTGGGTGGTTTTGTTCTCATAGGATTGTTTAAATAACCCATGTTCTGGGACCTTGTTTTTGAAGAGTGTTCTGTCTTTCTGTGTGGGTACATTTGTTAGAGCTAAGCACTTATTATCTGAACTTCATATTAGGGAATTCCATTACAGGCATATCTGGAGGAATTTACCATACCCCAGGGATGACTCAAAAGGGTCAAAATGTCAACCATGTCATCTACACACACATCATAATGCATATTAAAAAGGAAAAGAGCATTGAATGCACGCTTGAGGCCATAATTTTAACTTTTTTATCCTTTCCCTATGGACACCTCTACCTGACCACATTTCAGTGGGAGCAAACCTTGGAAGGACACAGAAAGTTGCAAAGAGAAAGGAAAAGTATAATATGGAAACAGAGTTGTATGTTGGGCTTACTTCTAGTAAAGGTGAACATGAAAAAACTCAAATGTAATATTCTTTCACTTTGTAACTTTGTCTTCCATGTAGGGCCATGGTGCATATGTTCCCAAGTAATAAGAATGGTATAAAAATTATCCTTGCTGTGGGGAAAATCAAACATATCCATTCGTCCAACTTCATGAGCAAAGTATTAATGTTAAAAAGAATGTGGGATCAAAGAAAAGCAGATTCACATAGGTAGAAATATTAGATAAAAAATGAAGAAAAAAAATAGGAGGGAAGCAGTACAAGAAAGTCTAATGCAGTGTTTTTCAAACGTGGTATCTTTAAGATGTATGGATTTTAACTCCCATGTTGGTTGGGGAATTCTGGGAGTTGAAGTCCATACATCTTAAAGTTACTACATTGGAAAAGCATTGATCTAATGCAGGGGTCTCCAAACTTGCCAACTTTAAAACTTGTGGACTTCAACTGCCAGAATTCCCCAGCTAGAATAGGGATTTCTGGAAGTTGAAGTCCACAAGCCTTAAAGTTGTCAAGTTTGGAGACCCCTGATCTAATGGAAGTGTAGTTTGTGACAGAGTAATTGGTTTCCATGGGGATGTTCCCAGGTTCAGCCCTTGCTGGCATCTCCAATCAGGAAGGATTCAATGAATAATGGGAAAGACCTTCTTGGCTAGAGGCAAGGAAATCCTCATTTATAACCATATAAATGGTTATATGTCAACCATATAAATGGTTATATGTCAAGATGAGACACAAAGAACAGAGGCACAACTCTGATTACACCATGGCAACTTCCACCTTGACTTCTTTGTCCATGCCCAGAATTACTGCTGAAGTAGACAATATTAAGATAGGATCCTTTTTTCTTAAAATAAAAGTAACTGCAGGAAACTACAGTTTTCATCAGCATTTTCATCAGAGGAGCCTCTGTGGCGCAGTGGTTAGAGTGCAGTACTGCAAGCTACTTCTGCTGCAGCCAGCTGCCTACAATTTGGCAGTTCAAATCCCACCAGACTCAAGGTGAATTCAGTCTTCCATCCTTCCGAGGTGGGTAAAATGAAGACCCAAATTGTTGGGGGCAATAGGCTGACTCTGTAAACCGCTTAGAGAGGGCTGTAAAGCACTATAAAGTGGTATATAAGTCTATTGCTATAATACAATAGATATCTACTAATGATGTGCAAAGCCTCACCGTTTTCATTCCAACAATCGATTTTTCTACTTTAGTGACATAAGTCACATGGTCCTCATTGGATTTGAGCTCTCTCTGCTGAATCCTTTCATAAATTCCCACCACCAAGTCACGGGGAATATCAGCTCCATCATCCACTCCTGTTATGTCAAAACAATATAAACATTCTTTTTTTATTCAATCATCATTCTTCAAGAATTCTTAACATACAGAAGTAACAGCTTACATGCCGTTTTCCCCTCCAGAGATTATGGACGTGTACAAATGATTTCCTACCATTTGTGGTCAGTCAATGTCCTTGAAAGTTTGAGAAATGATGCAAAGATAATGGATGCCCTTGGAGGAGTTACCCTCCTTCATCAAAGAACTATCAACATGGATGGGACCAATCAGAAATTAATCAGAAATGTTGAAATGGCTCCTTGGCATCCACTCCAGCTCTACTGAGGTTCAAGGCTGACATTGTTTTTTTCTATGGACAAGTGGACACATTTACAAGCAAAGTACTTGGCTGTATCCAATACCATTTTTCAGTCTTAACATACATATGGAAATAAATGTAGGACCAAATATCACCCTTAGCAGCAAAGCTGAAGGTAGTGTTTTACTTTTACTGTCCCAGCTTCCTTTTAAATTTTGTTCTGTGCTTAAAAAGTGTTCTAAGCTTTGCCTGATGGCGCTTAACCTGAAGAGGATAGGTTTGAGAGCATATACACAAAAATACTGGTTGAATAACTGCCCATAATTACATACAACAATAATTTCTACCACAATGTACCCTTGAGTTTATACTTAAATTTGGTTTAATTTAGAGGTCAGCAATCTGAGGTTTGAACACTGCCTGTTGCCCCAGACCTTGACTTGGCCCTTGGAGAATCTTAGATTGGAAGAAGATTGGAATTATGGTTTCCTATCACATTAAGGCAGAAAACACACAAAAATGGTCACGTATTAAATATTTTAAAGAGTTAATGAACCATATTAAATGACACGGAAGTCAAATATGGCTCTTTTAATGCTGCTCAGTGGTAATTAATCCTCTCTTTTTAACACACAGAGAATGAAACTATATGTTGGCTGGAAATATAAAAATGTTTCTAGATAAATTCATTTTTATTAAAGTTATGACAGAATTTAGGAACTGAATTAAATTCTTTGAAATGCAGGCTGAATGAGACTTTTCTTTAAAAAAAATCAGGGTTTTTATCCAAGTCAAGAGCCTGTTGAAATATATCTTAGCATGTATTTTAATGGTACAGAAAGATATTCTTCAAAAATTTGTTAAATTACATTAATAAATTACATTTGTTAAATGTGTTAAATTGTTGTATTAACAATGCAAATTTTGAATATAATCAGAAATCAGAGATACAACATCTTTAACGGAGATAATAGAGATTAGACCCTGAATATTTATTAGAATATCTGAAAAAAAAGCAAATATGGAAAAATCCATTCAAAATCTTTGTAGGAAACACAAGATTTTATATTGTTGGCATCTTATCCCACTTAAAATGTCATAAAGAATAAAAAGGAACAAATCAATCTTCAAGTGATTGCAGCGATTGCCTGTATATGGTCTAGATCAGGGGTGTCAAACTCAAGGCCTGCAGGCTAGATCCATCCCACGGGGTGCTTAGATCTGGCCCACAGAGCTACAGGAAACAGCAAAAGACTGGCCTTCTATGTCTTTGTCAGTGAAAACCAAGCTCGGGGGCTGTATATGGCCCCCCGAGCTCCCTTTTCACTGGCAGAGGGTTGCAGGAGGCTGGCGCAGCCAAAAACGGAGCTTGGGAGCCTGTTTTCACTGGCAGAGTGCTTGGACCACCACAGGTGCCCCGACACAAGTGAAGTCAAGCTGGTTGTGTCCACCCTGGCCATGCCCCCACTGAAACACAACCCTGATGCAGCCCTCAATGAAATTGAGTTTGACACCTGTGGTCTAGATGTACCACTAACATCTGCAAACATGCTTTATCTGATGTTGTTAAAAGTTTTATTCCATTTTAGTGATTTCTGGCTATGCTTCTGGTGGCGTTGGAGGCAGGGACTGCATGCTCTGCAGCCCTGCTCCAAGCTCTCCCCATTGGAGGGCTCCAAAAGAAACCATAGCCACCCTGTAGGGGTGGTGTAGTAAAGGGGGGCACTTGCAGGTTGATGAGAGCCACATCTCTCCTCCCTGGCTTGGAAAATCCCCCTCATCTGAAGATGAGGCGCAACAGCAGTCAGTCAATATGGCTGCCATCAAACCAGGGACAGTTCAAAAGTTTTATTCCAATTTCACTATTAATCTATTAGCTCAAATGTCACAACCAGCATATATGTAGCTCTCTTAATGTCATCTACAACATTATTTATTTGAATACTGCCTTGTTCAGGATTTGGAATAAGGAACAATATAGCCAAGCAATGCCCTCACCTCTCAGGTTCCGAATGAAGTCCTCCAGCATCATCTTCCTGTCAGGTTTAATATTAGGACTGTACATATCCGTATTAAGAAGGATGATGGCAAAAGCCAAGATGAAAATGGTATCTGGATTATGGAACTGTTGGACTACATCTGGATTACACATGCAGTACCTCTGGCTGCAGAGGGAGGGAGACAAAGTCAATATATAATAAGGGGAATTTAAAATGCATCCATTACTAAATGACTTCACCCCAGTTTTACAGGTGTTAAAATTATTTACACTCACATTTCACTAGGATAATACCACAGTTGTATAACTAATTGTCTGAATCCAGGTAAAAAATAATCTTCCAAGGTCGAAGGATTATGTTTCTAATTGTGTCACAAATATTGTGGAGAGGATGCCATAAAGAATAGATGCACCATAAAACCTGAGAGAACATGTACTTTTTCACAAAAAGGATTGGGAAATTTGTGTTAATGCAAACTTATTAAATTCACAATTCTCAAACCAACTGTAATTTGATTTTATTCAGAGCTGTTCTTACGAGTCGATAAAGAATAAATAAAATCACAACAGAAAATTCGACAGATTATAAGAGAAGTGAATTGATTGAATGAATTAGGTATCAGATTAGTGTCAAATCTTATCAATTAATATAAACAGACTTAATCCAAAATGATCTGTCTCTAACCTGGCCCTTCAAGTGATGCACTCATTGCCACTATGCATGAGTCCATCCATCTTCTTGTTGGTCACCCTTTGGAACATCTTTTGTTGTTGGCAATTTCAATTTTATTCATTTTAATTATTTTTAAACCATTTCCTCTTTCTCTTAAAGAAGTATATTATACATCAGCAGAACCCCCAACCTTTTGGGCACCAGAAACCAATTCTGTGCAGAAAGCTTTTTCCAGGGACTGGAGCAGGAATGGTTTTGCACACTGCCAGCATCCCGCGGAGGGGGCTTTGCTTGTTTGTGTGGTCCGGTTGTTAGCATGCTGTGGGCTGGTATGGATCCATGGACCGGGGCTTGGGGACCCCCTGTTCTATGTGTTTTAGCTCCTTTGCTGTGTAATAACTTTTAATCATGCCAAAAGAAGTGCGTTTTCTTTAAAAAAATTTAAAATGTGCAAATGTGTGTTGGGGCTGCCAGCAGAGATAGTTGCAGAGTCAGATGAGGAGGAGGTGGGGGGAGAGTCTGAGCCAACTTCGGAGCCTTTGGAAGGCTCTGATAAGGAAACAACATCAGAGACAGAGGCAGAGCCTGGGCCTTCCGTCCTCCCCAGTGGTAGGATTCAAAAAAATTTACTACCAGTTCTGTGGTCATGGCTTGGTGGGCATGGCTTGGTGGGTGTGGCAGGGGAAGGATACTGCAAAATCCCCATTCTGTCCCCACTCCTGGGGGAAGGTTACTGGAAAATCTCCATTCCCTCCCCACCCCACTAACCTGCTTTCCAGCTCCGTTCTCCTGTGCAGGGCAACAAAAGAAGACCCAGCCAATCAGTTGGGACTTGGGAGGCAGAGAATAGGTGGGGGCGGAGCCAGTCAGAGGTGGTATTTGCCAGTTCCCTGAACTACTCAAAATTTCCGCTACTAGTTCTCCAGAACTGGTCGGAACCTGCTGAATACCACCTCTGACCCTCCCCCAGGTGGAGAGGCAGCTGTCTTCGGGGCCTGAGCTGAGTGAGGTGGAGGAACAGATGGGGCCCATTCCAGATGTGCATGTGTGCAGAGAGGAGAGGAGAGGAGAGCAAAGGAAACCATTAAGCCAGCTCTCAAGATGAGGCAGATGCAGATGATAGCCAGCCCTCCCTGGCTGGGAAATAAATAGGAGGGGTTTAGGAGTGGCCAGTTATCTCAGACAACCATTCATTTCTAGTATTCAGCAAGCAATTTGGATTTCTTGGCTAAACCCAGGTTTGTTGGGACTAATTACATTTGATTTTTTGTTTATCCCTATGAATAATTACTGCCCTGTTATAAAAAGAGGGTTGTTTTACTTGCGAGTAAACATCTTATCACTACTTGCAAATGCTGGGTCAGAACAATGTGATCCTTAAAATGTTAATAAGAACTACGCAAGTTGTAATGAAAGAACATTTAGAAAACAACAAATCCTAGTTAACTTATTTTTAGGTGCTTTCTTATTTGCTTCACCCTTTAATCTCTTCTTCTCCATACCCGACACTGAATGAAGAAATTAACAAAGTAGCCTCATATCAGCACAACATTTACCTGAAGGCTTCAATTAGTCGTTCCACTTTCTGGGCTTCTCCCTGCACCCGGATATGGGCCTGAAATTTCCGCAAAGCTTCATCAAGCTCCATGCCAGAGAAGTCCATCTCATCCACTACACAGCTAAAAAGAAAAAGAAAACAAACTTCTTGACTATCAAGCCTATGGAGAGGAATGTATCAGGAAACATAAGGGAGAAATAAGCTAAACATATCGATTTATTTCTTTTCCAATCAAGCAAGATCTGAATGCTACCCAACTTGTATCTTTCTAGATTCATAAACACTTTTTCTGTTTTGGAATATCTGATTGATGAGTTTTAGATGTATTACTTACTGTATATTTCATCTCACCTTTCCTCCATTGAGTTCACTGCTATGTATATGATTTGCAATTGCCACATTTTATCCACATATCGTAATATTTCATGGGAAACACTTTGGAGCTCAGCTCCTTGGGATGTGGGGCTTATTTCCTAATTCTCATTCTAAAAGAACAATGAAGCCACCAAAATCCCAGGGAAAGTAGGAAGTAGGCAGTAGAGGATCAATACATACACACAGATATGCATGTTTGAATTCAGTCATCACAATATACCCTTTCTGGATCAGCAGAATTATGCAAAGGACAGAAAAGGAATAAGAAATAGTAAGTCAAATAAATACAAAGTATGGGACGGACCAAAAAAAAAAGAAATGTACATAAGCTAGTACATATCAATATCATTCAATGTAACCTTCCATGCATTTCTATCCATGCTAACAATCCTTCATTTTACAATGGGAACATGGTACTTCATATAGTACCTTTTGGGTTTCACCTCTTTCTTTTTGAGGAGCTCATCAACTCCATCCAAGCATAACTTTCCATTCTTCTCAACCCATTCACTCAGCCTTCATATATTTGCTTTGCAATTCAATCGTTATTCATTCTGTCTATATAACTGAGCAACCTGTGTGTACAGTACTTCTTTTGTAGGGCCATTCCTGTATGCATCCAGATCCATTCATTATTAATCCTATATCTTCTAGTTCAAGTGCACATACTTCTTATCTAATACCACTACATTTATCTTATTTATACTTTGCTTGACAGACCCAACTTTCACTTCCATAAAACAGTGGGGAAATCACCGTCTTTTTTCAGGCTATACCCAATTCATTACTCATCCTCAGAAGCTATCAGGCAGAGATTCAAGGAGATGGCTCATCACTTCCTTGCTTCAAGTTTATATCTCTGCTCTTCATCTGTGCAGCCTAACAGCCTGAAAGATAGTTGCTTCTCCATGGGTGGGCCAGTGGATGGAGAGTGATATCTGTGGATTGCTGTTTTCTGATCTTGGGTTCCCAGTGTTTGACTTTGGTCCCTTACATTCTTAGAGACAGACATTTTCATTCCTTCTAACAGATATTCATTCCTCTCAAGAAACCACTTGCAGTACTTTCCACTAACTTTGAATCAGTCTTTGCAAATATTAAAACTTCTCCATCCATTTTCCAATCTTGAGTAAACATTCACTGTTCTATCAGGGTGCACAACGATGTATTCTTTTGCTTCTTTTATGCATAACTAATCATTATTCAATATATTTTCCCAATCAACAATAACATCTTTAATCTTGCGGTACATTAATTTTTAGATCCAGATGCCTAATATTCCTGTAAATCATTGGGGTTCTCAGCCAACAACATGACATACATTCACATATCTCAAGCAACACAATTCTTACTATAGCCACACAGATTCCTTATACATTTTAATCTATAAATACCTTAAGCAACCAAAGGGACTGGAACAACAGATAACAGATAATCAGAGTTGGAAGGAGCTTATAGGTCATCTAGTCCAACCCCCACCCAAGTGGGAGACCCTACACCATTTCTGACAGATGGGAGTCCAATCTCTTCTTGAAAGTCTCAAGTGATGGCACTCCCACAAGCTGTTCCATTGGTTGATTGTTCTCACTGTCAGAAAGTTTCTCCTTATTTTCAGGTTAAATCTCTCCTTGTTCAGTTTCCATCCATTATTCCATGTCTGGCCTTTAGAAAATAGATTGACCCCTTCCTCCCTGTGGCAGCCCCTCAAATATTGGCAGACTGCTATCATATCTCCCCTGGTCCTTCTCTTTACTAGACTAGCCAAGCCCAGTTCCAGTAACCGTTCTTCATATGTTTTAGTCTCCAGTCCCCTAATCATCCTGGTTGCTCTTCTCTCTACTTTTTCTAGAGTCTCAACATCTTTTTTATAATGTGGTGACCAAAACTGGATGCGGTACTCTAGGTGTGGTCTTACAGGAGTTCATGCTTTTCTCTTAAGTTTGTCACCTATGCATGCAAGAAGCTAAATAGACTTTGTTTTTTCATAGTTGAAGTTTAGAGTCGGAAAGGTGATGTATTTTACCACAGGAAGATTTTTTCCTCTAGGAAAAGGAAGGAATCGTTGCAGAACTGCTAAGGTGACAGAAAACTTGAAAAATAAAAAGGGTGCTTGAGAAGGAGAACTTTTAGAACTGTGATAGCTGGCAACCTCAGATAGATCTCAACGGAGTTGGCTGCTAAAGATTTACTATTGGCTTTAGTAAAGAACATTGATAATTGGTGATCTTGAGATGGTCTAGGCCAGGGGTGTCAAACTCAAGGCCCGGGGCCCGGATCCAGCCCACGGGGTGCTTAGATCCGGCCTGTGGGGCTGTCCTGGAAACAATGAAGGGACTGGCCTGTGGTGCCTCTACCTGTGAAAATGGAGCTTGGGAAGGCCGCGGGCAGCCTTCCTGAGCTCCATTTTCTTTTCTCTGGCAGAGGGTTGCAGGAGGCCATCGCAGCCAAAAATGGAGAATGTGAGAGCTGCAGGCAGCCTCCCAAGCTCTGTTTTTGCTGGCAGAGGGTTGCGAGCTGTGGCAGCCAAAAACAGACCCTCTTTTTTTGCTGGCAGAGCGCTCGGGCCACCACAGGCACCCCCCCCAACACAAGCACTGTCGAGCTGGCCACACCCACCCTGGCCATGCCCCCCAAGGTCAAACACAACCCAGATGTGGCCCTCAATGAAATTGAGTTTGACACCCCTGGTCTAGGCAGTGTTACAGTACTGAAAGAGTGATGGTTAGATAAAATTCCCAAGTGGAGCAAGGTGAGATCCAGGAAAGACACTCCAGAGACAAGGAGAAAGAAGACTACAAAACTTTTTTTCCCATCTTTCACAGATAGAAGAATCTGAGGAAGGCTGGAGTGATGACAATTAGAAGGCTCTACCAAATGTGCAGAAAGACTTCTTCTTTTGTCCAGAGGGAATGCCAGCCAGTATTCTTAGTCCGTTACTTACATCTAAGTAGAAAGTATAGTTAGGATTTTGAAAACCATGCAGCGTACTTATACAGTAAGCGAATATTATAGAATGCATGAATGCACAGGTACAGAACACTTAAGTCTTCGTAATATTCAAAAGAGGCAAATGTCCACTTCATGGTGCATTTTAAAACTCAGGTTATGGTGGTGATCAGTCAAGCAGAGAATAGAATATGTGTATCTAACTGTAAACACCTCTGGTCCCGAAAGGCTGTAAAAGTTGGAAGTAGATGCTGTTGGAGGTCTTAATAAAAGAGATATTTTAAAAAAAATCACAAGAGATGTTTTGTGCCATGTCTTGGATCAACTCCCATAAACTTATGACATCACCTATCCTTAGTCAATGTTGAACCATTTGCTAATCATCCACTTCATTCCCATACATGCTTTATTTCTGTCATAGACCACAATCAGCAACCAAATGTTAACTCTGCATTGGCACAAAAATCATAACCCAAACACGCTCACTTTATCACATGCTTTTTCAAAAATCAAAGAAAGGAACAATAAACTTCCTTTCTCACATTTTTTCAATAAACTCCTGAAGAGCAAAAACCTAGCTTACTGTGTATACTGTCTGCCTGGCAAAAAGTTGAGTTGTGCATCCCGAGATTTGTTCAGGGTCACCTTTCCTACCTTTTTAGCCACAATTTTGCCAGATACTTTCCAAGCCACACAGAACAAATGAATTACCCTTTAAATTTTGCATTTGCTCTTGCTGCCATCCCTTTTTCATAGAGAAAAAATAGTAACATTCTTATCATCTTCAAACCTAGATGGGGGCCTTATAGACATTAAACAAGTTTATACAGCAACCTTATAGGCAGATTATATTCTCATACTTTCCTCCAGTTTTCAAACTTGAAACGTTAAGACATGTGGACCAGCATTCCCCAGCCAGAGTAGAAGTCCACACAACTTAAAAGTGCCAGGTTTGGAAAATACTGAGTTATGTAATCTTGCAGCTTCACATTTTTTTGATATTCCCACTGTTATTTATGACTTCCATCATTTTTTTTTCTTAGACACTAAGACTTACAACACTTGTTTCAATTCTGCTCGATGATGTAGCACTATAATTTCCAGATAAATCTCTATAAATTATTTCATCACAACACATTCATTTGAAACATTTTCATTATTTCCTTTAATTCCAGTCACTCTTTTGAAGGCCCCCATTACTCAAGATATCTTAGATCCTTCCGCTTTACCTTATGGCTGCCTCAGGTGGCAAATGTAAATGCCTATTCAGAAAAGTATGTTGGCATAAAACAAGCTCCCTATTATACAGCATTAGCGAGCCTTGCAAAAGCAACGGTTCTAATGCGCCTATTGAAGGCCCAATTAAAGAATTAGTGGTTTCCACCAGATTCATTTTGCTTCCCACCTGCCAGCGGGAAAACACCCACCTCTCGCCCTCGCTTGGGATGGGGTGGAATTGAATGAACACAAAGGCTGCTTAGAATCTCAAATTAGCCATCAATCAAATTCCTCAGTTCATAGGTTGCATTAGGAGAGTTCAGATTTAAGCAGGAAGCACTCAATGCAACTGTTCCTTCCTGACAGGTCTCTTCTATGACTTGTAAACATATATCTACTACAAATGAAGGCAAATATACGGATAATGAGGTGGTGGTGAGACCCCTCCTGAAGAAGCCTGCTCTAGACCCAGCCATTTTAAACAACTTTTGTCCAGTCTCTAACTTTCGCTTTTTGGCGAAGGTTGTTGAGAGTGTGGTGGCTTAGCAGTTTTTGTTTTTCCTGGAGGAAGCAGACTATCTAGATCCATATCAGTCAGGCTTCCGGCCAGTGCTCAGCATGGAGACGGCATTGGTTGCACTGATGGATGATCTCTGGAGGGCACAGGACAGGGGACTTTCCTCTGTCCATTAGATCTCTCAGTGGCTTTCGATACCATTGACCATGGTATTTTATTGCAGCGCCTCAGGAGGTTGGGAGTGGGGGGCACTGTTTTGCAGTGGTTCTCCTACTACCTCTCGGGGTGTTCGCAATTGGTGTTGGCAGGAGGGCAGAGGTTGACCCCGAGGGCACTCACTTGTGGGGTCCCTCAGGGGTCAGTCCTCTCACCTCTCTTGTTCAACATCTATATGAAGCCTCTGGGCGAGATCATCCGTGGCTTTGGGGTGAGGTATCACCAGTACGCTGATGATACCCAGTTGTATATCTCCACCCCAAGCCAAATCAGTGATGCCCTCTCCGTGATGACCCGGTGTCTGGATGCTGTATGGATCTGGATGGGCAGGAACGGACTACAGCTCAATCTGGCCAAGACCGAGTGGTTGTGCGTACAGGCATCTCAGCCCAGTCAACAGATTCCATCATTGGTCATAGCGGGAGAGGTGTTGCCCCCTGTGGACAGGGCGGGGAACCTGGGAGTCCTCCTGGACTCACGGCTCAGTTTGGAGGAGCAGGTGGGGGCTGTGACCAGGGGGGCTTTTGTCCAGGTCTGACTGGTTCGCCAGTTGCACCCATATCTGGACTGAGATGCCCTTCGCATGATCACTCATGCACTTGTGATGTCCCAACTCGACTACTGCAATGCTCTCTATTTAGGACTGCCCTTGCATACCATCCGGAGGTTTCAGCTGGTGCAAAATGCGGCTGCGCAAGTTGTGATGGGAGCTTCCCGATACTCCCATGTTACACCCCTCCTGAGCGAGCTGCATTGGCTGCCAGTTGCCCTCCGGGTGAGATTCAAGGTGTTGGTATTAACATTCAAAGTCCTTTACAACTTGGGTCCAGGGTACTTGCGGGAGCATCTCCTGCCAATATCGAATACCGATCGCCCTGTGCGTGCGCACAGATGGGGACTCTTCGGTGGGGCCGTCAGCTAGACAATGTCGGCTGGCGGTACCTCAGGGAAGGGCCTACTCTGTTGCGGCCCCCACCTTGTGGAACCAACTCCCTTTGGGGCTCCGTTTGGCTCCTGATCTTTGCTCTTTCCGCTGCGATTTGAAGACCTGGTTGTTTGAACAGGCTGGGCTGGACTGACCTCCTGGGAGGGTGTTAAATTTATTTTAATTGTTTTACTGATTGGGCTTGTTTGGTTTAATTTCTTTTTAAATATTTATTGTTGTCTTTTAATTGTGAGCCACCCTGAGTCCTTCGGAGAGGGGGCAGCATACAAGTCCAATTATAAAATAAAATATAAAAAAATAAAATAATGGATAATGTTGCAGGATCCAATCTGGGTCAGTCACTGGGACCAGACTGTGCTGGAGCCCATTCTCAGGGAACTTCTACCATCTGTTGAGAGAAAAATTCTCTGAGGATGCGTTCCAGTATGAGTTCAACAGGGATGTTACTACCAGTTCGGTGATTACGTTTGGTGATTACATTTTGCGCATGTGTGTCATCAACCTTAAGCATTGCCACCCGGACAGCTGAAAAGTGCTGCGCACAGGTGCACAGCATTTGAAAAGCCACTTTTTTACTGCTTTTTCAACCTCAGCTGTGCCACGCAAAGCAGCTGAGGTTGAAAAAGCAGGAAGTAAAGGACAGGTAAGAGCCCAGGCGGGCGGGTGGGGCAAACAACAGCAAACACAGAACCGGTTCAGTGTCTGCTGCTCTTCAGAGCTACCGCTTCTATAGAACTGGGCAGGACCAGTAGCATCCCACCCCTGGAGTCCGATAGCTCAGAAGAGTCTCGGTGACTGATCCAGATTGGATCCTGCAACATATATCTACTGCTCTTCTGAAAGAGTGATAAACCTGTCTGATATATCTCAGACATGAAAGAAAATCATGAGAGAAAGTGGGAGGGAGTCCCCAGTGCTTCTGTTCAGCACAGCCCATCCTCTACATTATGAGTTGGCTGTTTCTGAATTTAGGAATGGCGTTCTTCTGAAAAAGTGCTAAATTCATGTTCCAAAATTCCTGCTTGACAGGTAACATGTCAGAGGATGAATGTGGAGGGACGCTGGGGATAACAAGGATAAGCAAGGACCCTCTTTACTAATATTGGGAGGGTAGGGAAATATTAGCAACGAGAGAGACAAAGCAATCCAGTTTTGACTCTGAGGCTGGCAACACCCAGGAGTAGCTAATGGATGACCATTGAGAACATGCAATTTGCAATCAGCCCATAATAATAAGTGCCAACCCATGATATCTGAAACTGCCAGGTTATAATAGAGTGGACAGAAAAGCCCTCTGTCTCTACCAAATTTATTAAAACAGCAGAAAATGATAGCTTCATAAAATTCCCTATCAGTTAGTGTTATCGGATATCTAATAGAAGAGAAAAATGTAGCTCAGAGTTGAACTGTGAAGTCCTTGATTTCTCTGAGCTTGGTTGTTTGCTTGCAGACATTTCATTACCTACCTAGGTAACATTATCAGTGCTGGCAAGTATGGTGTTTGCTCCCTGTTCATATTCAATAGCCTGTCCTGCCAGTTTTGGTGGGGATGTGGTATTCTCCTTGGTAGTTGTTTAATTAAGGTATTGTGTGGGGGGGGGTTTGCTTGATTTTTTGTCTGGTCTTGATTCTGCTTATCTGGATGTTGGTTTCTGGTCAGAATGTATTCTGGCCTTTTTGTTTCCTTCCTAGCTTTTTATTTTCTTTTGAATTATGTGTAAATGTGGTTTATCTCTATGTGTCTGATATCTAAACAGGCAAAGAGGACATGGACAATCGGAAAGGAAGACAAATTGGGGCAAACAAGAAAGCCCTGATTTTTGGCACCCACCACAAAATTCACAGCAAACAACTTTTTTAAAAAATGTACTTGACCTACATATATATGGAATTACCTTGTACAGTATCAGAAAGGCTGGGATTTCAAGTGCAATATTTTTCAAACAAATATTTCCAAGAACATTTGCTTGAAATAACAAAAAATTGACAATGCCCCATAGAAATGCATGAAGAGTTATATGATCTACATCAGGGCTGTCAAACTCGTGGCCTGTGGCCATGGCCACACCTGGTTTAACAAAGGGGAAAATAGTCCCGATATGTCACACAATGCCGTTGTGATGATGCGAGTTTGACACCCCTGATCTACATACTACAATAATCATAGATTTGAAGGGACTAAGTAGAAGCCAATTGCTGGAATCAGGAAATAAATAATGCAAATCTAGGCTATTTAAATGTTTTTGATGGTGAGGGAAACAACAAAGCAATTGACAAGGTCTCAAATACATGAAGTTTCAATTATCACTGTTATGAAAACAGCCTATTATAATAGTAATTAAAAATAAGACAAAAAGCAGGAGAATATTGGATTTTACAGCTATGCCTGCCAGATGGAGGTCATGAGCACAAAAAGGAGGACATATTCTCCTTTTGCTGGACATCTGGTAACCTTATGAACAGCAGAAGTAGCAGAAAATCTGTAATGTATCCAGAGATGACAGAACCTCCACTCTTTCCTGGCTTAAAGGGACATTTTATGCAAGACAGAATAGTATTTTTTTTCCCCCAAAAGGATTAAATTCCATTTGGGGAGGGGGGGAACCGTTGAGAGCTCTTTCAGAATTATTTGGAAAATATCAGACATTATGCCTCTGGGGAAGACAAGGATCTAGTTTCTCCCATGGTTTCTCTCAACCCATAATGGCCATGAAGAATAGCGCCCAGCAGCTAAAAGAGAGAGGGATTGTTCACAGCAATCTAAAATAAGTTATATATGAGCAAGGCAGATCCTTGTCCCCGAGAACATCAGCAACCACATCATCAGTGATTTGTGCCAGATCACATCCATAGCACACTTTCTTCCTCTGAAGTAACAAACAACAATGTCGGAAGGGCATAGTTAGGGTTGGATAATCATTTAGGGCTGCGGTTGGACGGAAATGATTTGTTGTGCGTGGGGTGTGCATGGAGATTATCCAGGTTTGTGTGGGGTGCAGGGGATGATAAATTCTGGGATCAGCCAGAAGTTCACATCACAAATGTCCTCTACTTGGTCTCCTCTGTGGTATCTCTGGTGAGACATTAACATTGGACGATCCCTCAGTCTTCTACGCATGAATATTTTAACCTAAGGATAAGCAGGATAAACACAACCATCCAAAATAGCTCTCCGTCTTTCAAACTCACATTAATTCTGGGGAAGGAAAGGAGATATAATCCATGTCATCTGGCAGAGGAACCATTTGTACTGGACCCAAGATTAAAGCGAGAAAAATTAATCTGACTGGTCTCCCAAGGCAGTTGTTTTTTTTCTCTGTCTTTAAAGGGCAGACTAAAGGATTTTGCAGAAGGAGAAAAAGGCCTAACAAACATACTCTTCTCATCCCCCTCCTTTCGCCTGTGTTATTTTTAATTTACTAATATATGCATTTCTTAATTCCAGGGGACCAAATCAAGGATTTTATTTGTTTAGCTTTGAAAACTGCAAAACATTTTCTGCTTAACCAATACCCATTTCATCATGGCAGACACCACTGAAGCATTTAAGCCTGGGAGAAACCACTGCTTTTACCCCATTACTTTCCTCTAGGATCTTTATAAAGGGGGCACAATGGTTCAGCAGTTAAAGATGCTGAGACTGCTGACAGCCCGGGTTCAAGGCCTGAGCATTGCGCGACAGGGTGAGCTCTTGTTATTTGCCCCAGCTCCTGAAAACGTTGCAGTTCTAAAGCATGCAAATGCAAGTAGATAAATAGGTACTACCACTGCAGCGGGGAGGTAACAGCATTCCGTGCACCTTGGCATATAGCCATACTGGCCACATGATCACAAAGGTGTCTTCAGGCAATACTGGCTCCCTTAGTTACAGTGGTGGTATTCTATCAATTTGGCCCGGTTCACCTGAATCGGTAGCTCTGACAATCACTTGTGAGCGAATCAGTTTGCTCCAACGATCAGCTGCTGGGCCCTCCCACTTGCCCCAGTTCTATACTGACCTTTATTTCCTGCTTTTCTACCTCAGCTGCTTCGCACAGCACAGCCGATTGCCGTATGTCAGCTGTTTTACACACAGGACTTGCAGCAGAAGGTGAGTTGCAAATGCTGCACATGCACAAAGTGTGTGTTTGGAGTGCGTGCAAAGCACGCATGCACACACAAAGTGTGTGCTCACACTGAACCAGTAGAAAACCCACCACTGCTTAGTTAGGAAATGGATATGAGGTCTGCCCCCTTGAATCAGACATGACTGGACATGGGAAACCTTTACCTTTAAGATCTTTACATCTTGGTAAAAATAAAATTACATACTGTTATGTTTGCAAGTTTGAATGTCATTGGTTTAGTTTGAACTGTTCTTGTAAAATGTCAAATATGATTGGTTTAAAAAGTGCGGGAAAAACCCTGCACTCTGATTGGCTGGCAACTGCGGCTGCTGGCTATAAGTAGCAGCCGCAGCCCAGCCAAATCGGGTCTGTTATGAGCTGTAGTCACTAATAAACTCTTCACTGAAGCACTCCGTGTCTGACTCTTCATGCAAATCTAACACATACCAAATACAAGTTAGGCGGATATGACCTTGTTGATGACCCTCACTTTGTCAAGACCTTGGAGTTCTCATATCGAATGATCTAAGCACCAAAGCTCACTGCAACAGTATTACCAAAAAGGTTTTAAGAGTTGTAAATTTAATTTTATGAAGCTTCTCCTCTGGTAATACTGATTTGCAAACTAGGGCATTTAAAACCTTCGCTACACCAATACTTGAATTCAGCTCTGTTGTCTAGAATCCACACTGTATATCAGACAAAGAAACAATTGAGCGAGTCCAGAAGTATTTTACCAGAAGAGTACTACATTCTTCTGTTCGCAACAGAATATCCTACATCACCAGACTTGAGATTCTAGGCTTAGACAACCTTGAACTACGCCGACTAAGATTGGGCTTAAGCATAGTACATAAAATCATATGTTACAACATCTTACCAGTTAATGAATATTTCAGCTTTAACAACAACAACACAAGAGCACACAACAGATATAAACTAAATGTAAACCGCTCCAAACTCGATTGCAGGAAGTACAATTTCAGCAACAGAGTGGTCAATGTCTGGAACTCACTACCTAATTCTGTTGTCACCTACTCAAACCCCCACTCCTTTACCCTCAAACTAACCTCTATTGACCTCACCCCATTCCTAAGAGGTCTGTAAGGGGCATGCATAAGCGCACAATCATGCCTACCATCCCTGTCCTATTGTTCCCAATTATTAGTTCCTATTTCTTGTATTTAAACTTACGTTTATTCTTCTTTCTGTTATATTGTAAGCTTTTGACAAATAAATAAATAAATATCTTGATGTTTTACCAACTCCAGATCTCTCCTTTTCCACCAAGAGAAGACCTGAGACTACATTTCATAAGCCAGGATAGAGTCTTGAAAGATAGAACAATGTCTTGTAGACAAAGGGTTTCTTAAAATTTCTTTTCCCCCAACTCTCAGGAATGATACTAGTAGACAAAGTCCACCCCATCACATTTTGCTCTGCTTAAGATTTTTTTCCAACTTATATATTGGTCTAATCAAGACTTACAGCAATAATCAGAGAGATGAGCAATTTCTTCCCTGTTTTTCTGCCGATCTTGGCTTAAGAATCCAAGAGCAAGGGGAAAGAGGCAAGGAAAGTGAGGGTTTCTGCCATTTTGTTTAAAAGCAAATCTCTTTATTATCAGTGATGCTTGAATGCACTTTCTGATCAACTTCACCTAGCTATGTAGAGAAACACATCCAACGCTATTTACGTTAAAGAACAAAATGGAGAAGAAATGTATCTGTGCACTGCTAATCTTCATCTTCATTTCTTCTTTAATTTTTAAAAGTTGTGCATCCATTAAAGACACTGGTTCAACATACCCAATTATACATCTAAAAGGGTTTTTGCTTTACATTTCTACTTCTGCCTCCACAATTCTTACCCACTTTGGTGCATCATGATAAATGAAAAGTCTGGCATGATCAAGAGATGGAATTATCTTTCAGTGATTATTAACAATCCCTCTTGTTGATGAAAGCAATAGCACTTCAACTTATAGTCTTTACAGTACTCTCTGGGCAGTTTACAATATCAGCTAATTGTCCCAACAACCTGGGTCCTCATTTTACCCACCTCAGAAGGATGATGGCTGAGACAACCTTGAGCTAATCAGGATTGAACTCCAGACTGTGGGCATAGTTAGCCTGTGCTACTGTATTCTAACCCCTGTACTGCCTGGGCCTGGGTCAGAGGTCAGGGAGGGAGGAAGAGGAAGAGGAAGGAACTTTAGAAGTAGAAACTTATTCAGAGACTTTTCTCTTTCTTCATTCCTGAAGTTGTGCCATTCAGTAGCTGTGTAGGTTTTATTTGTCTATGCAATTCTGTCCTTCTTGTTGCTGTTTTTAATCATGAATGTCAATGTATTTTCATGGAAAAGTGTCTCAGCAGGTGACTGCATGTAGCCGAACTTGGCTAAACTTGAAAAAAAGTTAAGCAGGTTAAATCTGTTTTATATCTGGATGGGAGATTAACGGGAAAAGCCTAGGGCTAAAGACTACACTGGAAAGTTGAAAAAATAGGTCAAATCCCTTCAGTTGTCAGGAAAGCCATGTGAATGTGTCTCTGCAGTGACCAGGAATTGAGGCTGATTTGCAGCAGCTATTATCTGCATAAAAGACAAGGGCAAATTAAACTTGGAAGTGTGGTTGGAACAGAACATACAGGATGCAGAATATTTTGTACGTAATCCATTCTCCTGCATTGGAAATAAATTGTTTGTCTAATCTAATAATCGTATATTATGTGACACCGTATCAAATGGTCAAGCTATTTTCCAAAGCACCCGAAGGCCAGACAAGGAATAATAGATGGAAACTGATCAAGGAGAGATTCAACCAGGAAATAAGGAGAAAATTTCTGACAGTGAGAACAATCAACCAATGGAACAGCTTGCCCTCGGAAGTTATGGCAGCTTCATCACTGGAGGCTTTCAAGAAAAGACTGGACTGTCATCTGTCAGAAATGGTGTAGGGTGTTCTGCTTGGGCGGGGAGGGGGGTTGGAGTAAATGACCTACAAGGTCCCATCCAACTCTGTTAATCTGTTAAATCTGTTAAATGGCCGAGGCCCAGATCTGAAAGATGCCAGTGAGTGGGCCATAGGAATCTCTCACAGTTTGAAAGAGGAAAGAGAAAAAGAAAGAAGTCTCAAACAGTTCCAAGTATATATCAGTTATAATAACTGTTTCTGTGGACAGCCTATGTCCAAAAGATGTTATTGAAGAAATGTCAGATATAGAACAAATTTTATCTGACAAGATAGAGATGGTATCGAAAGTCAATTTACAACTGACAGGCCAAGGGAATGATGTAGAAAAGGAAGCTTCACTGTGCCTACAAAAGAAATTGGCTAAGGTTTTAAATTGAAAAAGGAAATACAAATGACAAACCAAAAGAGTGACCTGGATCATTTTTTTCCTACTGGATTTACAAAAGAGGCTTGTTAAAAGCCTTGAAGAACTTTGTGTGATGGGACAAAGCAGAAATCAAATCCTACAATATTTGAGTGAAGTAAAGATTAAGGCTGTTAGGAGTTAAGGTTAAAATATATGTGTTGTGGTTTATGGTAGCTGTAAATGGGATTTGCTTTTGACTAGGGCTGAATGATGAGACTTTAAAGATAGGTTTATAGGTGGGAGAAATTTCTTTTGGTTTATTTTTCAGAGAAAGTGATAGGTTTGGAATATAACATTGGATTTTTTGATTAAGATTAAAATATATACATTAAAATTTCTGGTAGCTCTTAATAGACTTTTGCTGATTACAACTGAGTGGTGTGTTTCTGCAATTTGATTATTGATAAGAGATAAGATCTGGGAAGAAGAGGGATTTTTTAAATTGAATAAGTAGTAGAGAAATTTTTAAGTTGTCCAAATTGTTTATACTTGTCTAAAGAAAGTGGGGAATCATGTTTTATGTATCTTAATTTTGTTTTTCTTTTTTTCTATCTTTCACTTTAAAAAAAATCTTTACTTTTCCTTTGTGTGTGTGTGTGTGTGTAAAGTAAATGAAGGAATATTTTGTTTAGCAACTGAGTCCCCTTGCTCACCAACCAAAGGGGAAGTAAAGTCATAAGCTCAATTGGAGTCATGTGATTTTCCACTTAGCTACCATGTCATTTAGTAGATGAGTTGCTCATCCCAATTGTGGTTGCTAAGATTCTGGTGAAGAATTACGGCGAACTGACATCTCCAGAAGAGCAAAGAAATATCATAATGGAGAATACTGGCTGGGGGGCAGACACTGGTGGGTGAAATCTCTCTGGATCACAGAGACTGTGGGATTTTCTTTCTATCTTTTTCCTTCTCCCCCTTTCTTATACTTTTATTAGTTGTTGCTAGTTTTTAATATTTTATCCAAAGGTCTTAATAAAACATGATACCAGTTGTGATGGCTAAGTGAGGACCACCAATGTATTCTAGAATCTAAATTCAAAAAAATTCTAAATCACTCTAAGAATGCAATTTTTTTAAAAAAGAACAAGGCCAACTAAGGGTGTCTTTCACAGAGGAAGAAAAGCTGCAAACAGCAAATTGAGGACCCAAGATTGTTGGGGGCAATTAGCTGACTTTGTAAAAATGCCGCTTAGTAATAATAAGCAGGCATATACAATGGAATGAAGGCTATTGCTGAGCACACTGGGTTTTATCCCAAAAATTGTAAGCCACCCTGAGTCTCTGGAGAAGGGCGGCATATAAATGTAATTTAAAAAAAATTGGAGGGCAAATTATGCTATAGGCAGTCCTTGACTTACAAAGACACTTGAGCCAAAAAAAATTCATTGCTAAGCAAGGCAGTGGTTAAATGAGACTTGCTCCATGTTGCCATCTTTTTGCCAAAGTTGTTAAGCAAATCACTGAGTTGTTAAGTGAATCATGTGATCTTTAACTGAATCTGTCTTCCCCCATTGACTTTGCTTGATCACATGACCATGGGGGTGTTACAATGGTCATAAGCATGAAAACTGGTTGTAAAGTCACACTTTTCAATGCTGTTGTAACAAAGAGCCTGCTGTTTTAACAAATAGCCATTGGCCTGGGTGGTCAGCAGCTGCTGTTATGCCTAGCAACTTAGTTCCAGCTGCCTGCAATTAGTGCAGGCTGGAATCCCACCAGGCTCAAGGTTGACTCAGCCTTCCATCCTCTCGGGGTAGGTAAATTGAGGACCCAAGATTGTTGGAGGCAATAAGCTGACTTTGTAAAAATGCCGCTTAGTAATAAGCAGGCATATACAATGGAAGGAAGGCTATTGCTGAGCGCATTGGGTTGTATCCCAAAAAATTGTAAGCGGCCCTGAGTCTTTGGAGAAGGGTGGCATATAAATGTAATTTAAAAAAAAAAGTAAGTCACTAAACAAATGGTTGTAAGTTGAGGACTACCTGTACTGCAGCAGTGGGATCCTACCTGTTCCTCTACTGGTTTGATGATTGTGCACACACATGCGCGCAGTTTTCCACACACCAGCTGAGGCCTGCAGTGCCAATCAGCTGAGAGGATAAAGAAGAGAAAAAAAGGGCCGCTCTTCTTTCTGGTCTCAGCTGATCATGGGAGGCTTTTTTCCCCTCCTCTCAGCTGATCGTCAGTGGCTTTATTTTACTACCAGTTCAGCTGAACCGGTCCAAACTGGTAGCATACCACCGCCACTGTACTGTCTTTTTATATTTTAAAAAGGAACCAAGTGACTGCTGTGGAATTATATATATAGAATATTCACCATTAGAAAAGCATACATGTTCGATAGCTATTGACTGATGGTTGAAGTTCCCCTACAATAACTTTGAGAAGATCACTTTTATTCAGAATATCCCTTTAACTTTCCGATTTCACAGGGGATGCAAAAAATAAATAAAAGGTCACCCAAAGGTTTATTCCTTTTGAAGAGGAATGGAGTCCAAAACTGTCTTCCTGAGGCCACTTTTCCTGCAGTTTCAGCTCATGCCCTTTGTTCCCACTGATGGCGCAAGCAGGGAGAACTTTCATCCCATCAGCAAAAAGCATCGTCCTGCTATCTATTCCGTCACAAAGCACCTAGAGCCAGGCTCATCCCCACACCAGAGACTGAGGCAAAAGGTTTGGGGAAGGCAGGAAGCAGCTGTATTCATATGGATGGAGGATCTGCTCAGCCAAGTGAAGTGACCTATTTTCAAGCTTTTTCCGCTCAGGTGACAATGCAGCGGGAGACGTCTTCCAACTAAAAGCATCTGTAATGAACTTGCAGCCCACGCTCAGGGAGAGAACATAGGAGAGGCAACCAGGTGGAAACTCTTAAAACCACAAGACACAAGCATATTAATAAGTAGCAGTTTCTTCTCTCCAGATAGCAAGAGAAGGGGGGGAGAAACGATGTGAAGAAGTGCTCACATTTGTCAAATCCTTACTCACCAACCAATCCCCCATGGGGAATACCGACAATTTAAGCACTGTCTGATGTTCACCAAGCACTTTGACCATGCATGTTACTCTCCTTATATAAAATGTTACAGAATCAGAGACCTATAGACAGCATGTAAAAAAGGGATCAGAGATAGATATCTCAAAGTATTGGATAGAAGCGGGACAAGGAAAACTAAAGATACAATCCTGTTTCTTTTTTCTTCCTTTATAATTTTTATTTTTCTCTGCATTATTTTTATTTAGTTACTTTTTTAAATGTAAAAAACCAGGATGCATTGACATTATTATTGTCATATTCTTATCACACACACACATATATATACGGACACACACACACACACACACACATAATGAATCTGTACAGACTTTTCACTATACAATTTGGGATGAACACTGTTAAGTTTGCATGAAGAGACAGACGCGGAGTGCTTCAAGCTCTTAGTTTATTAGTGACTACAGCTCAGAATGGACCCAATTTGGCTGGGCTGCAGCTGCTACTTATAGCCAGCAGCCGCAGTTGCCAGCCAATCAGTTGTGCTAGATATGCTAGATATGCTAGATATGTGCTAGATATGATTCAAAAAGGTTGGATGTAAGTTGAGGGCCATTGTCAGAAACAAGCACATCAGGTAACCCGTGAGTTACAAAAGGCTTTTTAAGCTGTTTGATGCCAGCTTCAGTTGTGGTGGGTGCCATAGGGATAACCTCCAGCCATTTGGAATATGCATCTACTATAATAAGGAAAGTGTGCCCTCTGGTAGGGCCAGCGAAATCAATGTGAATCCTGGACCATGGGCCCCTAGGACATTCCCATTCCTGTGTGGGGGCGAGAGGTGGGGCAGGCCTGACTACCTGACAGTTGGGACAAGATGCAACCCAGTTTTCAACCATTTTGTCAATACCTGGCCACCATACATAACTCCTGGCCAATCCCTTCATTCTGACAATTCCCGGATGACCCTCATGTAACATTTCCAAAACCTCTTTTTGTAGTTTTGCAGGAATAACCACCCTGTTACCCCACAAAATACATCCTCTTAATACAGATAATTCAGTTTGTCTGGATTTGAAAGGTTGGGCGAGTTGAGGTAGATCTTGAAGTGGCCAACCCTTCTTAATCCAGCCTATAACAGGAGCCAATACAGTGTCTTTGGCAGTCTCTCTGGCAATTTGAGCAGCATGTACTGGAAGCTTGGCAACAGTTTCTAGGAAAAAGGTATGAGTGTCAGGAACAGGGTCCTCAATGTGTGAAGGAAGTGGGCAGCGACTCAAAGCATCTGCATGCCCAATGTCTTTACCAGGTCTGTGGATCAGTTTGTATGAATAAACAGTAAGAAATTCAGTCCATCTCAGCATTCTTGGTGACAGGATCGTGGGCGTTGGTTTGTCCCCTGCCACAATGCCTAAGAGAGGTTTGTGATCTGTGACAACAGTAAATGTTCTCCCATATAAATACTCATGGAATTTCTTGACAGCTGCTACAATCGCCAAGGCTTCCTTGTCCAGTTGGCTGTAGTTCCTCTCTGCTTTAGTCAAGGTGCGAGAGTAAAATGCAATAGAGCTTCCCTCCCGCTGGGAAGCATGTGGCTCAAACCCCCCACACTCCAAAGGGGAGGCATCACAAGTCAGAACAACAGGAAAGTTCTCAGAGAACTGTATCAGCACAGCATCAGACGTGATTAGTCTCTTGATATTGTTAAATGCAGCTTGTTCCTTCCTCCCCCAGACCCAAGCAGATTTTTTGTCCAGCAACCTATGTAGGGGTTCTGCAATGGTTGCCTTCTGAGGTAGAAACATATGATAGAAGTTAATGAGTCCCAAGAATGCTTGCAAATCTGTTTTGCATTTTGGCCTGGGGGCTTCTTTGATTGCCTGAACCTTTGCCTCTGTGGGGTGGATGCCATGTTTATCAATCATGTAACCCAAGAATTCCACTTTATCTGTTCTAAGTGTGCATTTTTCTTCTTTGACTTTTAACCCTGCTTTTTTGAATCTAGTTAAGACTTCCCTGAGTCTCTCATGTAACTGAGTGTCATTTTCAGCAGAAATTAAAACGTCATCAAAATAGGGCACCACCCCTGGCAACCCTTGTAACATTCTTTCCATAAGGCTTTGGAAGATGCCTGGTGCCACGCTTACTCCAAATTGCAATCTTTTGCATTTGAAGGCACCTCTATGGGTCACAATGGTTTGGGCTTCAGCAGTGGCATCATCAACTGTTAATTGTTGATATGCCTGTTCCAGGTCCAACTTGGCAAAACTGTGCCCCCTCCAAGAGAGTGTAATAAATGATGCACTACTGGAACTGGATATGCGCTCTGTTGTAGCGCATGGTTCAATGTCCCCTTGTAGTCTCCACAGATTCTCACAGACCCATCAGCCTTGACTGGTGTGACTATGGGTGTCTCCCACCTGGAGTGATCAGTGGGCTCTAAAACCCCTTGGGCTATTAGTTTATCTAATTGTGCATCAATTTTTTCCTTTAAGGCAAATGGGACCCTTCTGGGTTTTAAACGGATTGGTTGTACCTTGGGATCTAGGTTAAATGTGATGGAGGTCCCCAAGTACTTGTCTAATCTGTCGCTGAAGACCTCTGGAAACTCAGACTTCAAGGCCTCTTCCCACTCAGTGTTGCTTACGTGATTGATGCCAGTCACCTCGATACCCAATGGGTTGAACCACTCAAGGCCCAGCAGACTTGGGCGGTCCTTGTCCACGATGGTCAGTGGTAGGCATTTGGTGTGGCCCTTGAATTTCACGTTGAATTCTCTTGTTCCAACTACTGGAATCTTGTTCCCTTGGTAGTCTTTAAGAATCAATGCTTGCTTCTTGAAGTGCTTCTTCTGGATGTTGGGAAGAAGTCTGTGAAAGTGTCCCATGACACCATAGATAGGTATGAGCCTGAGTCCACTTCCATTTGGCAAGGCCTTCCTTCAATAAGTACCTTGACATGCACTTTTCTGCTTCTTAAAGGTGATGAATGACCAATAGTTACTGTTTGATGAGTTTCATTCTTCCCATTTGCTTCTGTGCTGTGCCCCATTTTCTCACTGAGATTGTTGGGCCTGAATTCTTTGTCTTTGCTTGTAGCAAACTTTCTTCTGTTGGGTGGAGTTCTGGATGATTTGCAGACTCTTGCTAGGTGTCCTCTTTTATCACAACGGAGGCAAATGGTGTCTAAAAACTTGTATTCAGTGTGGGGATGGCTTCCCCCACAACCTCTGCAGTAGAAATCTTGCCTCTTTCTTCCCAGGTCTTTCTTTTTCTGCTCCATTCTGAGTCTATAAATTCCTTCCTCCACCTCACTACAGTCTGACTCAGAATCTATTTGCTCACAATGAGTTGTTGTGGACTTTTCCACATCAGGATGGCTTGTGGCCTTGTTGATTTTTTTCATGGCTGCTGCTGAGGACTTGGTAGCTTCTGCTGAAGAGGCCTCTTCTATTGCTTCCTTCAGCGTGATCTTAGGTTTCAGTAATAACTTGCTCTGTAGCACCTTGTCTTTAAGGCCCAGAACAAATCGATCGCGCATGGCCTCTTCTAAATTGTTAAATTCGCATGCACCACCAATGTCTCTTAAACTCGCTTTCCCCTTGATCACGACGGTAGAATTCGTGTCTCTTAATGAGGCACGATACTTGTGGCGCGTAATGGGCTCTTAACAGTTTTTCTAAGTCAGGCCAGTCCATTACCTTCACGTCTGCAGCTCCCGCCAATGCCTTCGCCATCTTGAAAACTGCCGGACCGCAGTGCGTGAGAAAGACCGCCCTCTTCCGCTTCTCGGAAATGTCAGCAAGATCGTTTCCCTCTAGATACATTTGGAAACAATCTGCATACGACTCCCAGTCTTCTGCCGTCGGATTGAATGGTGCTGAGGGGGTGTTCAGTGCAGCCATCTCGCTATCCTTCTGTTCCGCGTTGCCGTCTTCTTCAGGGGAATCCCACCTTCGTCGCCAGTGTTAAGTTTGCATGAAGAGACAGATGCAGAGTGCTTCAAGCTCTTAGCTTATTAGTGACTACAGCTCAGACGGACCCAATTTGGCTGGGCTGCGGCTGCTACTTATAGGCAGCAGCCGCAGTTGCCAGCCAATCAGAGTGCAGGGTTTTCCCACACTTTTTAAACCAATCATTTCCAACATTTTACAAGAACAGTTCAAACTAAACCAATGACTTCAAACCTACATACATAACAAACACCCTTTGAATGGTATTCGGAGTAGGAATGGATTTCCAGAGAAAAATTGCAGACTGTAGGAACCCTGAGGACACAGATAAACCTCCAAGTGCTTCAAAGACCCTCTAAAAGGATGCCAATGACCAGCTGTCTGCAAGGAATATAAATCCTTCCATTCCACGCTGTCCTGTCAGAGCTGAAGAACCTTCTTGGAAGCAAAATGTCTTCAAAAGAAAAAAAACAGTACAGTTGCCTCCTGAAAAAGCACCTCTGAGTCCACCATGACAGAATTTTGCACTAAGAGAGGGTGACTTGTTCAAAATCCAGTTCCCACGCCTAAGGGGAGGCTAGAAATCACAGTCTCCTGGTTTCTAGGTCACCATCTTAACCGTTACACCAAATTGGTTTACATCTCTCTAACTACAAGGTGTTTCATTCACAATACTGCCTATATTTTAGCCTAATATATACCCCAGACCAGTTGTATTCTACCAGTTTGGCCCAATTTGGCCAAACCGGTAGCTCCGAGGATCATCTGTGAGCGAACCAGTTTGCTCCAACAATCAGCTGGATCACCCACCCACCCTGTCCCAGCTCTATACTTTATTTCCTGCTTTTCAACCTCAGCTGCTTTGTGCAGCACAGTCAATTGCCGCACATCAGCTGTTTTACACACAGGGCTTGCAACAGAAGATGAGTTGCAAACGCTGCACACGCGCAAAGTGCATGCTCACACTGAACTGATAGGAAAAAATTTTGAAACCTACCACTGCCCAGACCACCTGACTTTGTACTGGAGGTGAAGTGGTGGTTTCTAACTTGTCCTGCTCCAAGACTAGTTGTATGCATGATTTCTGCCCAGCTAGCAGCAACAATGGTGATCTGCCCAGCTCCTGCCAGCTGCTTTGAGTCTGGCATTTGGCTTCTGAAAATAGATGCTTAAGAAATACCTGGCACATATGAGATCCTTATCAGTGCCTCTTTCAAAGGGCATGTTCAGCAAGAGATAGCTAGAACTCTTCTTTATTACACATATATTCTTCTCCCACATCACCACCAGTGCATACAATTTAAAAGAGCAAGAGTAGCTTGCAATGCAGATTCATTTCCCTGGGAAAGGCAATGCTTTTGGCAATGCAGATTGCAGACTGCTTTGCTTTGCTTTGCTTTGCTTTGCTTTGCTTTGCTTTGCTTTGCTTTGCTTTGCTTTGCTTTGCTTTGCTTTGCTTTGCTTTGCGGAAGCCATTTTGACTAGCACACATGCTTATTGCTCATTCACTGTCTGGACTTTTGCATTTCAGCTTTAGTGGCCCTATGAATGCTGCCATTCCAACATAGGAACCCTGGTTACTCTTTCTCACTAACAGCACAACTCACAGGAAACCCTACTCAGATACACCATAAAGATCAACCAGTTCACTATGAAGATCATGCTCTACCACCACTCGGGTTGAGTGCAGGATGAGCAACAATGGGCATCAATCTTTGTAACAATCTTGCTGTTGGTCTTTGTTGTGTGTCAAAAAAAGGCATGTATAGGATGAAATGAGCTCAGCTGATACTATCAAGGGTGGGATTCATAAATCCCAACTGCCCAGTTGCTGGGTGGGTGTGACTTACCGGAACTTCTGGGAGGGCTGTTTTTTGCCTTCCCAAGGGTCCAGAGGCTACCTCTGGGAGGGCAAAAATGGCCTCCCCTGGGCTCTGGAGGCCCTCCGGAAGCTGAAAACAGGCCCGTTTCATGACTTCCGGTATTTCCGGAAGGCATGTTTTTCCCCCTTCCAGAACCTCTGCACGGACCCTGAACTTACCTGCATCAAAAATAGGCTGCGTGAAGACTCCTGGGAGAGGCGGGGTAGAGTGAGCAGGGCCAGCCAGTCAGTTCAAATACCGGTTCGATGAACTAGATGCAAATTTAACATCCGGTTTGCCCAAACTGGTCCAAACTGGGAGAATCCCATCCCTGGATATTGTCCCTGTTCTCCATCTGGCTTTGTCCCACACCCTTCCACTACATCCCTAACCAATGAACATGGCTTTCCTTGTGGACACCTATGTATCTCTCTTCTAAATAACACTGCACATGTTCAACACTCTCCAAAGTGAGACTCGCCATCACACAGCTCCTAGGCACCAGTAGGCTGTCACTTGGGTAACTTAAATGTGGCATTTATTCAGTTTTCAATATGACTGTCAATAACAGCATGACTACTTAATATCTTCTGATGACAGAAGAATGCTAGGAAATAGAAACAGGTGGATGTTGGTGGGAGGAGAAATCAGCCAACCGATCACTTCCCTGAGCTTCTCCTGCATTGAAACTGTCAGAATGGCACCACTCTCAGTCTTGTCACTAAAGCAGAAGAATGGCCAGCTGTCAGAAAATACAGATCAAATCAAACCAGAATACTTTTATGGCACTTTACAGACTGGAGAAAAGCACATTAAGTTATCTGTAGCTGACCCATCCCTCTTATCAATCTGGTTCTTAAACCCTAGGCTCGTTTTCCTGGTCAAGCTGCTCCCAAATCCATAACTTCCCATGTGCATTTTTGTGGCCCCTGGGGAATCCATGTGACCATGCTGTTAAAAAAATTTACAGCAGATTATTGATGCTGAAATTTCTCAATTTTCAACAGGCAGGCAGGCAGGCAGATAGACATGCAAGCAGCTAAACTATTCTGATGGTTTCAACATACTGTCTGAGATTAAAAACAAGAACCGCATTGGTTGCTAATTTGCTTTTGGGTCCAATTCAAGGTTCTGGTTAGCTATATATTACAACATGTCTCATGTCTGTAACCTTAAACTGGGTGAAATGGTACATCACAGGGAAAACCTTTTGAACCAACGTACTTCAAATGGGCTAACTTGCACAATGCATTCAAAATCTGTGGAATAGAAACTTAGCAAACGTTATAAAATATTTTATGACACACAGATGAACATAAATCATAAGACATTTCCTATGGTCAACTCCTGATGTGTGACTGGGCTATACAGTTCAACATGGGTTACTTTCAAGACAGCTACATCTGAATATCTGTCTGAATTTTTAAGACCTTTCCAGGTGTTCTGCCATTGTTGAAGGCATTGAGGAATCTGGTGAGGAAATGTCTCTGAAATGATGATCCATGTCTATAGTGACCTTTAAAGCCAGCAGTGCCCAACCTTGACAACTTTAAAGACTTATGAACTTCAACCTCCAACATGGCTGGCTGGGGAATTCTGGGAATTGAAGTCCACAAGTCTTAAAGTTGCTATGATCCGTCACCCCTGTTTAAAGCTCCTCATGGTCTGGGACCTGGTTGAGGGACTGCCTCTCATCCCATTAGGTCTGGCGAGGGGGCATTTTGCAGATCCAATCAGCCAAAGAGCTTCATTTGACAAAACCCAAGAGAGAGCATTTTCTGCTATGGCATCTTTTGGAACATCATTCCCCCCAAGCTGAGATTTTTTTATTCCCCCCCTTCCATATCATTTTTATCGCCATTTTGTCCATAGCGGAAGATTTGCAAACCATTTCCCCTAAATAGCAGATTTTATAGTTTTCTCCTTAAAAGTCATTTGTTTTGATTAGCTAACAGCATCATAAAGTTTGATGTGTGAATTTAAAAGGAAAACCAGTCATCTCTCTTTCATTCTCTATCTCTCTGTCTCTCTCTGTCTGTCTCTCTCTGTCTCTCTCTATCTCTCTCTGTGTGTGTGTGTGTGTGGGTGTGTCTGTGGGTGTCTCTCTGTCTCTGTCTCTGTCTCTGTCTCTCTCTGGGTGTGTGCGTGTTTGAAAATAGGAGAGCTGATGAGTTCACGTTCAACTCAGTGCAACTCAACCAATTTAGGCAAGGCACTGCAGACAAGTGTGAGCTGTAAAGCTTAATAGCTAGAGACACAAAGTGCACCCTGTTGTTGTGATTATGATGTTCTGAGAATGAACACTCTGTACCCGCTTTTTAAGTTGACCCTTCTTCTTCCTGCACATAAACAGCAAGATTCAGGGTCATTTTCTATAAACCAGATTGACTCCTTTCAGCCAATTTTCCAGAGGAGTTACAAATTCCAGATGATGAGCGGGCCAGTCCTCCAAGAAAAACCATCAGAAAAGATTGCCCCAGTCTGAAAAGCAGCCTGCTCCCATTAACCAGAATGTCTCTTGCATTTGAAAAAATAACCCTACGCTGAATAGAAATTGAAGCAGACAGTTGCATCTGACCTTCCCAGAGTCTCTGTGCTAGCAGAACAAACAACCCACCCCCAGTAAAGTTACCAACTCCGTTCATGGCACAAGTCGTCCACTCCTTACAGTTTATGAATGAATGCAAAGAACACAACATTTTCAGGACATAATGAAAGTAACAAAAGTTGAATGGAATCAGGGCAAAATGATGGCACGCAAAGACAAACAAAAGGTCGAAAGGAAGGGGGTAAAAAGATAAAGATAGCAGAGGCAGACATAATGATGCCATTCTTGTCACAAGCATTATTTCTATTTTTAAAAAAAGCTTCAAAGGAGATTGCATGCCACTGTTTTCTTCTCCAACATGTATTTCTTCCTCTTCTATTACAACATTCAAGTGTGGTACCTACATGTAATTCAATGCAAATGTGATTTGTATGTTTTTAGCTTAGTGGGATCTGCTAACCCATTATTTGTGAACTGTGATCCCTTGTTATTTTGGCTTACTGTTATATGTGTTTTGTCCTCCTACTTCCTAACAAACTGTGATTTTAAAAAATCCTGGTTCTCTTTTGGAATTGTAACTGTTATACACAGCTTCTAAGCATGGTAATTAGACTCTCTACCTTACCTTAAGGGCTATCAAACTCCCGGCTGGATGCGTCGTGTGCTGGCCACACCTACACCTGGTTTAGCAAAGGGGGGGAAAAGTCCCGATACATCACGTGACACTGCTGTGATGATGTGAGTTTGACACCACTGCCTTAGGTTTTTAAGTTTGATTGTATTGGGATAAGAGGAAATTCTCACAGTACTGTCTTATGTCTAAGTATATTTGCGCATGTTGTATGGTTGTAGTATTATAATTATCCTTCTCATCTTCTCTACTACCCCCTCTTATTATTATCATTATTATGATTTTTATTACTCAGTTGCTTTCCATGTACACTGAGAGCTTCTGCACTGGAGACAAATTCCTTGTCCAATCACACTTTTTTTTTTTTTAATTACATTTATATGCCGCCCTTCTCCGAAGACTCAGGGCGGCTTACAATTTTTGGAGCACAATCCAATGTGCTCAGCAATAGCCTTCATTCCATTGTATATGCCTGCTTATTACTAAGCGGCATTTTTACAAGGTCAGCTAATTGCCCCCAACAATCTTGGGTCCTCAATTTACCTACCCCGAGAGGATGGAAGGCTGAGTCAACCTTGAGCCTGGTGGGATTCGAGCCTACAGTAATTGTAGACAGCTGGATCTTAAGAGCAGGCATTTAACAGCCTGAGCCACCAAAGCTCTTGACCAATAAATAATTCTATTCTATTCTATTCTATTCTATTCTATTCTATTCTATTCTATTCTATTCCATTCCATTCCATTCCATTCCATTCCATTCCATTCCATTCTATTCTATTCTATTCTATTCTATTCTATGAAATTACAGATTTAATGAAGTTACAGACTTAATCTCAGAGGTCCAATAGCATTGAATGCTATTAAGCTATCAGAGGTCAGTATTTAAAATGAAATATATACATTCATCACTGTTTTAATACCTTCCATTTTTTTTCTGTGCAGCTGAGGTTCTACCTAGGACTGGTAGAACACATATCTTAGCAATCATTAAAACAAAAGAAATTAATTCAAACGTTGCTCATTTTGAACCAGACTGTCCTCGCCATGGAGCAAAATAATAGCTCTGTTATGACAAGTAGAACAGCTGGAGGCAAGACTGAAGCATGCCAGGTACTAAATCTTTACTTCTTGCAGGTCTACTGAATAATGCAGACTTTACTCCTCTCACTCAGAAAGAAAGAAATGGAAAGAGAGTGAAGACTAAATTAATATACTGGGCTAAACTTCAACTATATTCATCATGGTTGGTTGAATTAGCCCCAACTAATCAGAATCATGTATCACGTTAAGCCATAACCATGACTTACAAACCACATATAAGCAAACAGGCCAAACCTATCCTGGCTTAGCACAATGCAAGAACCCAGTTAGAGGGAGAGGAAGGGAGAAAAGGAAGGAAAAGCCCAAACAAGAAATCTCAGGCTCAAGCAGGTACATCTACCAGGGGTGGGATTCAACCGGTGTAACAATTGGTTCAGTTAGTGTGTGCTTCGCGCACGCAGAGCTTTTGCAACTTCTGCTGCAAGCCCTGTGTGTAAAACAGCTGATGCGTAGAAATCCATTGTGCTGCGCAAAGCAGCTGAGTTGGAAAACCCAAAAAATTAAACACAGGCTAGACAGCTGATCTTCGGAGCTACCGGTTTGCCCGAACCTGGCCGAACCGGTAGAATCCCACCTCTGCATCTACCCCAGGAGGAGAGCAAGTGAAGTAAAACACTTCCCCATAAGGACTCAGGGCTGAGCAATCTTTTTTGTCCTCAGCCTGATAATCTTGCAGGTGGGAACGAAGGGAGAAAAATGAGAGAGGAGGAAAATCAGTTTGATAATGTCAGGCAAAGAGGTTACTAATGGCCATTTATAACTGACTAACAATGAGCGGATGTTCTCCTTGCTTAAAGATTCGTGCTGCCTGGAGCCACCTAAGGACACTTCACTCCTTCTTTTTGCTTTGTTAATCACGGAGCAATTGAGCACAGCCGTGTATTTGATGGAAAGCAGGATCAACTTTTGTTAGAGCTGCTTAGCGTCTACCTAGTAGTAAACATGACGCTTCCGGTCTTCCCCGTATTCTTTTGCTACCTCTACTGTTTCTGACTTAAATTCTTTCAAATATATGTCTCTATACAAGAATATCACTGTGGCAATGTTCTCCGGCTGGATGCAGGTCAATATATAATATATATAAGGTCAATATATATGTAAGCCGCCCTGAGTCTTCGGAGAAGGGTGGCATATAAATGTAATTAAAATATATATATATATATATATATATATATATATATATATATATATATATATATATAGACATATATAGACAAAAAGAAAACCTGGAAGGAGGAGGATAAAGATTCAGTTCACTATTATAAGGAGCTAAGCTTGCAAACAGAACCACAACTACCCTGCATTTCAATTCTTCACAGGGTTTCCCTTCTTTGCAATGTCATCGCTACTCTAAGTATGTGATTTACCAGCATTGAATCCTTATTTAACTTGTGGAGAAAGAGCTAAAACGCTCCGAACTCTATAATAAATTTTGGAGTAGATTTTTGCAAGAGGACAACTGAGAAGCCAGCCTGTTCGCTGTCCTGCAGCAAGCACACATCCTTTCCTCCACCCCCTCCCTTCATGTGCCTCCCTTAATTCATTTTTGTAAAACAAACTGTACAGCCAGCTTATTCCTCCTGTGATGAGCTGCTCTCATATTCTTTCTGCAGTGCTGATTCAGTTGGACTGTTCTCCACATTCCCCAGGTGAAAACGAGCAGCAGATCTTACGAGGTTTCTGGAAAAACAGGAGCTAGTAGGGAAGCGGGTAGCAACTGAAGTATGTATTTACAGCAGGGGTGGGCAATTCATTTTTCAAAGGGGCCACACTGTTATGGAGGGCCGAACCAATAGGGCTGTGAAGGTGGATAGGGATGCACGCACACACGAATATAAATTGAACGGAAAAAAAGCAGTCACCTTCAAAATAAAAGCAATGTATATTGCGTGCATGGCACCAAGTTATTTACACTTGAGTTCTAATTTCCAGTTAATTCATGCAGGCCAGACAGGGACAGCCAAAGAGCCAGATGTGCTCCAGGGGCCTTAAAATACCCAGGTCTGATCTATAGGAACATTCTTAATCACGGTTAATCACAGAACGTGTGGCTGATGGGTGGAGGAAGCCGATGACGGACACTTACTCCAGGACATCCCGGTTGAATTGTTTCTTGCTGTTTCCCAGAAATTCCCCGATCATTTGTCGGCTGAGCCCCTTACGCTGCAACAGGAAATGGGCCACTCCAATCGGTGTGTCTGGTATGAAGCCCCGAGAGATCAGGAACTGGATCCCCTTGTCTGGATTTCTGCAGAAAGCAAGGAAATAAAGGTGAGACAGATCCTTCCCATTTTGCTCAGAACACAATTCTTGTCTAAAAAGAGGCTGTGTGAAGTTTTATAGCCAAATATATTTTACTCTTTATACTGTTTCCATCTTTCCTTAAAACATGACCAGAATCCACAATGGGCTGAGAATCAGAGTCTCCACTAGATAATTGACCGTCAAGCTGAAAGTAAAGTAATCCAGTAAAAATAGCTAATGGGAGGGGGGAATCTTTTACTTAAATTTCCTTAAACGCCTGTTATCCTGACCTATCCACATATCAAAGGATAAGGTCTGTCGACACAAATACAGTTAATTAAATTAGGTCTCCCAGCAGAACTGCATGTTCACAAGAATACACACACACACAAACACACACATCAAGTGTCATCCTAGACCAGAGGTCTCCAAACTTGGCAACTTTAAGACTTGTGGACTTCAACTCTATGCTATGCTGGCTGGAGAATTCTGGGAGTTAAAGTCCACAAGTCTTAAAGTTGCCAAGTTTGGGGACCCCTGCCCTAGACACTTCCACACCTAGGATACATTCCCTTATATAACTGTGTCACTGTACCCCATTTCTCTACAGGTGCCCCTAAAGGCAAACACTTTGTTTTTAGGAATAAGTATTTCTGTTTTTCTCACAGCTGTCTGGATCTCATTTTTATTTAGTCTTTTTAGTCTTCCACAGCTGCACAATAGATCACAGTACCACCCATGGATTCCAATCCACTCATGGATTGGAACTGAATCTCTCAGCAATCGCTACATCCTATCCAATATGCTTGGTTCCATCTTCCTTTTGCTCCAGTTGTAAGGAGGGTGTTATCTTCTCCTTCTCCTTCTCCTTCTTCCTCTTCCTCTTCCTCTTCTTCTTCTTCCTCCTCCTCTTCCCCCTCTCCCTCCTCTTCCTCTTCTTCTTCTTCTCCTCCTCCTCTTCCCCCTCCTTCCTCTTCCTCTTCCTCCTCTTCCTCCTCTCCTCCTCCTCCTCTTCTTCTTCTTCCTCCATCCCCTCCTCCCCCTCCCCCTCCTTCTCCTCCTTCTTCTCTTCTCTTCCCTTTTTCTTCTCTTCCTCCCTTCCCCCTCCTCCTCCTCCTCCGCTTCCTCCTCTCCTCCTCCTCCTCCTCCTCTTCTTCTTCTTCTTCTTCTTCTCCCTCATCCCCCCTCCCCCCTCCCCCTCCCTTCCCCTCCTCCTCCTTCCTCTCCCCCCTTCCCTTCTTCTTCCTCCTTCCCCCTCCCCCTCCTCCTCTTCCTCTTCCTCCTCTTCCTCCTCCTCCTCCCCTCTTCTTCTCTTTCTTCTTCTTCTTCCTCTCCACTCCTCCCCCTCCCCCTCCCTTCCTCCTCCTCCTCCTTCCTCTTCCCCTTCCCCTTCTTCTTCCTCCTCCCCCCCCCCTCCTCCTCTTCCTCTTCCTCCTCTTCCTCCTCCTCCTCCTCCTCTTCCTCCTTCTTCTTCTTCTTCTTCCTCCATCCCCTCCTCCCCCTCCCCCTCCTCCTCCTCCTCCTCCTCCTCCTTCCTCTTCTTTTTCTTCTGCAAACAGGTAATTTCGGTGGCCAGTGACGAACAGTATGTGGATAGTGCAACCATGGGAGCAGACAGCTGACATGCCCTGATTTTGGCTTCTTGACATAATGCCCAGGAGGGCAGGACTGAGAGCTAAAATACAGAATTGTCACGGCTGGAAGTATGCCATCTTGGTGAGCAGAGGAGATTCAGCTAACTCTCCCTTACTTAGGAGATGCAAAGAAGCTCATGTTCATATGTATTTTTATTCGAGGGGTAGAGTGAGGCACTCAGTAACTCCTTAATAGCCAGGCACTGACATCACTGCTCACAGGTTGGGTGGATGGGGCTTGTTCTAACTGCTGTCAGATTTCAGCAAGCACTATAGACGTCCACGTACAATACCTGTAGTAGATGGAAAACTAAATGGTGAGAAAAATCCCACTGAAGTCTTGCTTCATTTCAGTTCTGAAATTAGAACATCTGGAAGTATCATAAGGTTAGGGAGAAAAAAGAGCAAATACTAGAAAATCCACTGAAGGGGGAAAAAAAACCTGATACAGGCTCTTCTGCTTTGGGAAGTACTTATATACAGTTTTCCCAGGCTGAAAGGTAGCAGGGTAATCAAACTAGCAATTTCTTATTGAAGAGGTGCAATGATTTAATTCTTACAACTTTCTCTTCCCTTTCCTTCTCATGCTCAGGAGTCTGGCACTTAATATGTTTTATGAAAAGGCACAAACACTTGTGAGCTACAGTTGATCATGAGACGTTTTGGATGAATGAGCTACAGCTCACACACAAAAAGAAAGAGAAATATGCCTTTCAGTGAAATTTATTACTTGGAAAAGGTGCTAACAAGCTTCTGAGTTTTGGCTAACTGTGGGTGACCAGCTGCACTTGGAAATCTATTTGTGATCTGTTATGTATGCAGGTTTGAATGTCATTGGTTTAGTTTGAACTGTTCTTGTAAAATGTCAAATATGATTGGTTTAAAAAGTGTGGGAAAAACCCTGCACTCTGATTGGCTGGCAACTGCGGCTGCTGGCTATAAGTAGCAGCCATAGCCCAGCCAAATCGGGTCTGTTATGAGCTGTAGTCACTAATAAACTCTTCACTGAAGCACTCCACCTCTGACTCTTCATGCAAATCTAACATGATCCCTTTCCCAAATATTTTTGTGTGGCTCCTAGCATTCTCTTCTGCTGCCATCAATTTCTAACGGCTTTTAAAATGAAAACCAGTGATTTCAAGGCCAGATATGCTGTGAGAGATTAAAACATTAAATGTCTGAACCATGTGACTTTGGCAGGAGTATTGTCCTCTTTGATCATACTCTGTAGTATATCAGTGGTGGGATTCAAAAAATTTTACTACTGGTTCTGTGGGCATGGCTTGGTGGGCGTGGTGTGGCTTGGTGGATGTGGCTTGGTGGGCGTGGCAGGGGAAGGATACTGTAAAATCTCCATTCCCTACCCACCCCACTAACCTGCTTTCCAGCTCTGTTCTCCTGTGTAGGGCAACAAAAGAAGACCCAGCCAATCAGCTGAGACTCGGGAGGCAGAGAAGAGATGGGGGCGGGGCCAGTCAGAGGTGGCATTTGCAGGTACTTTAAACTACTCAAAATTTCCATTACCGGTTCTCCAGAACTGGTCAGAATCTGCTGAATACCACCTCGGGATAGAATAGAATAGAATAGAATAGAATAGAATAGAATAGAATAGAATAGAATAGTTGGAAGGGAACTCAGAGGCCTTCCAGCCCAACCCCCTGCTTAGGCAGGAAACCCTATATCATTTCAGACAAATGGTTATCTAATCTCTTCTTAAAAGCTTCCAGTGTTGGAGCATTCACAACTTCTGGAGGCAAGTCATTCCACGGAGTAATTGTTCTAACTGTTGGGAAATTTCTCCTTAGCTCTGAGTTGCTTCTCTCCTTGATTAGTTTCCACCCATTGCTTCTTGTCCTGCCCTCAGGTGCTTTGGAGAATAGCTTGACTCCCTCTTCTTGTGGCAGCCCCTGAGACATTGGAACACTGCTATCATGTCACCCCATGTCCTTCTTTTCATCAAACTAGACATACCCAGTTCCTGCAATCGTTCTTCATATGTTTTAGCCTCCGGTCCCCTAATCATCTCTGTTGCTCTTCTCTGCACTCTTTCTAGAGCCTCAACATCTGTTTTACAGTGTGGAGACCAAAACTGAATGCAGTATTCCAAGTGTGGCCTTACCAGGGGCATTATAAAGTGGTATGAAGACTTCATGTGATCTTGAATTCTATCCCTCTGTTTATGCAGCCTGTTTATGCAGCCTTTACCCCCACACAGTCTATGACAACTTCAGTAAGACCATACATTTATCTATTTCATGTATTCATCATATATTTATCTATTTGATCCATCACTGGAGGCTTTTAAGAAGAGACTGGACAGCCATTTGTCTGAAATAGTATAGGATCTCCTGCTTGAACAGGGGGCTGAACAAGAAAACCTGTGAAGTACCTTCCAGCTCTGTTATTTTGGGTGCTAAAAAAACATGTTCCAATGTGTTAAAGAAACAAGGAAATTGATATTAGTCTGCTTGGGCTGAGATAAATCGTTTTTTATCTCCTTCTTTCCTTAAACAACTTCCATTAGGTACATGTAATTCTCATTTAGTGACCACTCCTTGGTTTAGCAAAATGATGGCTAAGTGAAATCACAAGTGTGTGTTTACAATCTTACAGTTTACCTTTGTTTTACAACCTATGAAATTTGTAAATACGTGGATCAGCTATAAAAATACTTTTTTCATCGACTTTGTAACTGTGAATGGTTGCTAAACAAGGCAGCAGCTAAACAAGGACTGCTTGCATTTGATTGCTTCTGAACAAGAGATGAATGAGTAGAAGTTTGCCATAGGTTGTAGCTGAAACTATTCTTCCTCACCCCAAACTGCCGGTTACCATAGTTATTCCATCAAATACCTTGATGCTGTAATGATCTATGAAATGAAATTCATTTCTGACAAATATGCTTGGTTTTTTTCTTATCCTTCCTGTTTTAAACTATAAATTACCATAAATTAGCTTGATAGAAAGATGGAATACAAATGAAGGGCTGTCTGTCTGTCTATCTATCTGTCTGTCTGTCTATCTGTCTATCTATCTATATCTATATCTATATCTATCTATCTATCGTATCTATATATTTATCTATCAATTTATATACCCTATGACTATCATTAAGTGTCATACCTTATGATTCTCGACTCTTGATGAATGTATCTTTTCTTTCATGTACACTGAGAGCATTTGCACCAAGACAAATTCCTTGTGTGTCCAATCACACTTGGCCAATAAAGTATTCTATTCTATTCTATTCTATTCTATTCTATTCTATTCTCTCTTTCTCTTTCTCTCTATCTATCGATATAAATCCATCTATAATCTATCTATAATCCATATCTATCTATCCATCTATCTATCTTTCTATCTATCTATCTATCTATCTATCTATCTATCTATTTATCTATTTATCTATTTGTCTATCTCTTTCTTTTCTGTCTCTCTGTCCCTGTCCCTGTGCCCCCCTCTCTCTCTCTCTCTCTCTCTCTCTCTCTCCCCTAGTCAAACCAACCCAAGAGTGGTGACATAATTGCCAACCATTAAGTTGATTCAACGTGTTCATTCCACAGAATAATGACTATTAAAATGTGATAGGTCCTCATTTATATTCCTGGTAGATTGTAGCTGAAGGCTTCACTTGATTGTTATTAGATGACTGTCACTTGAAGCATTTGTTCATGGTGATATTTACTTGGCTGGTCCGAACGTGGCGAATGTGCAGTAGGTATTGGTAGGTTGCCACATGGTAATGTTCCCCAGCATTCCTGCAGCATTATGCTGTGATAGGAATAGCAATTAGCAGCCGGTATTGTTTCTAGATTTAACTCAGCAGCTTTTCTTCCCCGTTTTCCCCCCGAGAAGTTAAGCAAGTTGGTTGTTATGCTGTGGAATTTCTTCCCCTCTCTTGGCTTCCCCCTCTGCCTACAGAGATGGCCGCCCACACATTGCCACTATGAAAGCAACGCTGCATAATGAGGCTTTCTCTGTTCCAGGGATTCCACCCGTTCGCCAAGGCATGTGTTGCTGCTGCTTGAAGTGCTGACTCATAAGTACATTCAACCAATGCGCAGAAGGCTGCCAGAATTCCGAATATTAGCCAGCAATTGCTCCTATGGGAATTACACAACCGAACATTTGGCAAAGGGCATACAAAAGATCAGGGACCAAGCACCTTACAATATACAGGTAATCCTCTGTGGCTAAGCGGAATGACTGTTATGTGAATTTTGGCCCATTGTACCACTCTGCCACTGTTTTTGCCACTACTGTTAAGTGAATCACTGCAGTTGTTAAGTTCGTAACATGGTTGTTAAGTGAATTTGGCTTCCCCCATTGACTTTGCTCATCAGAAGGATGTAAAAGGAGATCCCATGACCCCCGGGACACTGCAACTGTCATAAATATGAGTCAGTTGCCAAGCATCCAAATTTTGATCACAGGACCATGGGGATGCAGCAGTGGCCGTAAGTGTTAAAAATGGTCATAAGTCACTTTTTTTCAGTGCTGTTGTAACTTAGTGAACAATCGCTAAATGATGTGTTGCATGTTGAGGACGACCTGCAATGGGCCAACCTTCTCCAACATGAGGCTTACTAAATAGGAAGGGTTACATCTATCATTCCCATCCAGAATGCCTAGAAATTCTTGGAGTTGACTTCCACATATTTGGAAGGCTCTCCCTTGGGAATATCTACTGTAGGTAGATGGTAAGCCATTGGTTTTATTAAATCCTGTTGGGAAGGTTTATATCACCCCACATGTTACCATTTATTAGGTAAAGCAATAAAGTTTGTTGCTCTGTGGGGAGCAGTTCCTATTAACTAAGACCTCATGCACGCAGCCTTACAGAGGAAAGAAATAGCATGAGAACCATTTGGCAACCAGAAGTCATTTTTTTTTAATTATTATTATCACCAAGGGTATTGCACAAGAGGTAATTAATTCCAATGGGAAAGCAGGAGAAAACGCAGACTGCCATTGCGATAAAAAATAAGAAGCATGTCCATATGGTGAAAAGTAGTGGGATATTGCCAGTTCTAAACATTTACCGTAAATTCATTATGTGCCTCAGCATGCGTAAGTCATAGGTCAAGTCACTGGTGACTAAACTAAATTAAAGGGATTATATATAGGATTTTAAATAGGGACAAATGGTATTATTGCATTGCTGATTATTCTAGCTGCGGCATTCTGAATGGCTTCTTTCTTAAGGCTGCCTTTTAAAGGGGTATTAAACAATGAGCAAAGATGAATTTGCACCTAAGCCCATTAAACGAGTAAGTAGGTCATTTATTTATTTATTCATCTAGCCATTCATTCAAATTCTTCATAGCATCCCTGTAGAGTTATTTGGGCATGCAAAATAACATCTCATTAAGCAAGTGTTATAAGAGATATTAGCAGACTGCCTTGCCTCTGAAGATACCAGCCACAGTTGCACGCAAAAGATCAGGAAATCTGTTACCTAACCATTGGTCACTAAACTGTGAAACTCAGTGCTGACTGACAATGGTGGTATCTTTATTCAGTTCAAAAAGTAGCCACAATGGTGATACAAATAAATAATGTCTATTAGAAGGTAGATGATCTGAGATCCCCAGTGTCATGTCCCTGTCAGAGTCTGAGTCCGAGGAGGAAGATGAACAGCTGACAGGGAGTGGGAGTGTGGCTCCGTTGGCTGTGGAGGAAACTGGGGAAGGGCAAAGTCCAGCTGGGCATAGCAGAGGAGAGGTAGAACAAGGGACAGCAAGATCCCGTTCTTCATCCTAGGGCACACTGGGAGGAATGGAGAAGAGAGCAATGTGGGTTGCATGGCTTACGGGGGAGGAAAGGGCCCTGATTCCCTTCATTAGCCACACCTGGGAATGAGAGTTTAAAAGAGATGCATGCTTGAGTGCGGCAGCTGCTGGGAGCAAACACGAGTTTATCTTGTGTTGACTTTAGTTATCTGTGTTCCTGACGTCTTCCCAACCGTGTTGAGTTATTGCTGTGCCTTCACGTCTGGACTTCTTGCTCCTGCCTTGTCGGACTACTTACCTCATTTTGCCTTGATTGGACTTATAGTTACAGTTTTTCTTGACCACATTTTGGACTTAATTCTCTACAGCCAAAGGCTGTTCCTGGGAGAGTTTTTCTCCAGCCAGAAGGTAACCAGGACATTGGAGGCAAAGTTGGAGCTAATAAAGAGACTCTTACTGATTATCTGACTGCGTTGCCTTTGTGCCACACCTCGGGTCATCACACCCAGATATTTTGGACTTCACACCTCCCTGTTAGAAGGCTCTTTAATTCTACTTGAATCTATTCAAGGAAGAAAACTCCAACACTTCTCTGAATAACTGGCTCTCCTATTAAATTGGTCTAACAATATTTTTTCCCCACAAACATTTCCTTGAAATCCACCATTCTGTAATTTACTGTAATGTAAAACCAGTATTCTAAATCCTGACTCTCTGGGTGATATCTTTTGTGGGCCACATCTTTGCACATCTTTGCACGAAGATAGCTATCATTTATTCCCTTTCTCTTCAGAGTTCCATCAATTTCCATTGGTATAAGTGGTCCTTGACTTACAACATTTCATTTAGTGACTGTTCGAAGTTACAACAGCACTGAAAAAAGTGTCTTATGACCATTTTTCATATTCATGACCACTGCAGCTTCCCCATGGTCATATGATTTACATTCAAATGCTTGACAAGTGACTCACTGTCAGGATTCCAGCAGTTACTCTAATTAAATCATGAGCCTCAAGCCACATTCCCAAAACTTTTCTTTTATTAGAAGTTAACATGCCAGCATTTGCCTGGGCATAGACAATTCTGAGACACATAATTCACTGTCACCCTTGATCCTACTTTTCCCCTCACTCCTCTGGGTGTATCATCCAACGAAACACGTCCATAGCCAAGAGTCATCAATCATGCTCTCCAATTAGACTTTTGTGCGGCAGAAGCTTCAGTCATCTAATCAGTCTCTGAAGAAAATATGAATGGAATGTACTTTCGATTCCACACTGCTGCCTGCTCTTTGAAACTCCCCCCCTCCTTTCTGTTGACAACTATAAAACATGTATACAATATGTTTTATGAGTTGGCACTCACATTTATGATGATTGCAATGTCCCGGAGTCATGTGACCTCCTTATGCGATCTTCTGACAAGCAAAATTAATGAGGAAACCAGATTCATTTAACAACCGTGTTACTAATTTAACAACTGCAGTGATTCACTTAACAAATGTGTCAAGAAAAGTCATCAAATGGGGCAAAACTCACTTAACAAAGGTCTCACTTAGCAACATAAATTTTGGGCTCGAGTGTGGTCATAAGTTGAGGACTACCTGTATCCCTTATTTCTAGTCTCCAGATCCCTTGAATTCCATTTGTTTAAATTCTTTTTAAGTGTCGTTCTCAGAAGTAGTGCAATTATTCTAGACTGGGTCTAGTCGGAGCAGAATATAGTGAAGCCATTACTTCTCTTTAAAACACATATTCAAGTTGTAATCGGCTGCCATTCCAAGATGTTTTGCATAAGTACTATCACCAGTACAGAGTTGCCGTTTAACTGAGAAGCTCATTTAACTTATCTGATATGTAAAGAACTTGCCATTCGTCTCTTTATCTCATTCTGGTGTTATTTTTTTTAATTTTTTTAAATTTAGGCTATTGAGATTGTTTCAAATTTTATCTCTGACTTCTAGGATATTAACTGTAGATCACGTCATGAACAGCTGCAAGCTAAGGGCATATACCGCTCCAACATATGTTTTTAAAAATATAAACAATATCGTGCTTCAATGATTACATGGCCTAGACATTGGCATTTGAACTTAGATCATTTTAACATTTATATTTTATTGTGTTTATGTACTATATATTATTATTAAATGTATGATATGCCTTATGCTGAACAAATAAATAAGCTAGGTATCCAATTTTGTGTCAATGGCAAACCTGGGGAAAATCCTTCTACCTCTACCGTATTAATAAAAAAAGTTAAAAATTATTAGGCTCATGAGTTAATTTTATAGCATTCCACCTAATGCCTTTTGCCAATTTGATGAAGACTCGCTCATGAACATTCCTTGAGTATGATGTTTGAGCCATCTATATTTAGAGTACATTGAGTGTCATGCCATCTAGGCCTCATTGTAGTATGGCCAGGCTTTTATACTTTCCACAGTCAAAATAGTCTACAAGCATCCTAGCCTATAATCATTGGGGGAGGGGAGGAAACTAAGAGGATCCTTGGCAAAAATGACACTGTGGTTCACTGAAATTCAGAAGTCAATCAAGTAAGCATCCATAATGCAAGGGTAGAGTGCTCTTCTACAAATCCAATGGGTCTGCCTCCACTTTTCAGAACTGTTGTGCCTAAATGCATTTTTCTCCCTTTGGTAGCATTAGTGTCCACCAATGTAGGCCACAGCTTCCAACAAAACTCACAAATCCCATCCCATTAAGGGGAAAAAAACCAGCTGCTAAAATCTTTAGGTCTGAGAGATTAATCTCCGCCCAAAGTATCTGAAAATAGAGGATATTTTTCTTTCAAACTCTTTTAAGACATCCCAAAGGTATTTCTTCAAGAGGCAGCTGGACTTTCTGGTTTTTCTTTGAAGACATTTTGCTTTTCAGAGCAGCCCAGTTGACTCTTGAAAAAAGCACCTTTGGGATAACTATGACCTGGGTGACTGAGAATCTCCATCGACATCTTTTAAGACACACATTCTTTCAATATCCCTGAATATTACAACAAACTTTGTTGGAATGTAGTCGGTTACCTGTCTACAGCTCTCTGGCTTCTAGCCATGTGGGTCTAGATTATTTTTATTCTTATATTTGCAGCCAAACGTCCATGCAGAACCCTTGGTCCTTCGAAGGCTGAACCGCTAAACCAGAAAAGCATACTGCTGGGATAAGCTCACACCTAGCCTAATTGTTTCTGGTAGACTCTTGTTTTGAGGAACTCAGGAAAGCTACAAGAGATTTTAAAGAGATGTTCTCATTAAGTCACTTACATGTTAAAGAGATTCAGCCCAATGCGGTACAGCCGTTTCCTCATGGTGTCCGTAGAAAGTGTGGGGGATTTGCAGACGGCTGGATTCTCACAGTGGTACCGTGGCAGGCTCAAAATCATGGCTTGCAGGGCTTCCTTTGAGGATAACTCTGAAGCAGACTTCGCTGAGGTGGACGTACTGCTACTGCTCAGTTGTTCCAAATTGTCTACATTTTCAGCTTCTGATCCCTTGTGCTGCCCTGTCCCGTTTTCAGAGCCAAAGTCAAGTTTCGGCATCATCATTTGGTCTTGCTGAGGCTCCCCTTTCTCCAAACAGTCGGTGTTGAGATTCCCCTCGGTTATTGGGTGACTATTCTGGAGGACTCCAGCATCAGGCTGCCCTTCTGAAACAACTTGAAGATCTTTATCCTCTTTCTCCCCTTCCACAGGGATTTCTTCTATTTTGGCAGCTGGAGAAATCCCAGCCTGGCTACTGTTAGCCAGGCAGTTTGCCATAGACACCGAGGTAGATGAGGAAACTGAGATATTCTTGTTGTCTATTTGGACAGTGACATCCCTAAAGGCCATCATGAGTGTGCTGCTGCTCTTTGGTAATGTGTCTGGCAGCAGCCCTTCCTCCTTCTCTTGGTCTTCCAGTTCCATGTCCAAGTCTTGGTTTGGTTGCATGGCGCTCGTACTGAAAGTCTCTCTTATCTGATAGGAACTGCCGTCTTGAAGGGAGCACATCGTTTTCAGGCTCCATGTGCTAAGCGCGTCGTCAATCGATTTGGCCAAAGATTGAACTTGCTCAGTGAAGGAGTCTTCCAGTTCGGTCAGTGCCCCACTAATGGTTACTGGCAAAGAGGGAGATCTTACCAAGGGGATGCCAACAAAGTTATAGCCTTCCACTAGAGCTTTCTCAGCAGAGAAATTTTCAGAGTTCTGGACTCGGAGTTTCCTCAAGGAAATCCGCCGGGGCATGCGGCTCTCCAGTAGAGAGTTCCGGATCTTCTCAAAGTTTTTGCTGAGCTGGTACTGGCGGAAGGCAGTCTGAATCGTGCAGGCTGCTCTCCGAGAGACCAAGTGGCCCCCATATTTGTGCTCTAGCATTTCGATCTGAAACACACAAACAAGATTTTGAAAAATGATTTGTGAAGAGTTTGCATTGGCTACTTTCTAATACTCTCCTGGTCTTTGAATAATATTGATATTCTTCTAATTGTGGAATGCTTTTGGTACAGTTCTTTTTTTTAATTGTACACTGCCCAAGGCCACGTTTGTGAGATGGTTAGCTATATAAATATGATGACTGATTGCATAAATTAAATTAAATTAAACCAGCTCTTTTAAAAATCTAACTACCTGTTAGGTTAAAAATCTAACTGGCAGATATTTAATCAATCATAGTTTACTACATCATGAATTACATATACAAGTTTTCTTTGCTTATGTTGAAAACTGGGAAATATCACAGTTTCTATTATACAATGTTCGATGAAGCAACTCTGTATGTTGCAAAAACTTTATATATGCATGCCTATGAATTGGTTTTGACCCCTGGCAACTACTTGGATTAGTCCTTGTAATTTTCAGAAGAGGTTAGCCATTGCCATTTTCATAGGGCTGAGAGATAATGTCTGGCTCCAATTCACCCACTGGCTTGTGCCTAGAACTCACAGTCTCTTGGTTTCTACCCTGGTGACTTAACCACTACACCAAAATGGTTCTCACATCTTTCAAAATTACTTAGGGTTATTCAGTGAAGAGTATCTACTTATTATAGGACTAGCTGGATACCCATACTGTGCTATGAAACTATGTGATCGGGCTTAGTTTTTGGGGAGGAAAATAAGGGGGGGGATTCTGCCTCTGCCTACCAGCATCCATCGGTATTGATCTGGCTAGCGTCATCAGTGTGTGAGAGAGTTGAGGGCTGTTTGGAAACTGAAACATGGAAACTGAAACAGTATTTGCTGTGTGAGTAACAAGGAGACAGCAAGGAGCCTGGGCATGGTTTAGCTCAACTGTTCTGTACTAAAGCTGGTTGCTGCTGTGAAAGTAAATCTGAAACTCCTCTCCTCTGCTTGTGTTTTGCATTTGGAACAGATTTCTTTTCAGGTGGGGAGGGAGAGTAGAATTCCTTAGCATCAGAGTGTGTTCACAATAATATATGAAATACTAATGCTCTCATGGTCATTTTGAAAAATCCTTTCTTAGTGAGTACCTAGAAGCCAAGAGGAACATATGTGCCAAATTTCAAGTTTCTAGGCTTTACGGTTCAGGAGATTTTGTGATGATGCATGAGTGGTATTTCGCTTTTATATATATATATGGATTATAAAGCAACACCTGAGACTTAGTCTCTAAAGTAATGTTATCCAAAACTCATAGTATAGAGGAAAATTATTTTGAGCTTCGTCTCTATAGTCTTAATGTCTAAAAATGGTAATCTAAAAACAATGTGGTTCATCACTGAAGGAGCCATCAGGTTCTTAGGTCTACTAATGTCTGAATGATCTAAGACTGAGTTATTTCAAGAACTGTATGTGCCTGCATGTGGTGTTTTTAGACTTTTTAGGATTACTGCCATCAGAACAAATAAGAACTGTTTTAGAGGCTGCGTTATCTGGCCATTATTAATTGAAATGAGGCAGTAATTTTCATATTAGTACAATTCTGAGCATTTTTTTCTCCCTATAGTCAATGGTAATGATTCCCTGATAAGTTTGCTTAAGAATAAAATATCAGCAGGCTATAAGATCTGGGCTGCAAAGATACGGGCAACCCCCAAAAGATACAGAAAACCCCAACTCTTTGCTGCCATCTCCTGGATATCCAGATTCTTTCACCCACATTTGAAAGCTCTAGATATATACAGCAGATCAACATTCTTTAAGTGAGAAGGGTTGGGTTAAACAATGTTATTTCCCAATGATGGCATAAGTCCAACATGGATTTTGGCTGACAGTGTCCTAAAGAATCGTTTCATCCCTTACAGGATAATTTGTTTTTCTAGACAATCATCAGTGCTGGATAAATTTCAGTTGGGGGCAATAAAAAATAACATATGAACCATCAAACCAATAGTAGGATAAGCCATGACAATCAAGTGAGCAAGCCTATAAAAGGGCTGTAACTGGATCAATAATGGCATGTACTCAGTGACAACAACCAAACTAGACTTCTTATACAGTGGTTTCTTGGTACTCAACTGCTTTGAAACTCATCAAATATGGTACTCAATGCATTTTGATATGAAAATTTTGTCCTGGTACTCATCATTTGTTTGGTACTCAACCAACAAGCTAGAACTTGGTATCAGCTGCTTGTGACTCACTACATTATTCCTTATGGGGAAAAATGTTTGGTAGTCATCATTTCTGATATTCTTCACACCTCCTGGAACCAATTAACAGTGACTACTGAAGTACCACTGTATTAGAATTGATTGTACCTACCTCATCCCTTAGAGCACGGGATAAAACTCATGTTGTCATGCCATGTATCATGACTTATCCCCCCTTCGCTAAACCGGGCATGGCCATGGCCAGCGCATGACACATCCAGCCCTCGAGCTATAAGTTTGACACCCCTGCCTTAGAGGATCTTTGTACAAATAGTCTTTTTCTTCATATCTTGATCAAAAAGGCTTAAAAAGGGAACCACAGAAGGATCTCTCTACCCTCACCATATGTCATCCCAGGATTGGTCCCTCAAATGTTCATTAAGTAACAGTGGTGATGACTGCAGTGATGTGAAGGATAGATAGCAATGGAGAAGGAAGCAGAAAGGATAAACACTAATTATTCCCCTAGAGATTTACAGCTTGTGTTTATTGAGACTGGAGCAGTTTCTTGCTTCTCCTGATAAAGGGCTTTTTTCCTTCCAAGTTCTGATGCAAACTGCTGCCCACCAAATTACAATGTAAAGCAAGAAAATTGGAGAAGGAGATACAAGCCACAGAGGTCAGCTTTGCATTAATAAGCAGGCATAGAATTGATCCTCCAGAAATAGGAGCTGGCGCTGCTCTCCACCGTTACTAATCACCTCCTTACTGAAATCTTTATTGGGATAAAAAAATAAAAATCTTCTGTGAGCCCTAACTTTGCTTTCTTAAGGAATACTTCAGAGGGATTCACATGCCTTTCTCCATCCCAACTCAGTTATTTGCTTCTCTGCATGAATATACAAATACACACACACACACACACACTCACATACACACACACTTGATAGATGTGGAGAAAATTTTCATCTGTAAGAAAAAAATAAGCGATATTTTCCAAATAGCCTCAGTACTATTGGTGGGGAAAGCTAAGACCTGCACCGAACAAGGAAATGATGCCAAATCATCAAATCATCAGGTTGGAAGGGACCCTGGAAGTGTTCTAGGCCAACCCCCTGCCCATGGCAGGAGAACTTACATCAACCCAGACAAATGATTGTCCAGTCTTTTCTTGAAAACCTCCAGTGATGATGCACACACAACTCCAGGAGGTTCCATTGGTTAATTGTTAATATCAGGAAGTTTCTCCTTAATTCTAGGTTATGTCTTTCTTTGATAAGCTTCCACCCATTGCCTTTTTTAATCCTGTTTTCAGGAGCTTTGGAGAATAAGTGGACCCTCTCTTCTCTGTAGCAACCCTTCAAGTATCAGAAGACAGCTATCATGTCACCCCAATTCTTTTCTTCCTTAAGCTGCACATAGATTAGACCACATAGACCAGGCCTTCTGGTCTTGGGTGACTTCAACTTGCCCTCCCTGGGGGGGGGGCGTCGGGTTTGACCCAGGAGTTCATGGCCTCCATGGTGGCTATGGGCCTGGCCCAGTTAATACAGGGCCCCACGCACAAGGGGGGCAACATGCTCGACTTTGTTTTTGTCTCGGAGCAGTGGGGTAGTGATCTGGGGGTGGGCAGTGTTAATGCCCAACCCGTTGCATGGTCAGATCACTATCTCCTTTGGCTGGTCTTTCAACAGGCCGCCCCACGCTGCTGGGATGAGGAACTGCTGAGATGGTTCCGCCCCAGATGCCTGATGGACCCTGAGAGGTTCCAGGCAGAGCTGGGGTCTCTGCCCGTCTCCCTTATCCACAGCTCGGCTGAGGTGCTGGCAGCTGCATGGCAACAAGCTGCCTCGGATGCCCTCGACCGGGTTGTCCCCTTATGCCCCCTCACTCGCTACAGATCCCGGGTGGCTCCTTGGTTTATGGAGGAGCTCCAGGAGATGAAGCGACGTAGGAGGGGTTTAGAGAGCAGGTGGAGATCGACCCGTTCTGAATCCGACCGAACCCAGTTGAGAGCCCATATTAGGACTTACCTGGGAGCTTTGAGGGCGGCGAGGAGGGTTTACCTCTCCGCCCTCGTAGCATCCGCAGATAACCGCCCAGCCGCCCTGTTCGGGGTCACGCTTACATCGGGAGCCGGAGGTGGACCCTTTGCAGGGTAGGACTGAGGAATTGGGACAATATCTGTCGGATAAGATCGCTCAGATCCGGGAGGGGTTGAACTCCAATTTGCAGTGGTCCGAGGAGGGAGTTACAGAGAGTCTGGCCGATGTCATCTGGGCTGAGTTTGATCCTGTTTCTGAGGATGAAGTGGACAGGATTATGCGACGACTGAGTTCCACCACCTGTTTATTGGACCCGTGTCCTTCCTGGATGGTATATGCCTCCAGGGAGACCACGTGAGGCTGGCTCCAGGCAGTTGTTAACGCCTCGCTGAGGGAGGGGTCCTTTCCCGCCGCCTTGAAAGAGGCGGTGGTGAGACCCCTCCTGAAGCAGTCTGCTCTGGACCCAGCCGTTTTAAACAACTTCCGTCCAGTCTCCAACCTTCGCTTTTTGGCGAAGGTTGTTGAGAGTGTGGTGGCTCAGCAGTTTCCGCTCTTCCTGGAGGAAGCGGACTATCTAGATCCGTATCAGTCGGGCTTCCAACCCGGGTACAGCATGGAGACGGCATTGGTCGCACTGATGGATGATCTCTGGAGGGCTTGGGACAGGGGATTTTCCTCTGTCCTAGTCCTATTAGATCTCTCAGCGGCTTTTGATACCATCGACCATGGCCTGGGGTTGGGAGGGGGGCACTGTTCTGCAGTGGTTCTCCTCCTACCTCTCGGGGCATTCGCAATCGGTGCTGGCAGGAGGGCAGAGGTCGACCCCGAGGGCACTCACATGTGGGGTCCCTCAGGGGTCGGTCCTCTCTCCCCTCCTGTTCAACATCTATATGAAGCCGCTGGGTGAGATCATCCGTGGCTTTGGGATGAGGTATCATCAGTATGCTGATGATATATATCACCACCCCAAGCCAAATCAGTGATGCCCTCTCGTGATGACCCATTGTGTGGATGCGGTACAGACCTGGATGGGCAGGAACGGACTACAGCTCAACCCGGCTAAGACTGAGTGGTTGTGCATACAGGCATCTCGGCCCAGTCAGTTGATTCCATCTTTGGTCATAGGGGAAGAGGTGTTGCCCCCTGTGCATAGGGCTCGGAACCTGGGAGTCCTCCTGGATTCACGGCTTAGTTTGGAGGAGCAGGTGGGGGCCGTGACCAGGGGGGCTTTTGCCCAGGTCCGACTGGTTCGCCAGTTACGCCCGTATCTGGACCCAGATGCCCTTTGCACGATCACTCATGCACTTGTGACGTCCCGACTCGACTACTGCAACGCTCTCTATTTAGGACTGCCCTTGCATACCATCCGGAGGCTTCAGCTGGTGCAGAATGCGGCTGCACGGGTTGTGATGGGAGTTTCCCGATTCTCCCATGTTACACCCTCCTATGCAAGCTGCATTGGTTGCCGGTTGCCCTCCGGGTGAGATTCAAGGTGTTGGTGTTAACATTCAAAGTCCTTTATGATATGGGTCCAGGGTACTTGCGGGAGCAATATCAATATCAAACACTGATCACCCTGTGCGTGTGCACAGACGGGGACTCCTCGGGGTGCCGTCGGCTAGACAATGTCAGCTAGTGGTACCCCGGGGAAGGGCTTACTCTGTTGTGGCCCCCGCCCTGTGGAACCAACTCCCTCTGGAGCTCCGGTTGGCTCCTGATCTCCGCTCCTTCCGCTGCGATCTGAAGACCTGGCTGTTTGAACAGGCCGGGCTGGACTGACCTCCTGGGGTTTTTTAAGTATTTTAATGGGTTTTAGTGATTGGGCTTATTGATCTAATTTTGTTTTAAATATTTATTGATTGTTGTACTGTGTTTTAATTGTGAGCCACCCCGAGTCCTTGCGGAGAGGGGGCGGCATATAAGTCCAATTAAATAAATAAATAAATAAATAAATAAATAAATAAATAATAGATTCAAGGTTTTAGTAACAACATATAAAGTCCTACATGGCTTGCGTCCAGGGTACTTGCGGGAACGTCTCCTGCCGGCATCACATTCCGATTGCCCTGTACCCTCCCACAGACAGGGCCTCCTTGGGATACCGTCGGCCAGATATTGTTGGCTGGCGGGGCCTAGGGGTAGGGCCTTCTCTGTGGGGGCACCCACCCTGTGGAATCAACTCCCCTTGGACCTTCGTTTGGCTCCGGATCTCCACTCCTTCCGCTGTGACCTAAAGACTTGGTTATTTCAGCAGGCTGGCCTGGACTGAACCAAGAAGGGGGGGCTTCTTTTAAAATAATTTTAATAGTTTTAATGTTTAATATTAGGCTTGCACTGTTTAATTATTTTTTAGTTAACTTATTGTATTGTATTTTTTATTCTGTGAGCCACCCTGAGTCCTTAGGGAGAGAGGGCGGCATACAAGTCTAATAAATAATAATAATAATAATAATAATAATAATAATAATAATACCCAGTTCTCTTAGTTTTTCCTCATACAATTTATCCTGCAGATCCCTCATCATCTTAGTTGCTCTCCTCTGCACTCTTTCTAGAGTCTCATCATCTTTTTTGTACAGTGGTGACCAGAACTGGACCTTGGGAAGGCTTTTATGCATGTGGGTAGGCCAAGGATTTTGTCCCAGAATTGTTCAGTAGATTTAACTGTATTAAATTTATTTTAGGGCATATGCTATAGCTTTGTATATATCTTGCCTCAAAACAGTGAGAAGCTGAGCTGCTGATTTTGAGTATTTATGATCAAAGCAGCTGCGAAAAGGGCTCAGGGTTCTCATACAGCCAAGGACTGCTTCCTTCTTCCAGCATTTGAGATAGAAGTAATAGCTTTATGAATTAATTATAGTCATTTACAAATGCTGAAATGAATAAAGTGCATTTTTTCTTTTAGTTATATTGGTTTTTTAAAGTGGTTCAATATACAATTTTCCACATGTCCCTATTACTGATTCTCGTGTTCTAAAAATATTTTTAGGAACAAATCACATGATATTTTTCGAGCTACACTCTGAAGAAACATAATAAGCCATCACACATTTAATTTGACCAGGTAATTATATTTTAGGACAAAATTACTACAAATCCTGATCCAAACCTCTCTACTTGGAGCTTAAAATAGTTGTTTTGAGTTCAAAACATGATTTTCCTAGAACACTGTAGTAGTGTGCAATTTACAGTACATTTATTTGACTACTGTCACAAGTAGTTTACAGATAGCTTTGAGGGCCTTATTCTTACAAAATTCATAGGCAGGTGTCAATAAAGATCATCATGTCACTGTGTTCATAATACTGAGAGGAATTGCCACTTGTGTCATTAGCTGAGGTTTCTAAGGAAACAATACCTTTTCTAGGAAGGTATGTGCAGAATCCTTCAATCCCTCATGCTAGGCATAGGAAGATATCATTACTAACTTGAAAGAACAGAAAAAGTTCCCTTTAATAAAAAGCAGTGCAAAAATTGCCAATCAAGTTATCAACCTTGGCAGTGCAACTTGATGAATTCGAGTCAATGACCTCTTGTGATATACACTTTTCCAATAGATATGGCTTAACAGACACATTTGCTATTTTCTGCAGAATCAACCATGCCTGTCAGCTGAGAAAGCAACACACATTATGTTAGCCACAGCTCATGTTACTGAGGTTATTATGATTTGTTAGATTTAGGTCTCACTTTATCAAAGTGGCCTATTTCAGACTACTTTCTCCAATTCATCTTGTGAGGAAATTTACTTCCTTAAAATCAGCCAGTGAGCTTCTACACATGCCAGCATATTCGAATCTGAATTTCCCCAGATCTAGTCCAAAATCTTAACACTACCGGTAGTTCTTGATTTACAATCTTTCATTTACTGACCGTTCAAAGTTACAGCAGCACTTTCTTTAGAGCCAGATTCAATATTCTCCCATCAGCACTTCTTCAGGGCAGGTATAAGAAAACACCAATAGCAGAACGGGTATGTATATGTGGTAAAGGAGAAGTTGAAGATATCTCACATGTTTTATTGTACTGTGAGCTATACAGAGTTTATAGGTCATTGTATATTCTCCCCTTACTAGAGAGATTGCCAGGGAGGGCAGACAATTTTTGTGTAGACTTTCTCCTCCAGGATTCAAACCCAGGTATTACCCGTGTAGTAGCAAAATTCTGTGTTGCTGCAATGTCTACAAGGAAAAACTGGTTACAGAATTATAGCGGTCAGTTTATGACAATTTTTGTAGTAGAACAATCTTTGGAAAATGATATTTACACACATACTTATTGGATCTCCACTAATATAAACTAGGGAATGACCCTAATTGTTTGAGAACATGTATTTTCTTAATAGGGATGTTATTATCTACTAGTAATGTATTATAATGACAATATTTTTATGTATATGAAAATAGTGATGTCTATTGCTGGTCTAAGACCATAATAAAGTTTTATTCATTCATTATTCATTCACAGCGGCATTGGGGAAAAAATGATTTATGGCTGTTTTTCACACGTATGACCTTTGTAGCATCCTGATGGTTATGGGATCAAAATTTGGCTGCTTGGCAGCTGGCATGTATTTATGAAGGGTCATATGATCCCAGGGTCATGGGGTCAACTTTTGCGACCTTCTGACAAGCAAAGTCTATGGAGAATCCAGATACCACATTACTACTTTAACAGCAGCAGTGATTTCACTTAACAACAGTGGCAAGAAAGGTTGTAAAATGGAGCAAAACTCACTTAACAACCATGTCACTTAGCAACAGAAATTTTGGGTTCAATTGTGGTCATTAAGTCAAGGACTACCTACCATGTTTCCCCGAAAATAAGACACTGTCTTATATTTTTTTTGGCTCCCAAAAACACACTAGGTCTTATTTTCGGGGTAGGTCTTATATATTTATGGTGCCAAATAGTGGGTGTGAGTGTGTGGGGGTGTTTCATGGTGCGGTTGCTCCCTGAAAAGTCTTCCTGGAACTGGAGATTTACACTAGGTCTTATTTTCAGGGTAGGTCTTATATTAGGGCAGGTTTAGAAAATAGTGCTAGGTCTTACTTTCGGGGTAGGTCTTATTTTTGGGAAACACGGTATATACTAGGGTGGGGAAATCCATGTTCAAGTTTTCTGGCATGCATAGAATCTCACCAGATGATTTTACTTTTAGCTTTGATGGTGACTCTCCCTCAGTCTAAATTACTTCACACAGTTATTGGGGAATAATATTAACAGGGACTCCCTTATAAGCTGAGGAAGGAATTCTAATAAATTGATGGGAAAACATGCTATCGTCACACTGTGTGTTTCTCTTGATTAGATGCGATCTAAACTGAACTATAAAGACATTTCCTGATATACTTCACTGGAAGAAATCTTTACTGGCTCATTGCAAGGGTGACTTCTCTATTCAGGATGAGGCACTCTTGGTCTTGGTAGAATGCCAAGAATTATATTATAAGAAGTAAGCAGGGCAAGGAGAAAAAGAATGAAAACTAAAATCATAATTGATTTAATTTAAATCAAATTTAATCCAATCTAGCAATATTATGCTCCATATATTTAACAATTTTCCTCTTCTGGCACATAAAATTTCAAAATAATGGCATCTCTTGGAGGGGCTGTTACAAGACATAATCCAGGCTTTGGGAGGAGACAGATCTGTGTGCATTTTGACTTGGTAGCACAACGTCCTAGTTAGCTGCTATTTTATTTTCACACCAACAATCATAAAACTAAAGGCAAAAGCTGGAAAGTTTTTGACTATCTGAGGTCGTGTGGGGAGATGTTGGACTCAGTAGAATATCTCTTCATAACAACTAGGCAGTCTTGGGGGCACAAACACCTATTTTGTACAGTTTGTGTGAAGGACAAAACCAGTTGTTTTGATTCATATCCAGTATGAAACTGGGGTGTTTTGATCCAAGAATGGACCAAAGCACAGGCATTCTGTATGAAAGCAGTTGTCATGCCCCTGTTGGAATCTGACTCGGAGGGGGAAGCCGAACAGCTGACAGGGAGTGGGAGTGTGGCTCTGTTGGGTGTGGAAGAAACTGGGGAAGGGCAAAGTCCGGCTGGGCAGAGCAGGGGAGAGGGAATTCAGAGGAAGACCCAGGCCTACCCCCTCTTCATCCTATGGCACATAGGGAGGAACGGGGAAGGGAGCAACGTGAGTTGCATGGCTTATGGGGGTGGAAAGGGCCCTGATTCCTTTCATTAGCTGCAGCTGGGAACACAGTGTATAAAAGAGGAAGCTGCGCATATCTGTTGGGAGCAAACGTGAATTTATCTTGTATTGTTGTGGCTTATCTGTGTTCCTGGCATCTTCCCAGCTGTGTGAGTTTTGCTATGCTTTCAAGTCTGAAATTCCTTCTCCTGCCCTGTCAAGTTAATTACTTCAGCTTGGTTTGTTTGGATTTTTAGTTACAGTTTGTATATACCTTGTTTTGGACTCAATGTTCTACAGTTAAAGGTTGTTCCTGGGAGAGTTTTTCTCTAGCCAATGGTAACCTGGACATTGGAGGCAAAGTTGGAGATAATAAAGAGACTCATTGCTTATTTGACTGTGTTGCCTTTGTGCCATGCCCTGGGTCATCACAGCAGTTTTGGCAGGGGTGGAAAACAAAAAAGGGACAAAGACATGAGTGCAGTTCCTGAGAGGAGGGTTGGGTGCTGAGAAGATCAGGGGTAGGCTGGCCAGAGGAATATACTCGGCAGGAGCTGGAAAGTGGGGACCACATGGTCTAGCCTTACCCTACTCAGTCCATGAATCCTGCTGGATTTAAGTTTCTTCCAATATTTGGAACAACCAAAATATGTTTCTGCCATTATTTCTACCAAGCCATGTCCAAGCCAGAATGTTTAGTCTGGACTTTTGACTTTTGGTTTTTTTCCAGATCTGCAACAGAGCAAGGTTTCCATTTGATGCACAATTCCAGATGATGGCCAACAGACAGAGGAGACCAAATTTTTCTATCATCTAGTGGTAGGTTGGATTTTTTAAAGCCCACAGATAAATAGCCCCCTTTTTTTAACCTGGTGACTTTTCTGGACTAGTTCTTCCTAAGATTCTACTCTTACTACCTTACTTGAAATGTCAATTTTGAACTTTTCTCATTTAAAGCCAGTGTTACCGTTTGGTAGTCAAACTGGGAAGTTGTCTGAAGAGGCAGAAGCTGGATGGCATGGGGTGACAGCCCTCTATTGTATTCCTGTCTTATGCCTTTTTCCAAACATATTGTCTTTGGGTGCACTAGAACACTGCACAGCTTCAATTAAATTCAGCTGCCAGTCCAATTTGATCCAGTAGGTGAAGCTACACTGGCTAGTTATCATGTAACAAGCTGCATGCTGTTCTTCGTAGAAACTGTCAGAAGAAGAAAAAGAACCAATAGAACAGGTGCGGGATTCAAATTTTTTAACAACCTGTTCTGTGGGCATGGCTAGGTGGGTGTGGCTAGGTGGGCATAGCCATGTGATTGGGTGGGTGTGGCCCCCCCATTTTTTCCCTTCTGGACCTGAGGGAAGCCTCCTGGGGGGGGGTGTTTTTGCTCCCAGAAGGCTTCCCTGGGGCCCAGTAAGGCAAAAAATGGTGCATGGGGGGAGGCGCAGCACCCACCCCACCCCGCTCCCAACCCCCCCGCACCTCTTTTTGCCTCCTGGATCTCAGGGAAGCCTCCTGGGCAAAGCAGTAAGACAGCAAGGGGGATCCCGGCATAGCTGATCATCAGAACAGCTGATCGTCGGGAGGGGAAAAAAGAAATACGGGGGAGAATGCAGTCAGTGATGTTGGGCATGCGCGATAAAGACTGACTGGGAGGGGAGGGGCAGGTGGAGAGGGGCAGGGCCAGCCAGAGGCACAATTTGCCAGTTCTCCTAACTGTGCAGAATTGTAACAACTGGTTCTATAGAACTGGTCCAAACCAGTAGAATCCCACCCCTGCAATAGAAGTATATTATCTTGTCTGTTTTGCTTTGTAGGAGAGAAAGGAATTCCTTTAGAGCCACAGAGTAGCTTTGGAATTTTTTGACAATGGTCTTGCAACATGGGTTTACTTATTTATAACAGGGGTGTCAAACTCAAGGCCCGCAGAGCCACCCTGGAAACAGCAAAGGACCACCTCACAGTGCCTTTGCCAGAGAAAATGGAGCTTGGGAGGGCCGGTCTCCATTTTTGCTGGCAGAGGGCTGAAGGAGGCCGTTGCTGCCAAAAACAGAGCCCGGGGCTTGCTGCCTTGGGCTCTGTTTCTGGCAGAGGGCTGAGGAGCTTGCTGCAAAACAGAGCCTGCCCTCCCTTGGGCTCTGTTTTCACTGGCAGAGGGTTAGCAAAACAAACTAAATGCAAAACAAAACAAAAGGATAAATGTTTCCCCTTTTGCATTTGAGCATCCAAGAATGGACAGGAAAGGAGAAAGGGAAAGAGGAAAGAAAAAGAAAAAGAAGGGAAGATGGGAACAGAGCAAGGAAGGAAAAATAAGGAAAGAGGGGAAGGAAGAAGAAAGGAGAACGAAGAGAGAAGGAAAAAGAGAAGGGAGGAAGGGAAGGAAGGGAAGGAAGGAAGGAAGGAAGGAAGGAAGGAAGGAAGGAAGGAAGGAAGGAAGGAAGGAAGGAGATTATAATGAGAGGGAGAGAGGGTTTGAGGGAAGTCCTGCCTTAGCACTTGGCCATCACAAGTGCCCCTGACATGAGTGACTTCGAGCTGGCTATACCCACTCTGGCCACACCCACCCCGGCCCCCTGAGGTCAAACACAACTCTGATGCAGCCCTCAATGAAATTGAGTTTGACATCCCTGATTTACAAGATAGCTCATTGGTGGTGTGACCAATCACACACACACAAAAATCATTTACCACAAACCAAACTGGTAGAGCTACATTCTGCTGCCCTTCCCCCCATTTCCCCAAGATCCTTATTCCCCACACCCATAGCTCCTCAGGATGTTCTTTACCTGTGTCCACTCCTTGCCTATCTCTCTTTATAGGCAATTGAGTACATTCCAAATAAACAGGTGTGGTACAATCAATCTATTTATTTCTGTAGGAAGGATGTCTCTGAGCAGTGACATTTAAAAAAAAATACTGTTGCTTCCCCTGTACTTTTTTTTTTTTTTACAAAAATGAATACTGTATAAGAAATAGCCTAGATTACAGACCCAGTTTGGAAGAAGAAGCCCTTTTCCATTTTTGTAAGGAAAGAAACTGGAATGTCTGACATCTAATTGAGTAACAGACTAATGAAAGTAATTGCCTACTACTTAAAAACTCTCCTTCCTGGAATTTTCTTCTGAAAATAATGATTAAACTCAATGTATTTCTGGATCCCAACACACAAGCTAAGTGACAACTCAAAAGTTTAAAAGAAAATGGAGGCAACTGGGGAATCGCTCTAGTTAAGATGAAAGACTTTGTCAAGAGGCTGTTATAAAAGATTCAGGCCAACGGAACAAAACAAAAAGAAGTACCAGTCCTGGATCCCTGTAGATAAATTCTAAATATCTTAAATATACAAGCATGCCCGTTATCTCTGAAGACAAGAAGAATTACGAGATTCTAGATGGAATGTAGCAGAACTGGTTACAGTTTAACATAAGAATAATAGCAGATTTGGATGTAGGTTTTATTTCATTTCATTTCAACTTATCTGTCCTTTGCTTTCGTCACTAGAATTCGTGTTTTATGTTTCACTGCCACTAGATAGATAGGGCATCAGATAGAGTCTTCTAACCAGATAATGGAATTCTCTTTCTTAGACTGCTGGCATTTAGACAAACAGTTCCACTAAGTTTTTTCCAGCTTTGGCTCCCTTTTGCATTATACTCCTACTTTGTTTTGGTTATATTGTCTGTTCTCATTTTACCTTATTTTATGTTTTATTGCCACTTTCCTTAAACTTAGATGACTTCAGTTCTTAGAATTCTCAGCATGACCTGTCCAAGTGAGGAATTCTGGGAGTTGAAGCCTTCCCACCCCAAGGTCAGAAGAGATTCAAAATTCGTGTCAGCTCTTAGAATTTCAAGACTCTTCAGTCAAAAACGTTCTGAATCAGTTTCCTCATCATGTTGACTGTGGAATTCTGGGAGATGAATTCCACACATCTTAAAGGGGTTGAGGTTGAGAAACACAGGCATAATCTGCACATTCAAGGAAAGTCAAACCCTCTCTTTAGTTATACCAATATTCACTTGTTTGTGGGAAGACAAGAACAAAACTAATCATGGAGCCATATCTACAAAGATTCTCAGTCATCCAGGTCATTGTTGTCCCAAAGATATTTTTCCAAAAGGCAACTAGCATTTCTTTTTTTTCCCTTGAAAATGAAAAGTTCTGAAGAAGCTTCTTGGAAAAGAAGCAAAAAAATTTCAAGGAAAAAAAAACAAGAAAGTCCAGTCGCTTTTTGGAAAAGCACCTTTGGAAATAAAGGGGTAGCACCATAGCATGACTCTGCTGAAATTTGGGCTTCTGCAGTTGTCAACAATGCCAACTTCGGTGCCAACTCTGATTTTATTTTTGGATCTGTTGAGAATATTCCAACTGAGGAATTGCTATATTTCAGCGGTCTCCAAGCTTTTTTGGCTCTGAGGACTGGCAGCAATGTTGGGGGAGAGAGGGGATGGTTCTGCACACACACTGCTTGTGCAAATGCAGTTTCATGTGCTCGCATGTTCACATGTTGTGTGGCCCGATTCTACATGAGCTGCAGCCTGGCATGGGGCTGCAGCTCAGCGATTGGAGAGACCCCTGCTATATTTCACAGCCTTGATATTGGGGACGGGAGAGGAGGAATAACAATTGCAATGATCCAGTTGTACACAGTTAAGCGCAGTTTACTCATCTCTCATGTTTTTTCTACCTTTTCTGCCTATCCAATCCCTCTTCCTTTGTTGTTAGTTGCGAAGTCGTGTCCGACCCATTGCAACCCCATGGACAACGTTCCTCCAGGCCTTCCTGTCCTCTATCATCTTCTGGAGTCCATTTAAGCTCATGCCTACTGCTGCAGTGACTCCATCCAGCCACCTCATTCTCTGTCGTCCCCTTCTTCTATGGCCCTCAATCTTTCCCAGCATTAGGCTGTTCTCTGGTGAGTCCTTCCTTCTCATTAAGTGGCCAAAGTATTTGAGTTTCATCTTCAGGATCTGGCCTTCTAAAGAGCAGGGTTTGTTTGTTTGTTTATTTATTTATTTATTGATTGATTGATTGATTGATTTGATTTGTCAAGCAATTATAAGATAACAGGTATAACTATAAACATAGTTATGAATACATGAAATGGATACATATAAGAAAAATAAAAAGAAACAATAGGACAGGGACGGTAGGCACATTGGTGCGCTTATGCACGCCCCCTACAGACCTCTTAGGAAAGGGGTGAGGTCAATAGTAGACAGTCTAAGGTTAAAGTTTTTGGGGTTTGGGGAAGAAACCACAGAGTCAGGTAGAGTATTCCAGACATTGACCACTCTGTTGCTGAAGTCGTATTTCCTGCAATCAAGTTTGGTGCAGTTTACCTTGAGTTTGTATCTATTGTGTGCTCCTGTATTGTTATGGTTGAAGCTGAAGTATTCATTGACCGGAAGAACATTGCAATATATAATTTTATGTACTATACTTAGATCGGATCAAAAGGCGGCGTAGTTCTAGGTTTTCTAGGTCTAGAATTTCAAGTTTGGTGGCATAAGATATTCTGCAACAAGTAGAGGAGTGGAGAACTCTTCTTGTGAAATATTTCTGGACTCTCTCAACTGTATTAATATCAGATACGTGATGTGATATCCTCTAGGACTGACCGGTTTGATCGCTTTGCAGTCCAAGGGACTCACAGGAGTCTTCCCTTCCTTTAAGGGATTGCTAAGATGGAAGTTAAAAGTGAGAAGGTTTGGAGTTCTAGGAAACCTGATTTTCCTCAGTTCTGAGGCTATTTGAGGATGTTATTTACCTGCCAACAGCAGGAAAGCATGGTTTACACTCCATTACCCCTCTTGTCCCTCTGTGCATAATATAGCTAATTGGGGGAGGTTAATATAGCCCAAAGAGATCCAGAGCTATGTTGAGCTAAAATTAATCTTCTCTGCTGCTGATGGGCTTATGGTATTTGCAAAATACACTAACCTTGCTCATGACCCAGTTAAATGTATGACAGCCACTGAGTGTTTAATCCATCGTTGACTGTTTTAATTTACACGGTAAGCCACCTTGAAGATTTCTGGATTGAAAAGCAGGATAAATGTCCTTTAAATAAAATATATATATAAGCGGCTATAGAAAAGAAACATCTGTGCCAGTTGCTATCAATGACTTGATGAGGGCGGTCAAAAATGATGCCACAATTACGAAGAAGCGGGAGGAATTGTCTTTCATAATCTTAGTGGGGCTTCAACATGTGCTGTCTGCTAAAAACTTCACCATCCCATGTTTCCTCGTAAGGAAGCTTGGAATTACCTACTTTGCATGCCTGTCAACCGATTCAAAGAAGCCAATCAATCATATATGCTTGGGTTGTTTAATATATGCAGCTGCTGAATAGATTTGCATATATTTGCATAGAGGTAAAAACAATAGTTCTGAAGTAAGTTTGTGCCTGTGCAGTTTGTCATTTGAGGCACTTTCTTCTATGATGAGAGATGAGCTTTTTAACAATGGTGATCTAAAATGATGTCATGCTAACAGTGACCAATCAGGATGTGTTGGTGGACCAAAGAACAGCAGAGAGTTCCCTACAGTTTTTCCAACTTTCAAATTCAGGGAGAACTGGGAGATGGAAATATCTCTGGTCACATTTCAACCTTGTCATGCTACAATCACAAGGTTTCTGAAGATCATCTTTAACATATGATTGCTCTACTTAGAAGTTCTGTTTGAATGGTTGGGTTTACATGTTACCACAAACAATGTTTAACAATATTTCTTCACTAAGCCACAAATAGGGGACGCGATGGCTCAGTGGCTAAGAGGCTGAGCTTGTCAATCAGAAAGGTTGGCAGTTTGGCGGTTTGAGTCCCTAGCAGTGCATAATGGAGTGAGTTCCTGTTACTTGTCCCGGCTTCTGCCAACCTAGCAGTTTGAAAGCATGTAAAAATGCAAGTAGAAAAATAGGGACCACTTTGGTGGGAAGGTAACAGCCTTCCGTGCGCCTTCGGCATTTAGTCATGCCGGTCACATGACCATGGAGACGTCTTCGGACAGCACTGGCTTTTTGGCTTTGTAACGGAGATGAGCACCACCCCCTAGAGCCGGAAATGACTAGCACGTGGGTGCAACGGGAACCTTTACCTTTTAAGCCACAAATGACTGAGCTTACTGATAGTTATAAAACAGAAACCATTATTGGTAAACAGAAATGGCTGGATTTACATAACATACTAAGCCAAAACATTACAACCTCCATTATAGCTCTGTATGGCTCAAAAATGCAGCACTTTTTTTCAAATACTTAAAGATATGGGGCTAATCATTTTCAGTGTATGGTTGCCTATTGGAATACTTGCTCAGTTATTACTTTAGCTTTTTTTTTTTGCTCTTACTCTAAATTTAATTGCATTGTATTCTCCTGGACTCAGAGTGGGTTTGTTTGATTTCATGGTTTTCTTAATTTAATTTCCATGCAATATATTTCCAACTACTCATTGTATCAATATTTTACCTTTCTCTGGAGGAAAAGAAATCATTTGAACTTCTACAAATGTCTCACTCAGAGAAAAATTAATAACAAGGTAATGTGCTAGAGTGAATTTTTTTCTTTTGTTATGCTAGGAGGTTCTCTCAAAGAGAAACTTTTCCTTCACAAGGAGCAATTTCATGGCTCTCCAGACTACGGCTTGAATCCAGATTGTATCTTATGCTAAAGTACTTAAAACACAGAGATTGGATTTAGATACAGTACTAAGTCCATAGCCAAGTTCTCTTGCTGACTCTTACCTCTCCTCTTCTTCTACAAAGGTGGAAGAGACCCAAACTATCTCATTACATTTTTGGATCTATAGCAATTTAAGAATGCTAATTTTACATGTACCCAACCCATCAATGCAGGGAGGCAGGGAATGTTACCAGTCCCCTCTCCTAAGGAAGTCCATCTAGTGGAAACAAGAAGTAGGGCCTTCTCTGTGATGGCTCCTCCCTGCGGAACATCATCCTTGCAGAAACAAGATTAGCCCCCATTTTGAAACTCTTTTGCAAGGCCCTGAAAACCTGGTTTTGCCAACAGGCTTGGGGATGTCAGAGTGGGATGGAGCTCATCCAGAGGTGGTATTCAGCCAGCTCAGACCAGTTCTGGCGTACCGGTAGCAGAAATTTTGAGTAGTTCAGAGAAACGGCAAATACCACCTCTGCCTGGTCCCAACCACCCACCCCTGCCCATTCCTGTCCTGTATTACCTTGTTTTTTACCTCAGCTGATTCACGAGGCACAGCAGATTGCTGCACCTCAGCTGAGCTAAAAAACAGCTTACCTCACTAGCGCTGACAGAGAGGGAAGTTTTTGAGTGCTGTGTGCGCACGCGCGAATCATGTGAAGCGCTCTCTCATAGAACTGATAGGAAAAAATGTGGAATCCCACCCCTTAGCCCATCAAATGGCTCATTTGATTGTTGTCACCAGCAACAGGGGGAGTGGGGTATTGCTTTTTTATTGTTTTTGTATTGGCATTTTATCCTTGCAAGCTGCTCAGAGTCACTGAGAGTGAGCTGGACAGCTATATAAATTGTCTTAAATAAATTTTAAATATAATTTGTGAATACAAATTAGCTTCATAAACTGTGCTTTTGGGCCAAGTTCTTTCTCTTAATCATAATTAAGACGGGCTAATTCATACATCACATTGTCTCAGAAAGGTGGTAGACTTGAATTTAGCTTAGCATATAGCATGAACCCAGCCATTATGGTTTGATTTATCATTGGTTTAGCATTAGGTGAACTTAACCCACTGCAGTGCCATATGTATGACAAAACCTGGTTAAAACCATGTGCAAACCTCAGTTTGAGTCTGTCCATGTTCAGACTGGAAAAGAATGTTTCCGAGTCCCGCCCTCCTCACACCAGAAGATTGCTAGGAGGAGAGACCTGTAAACTTGCTGATACTTTTCTTGATTGCTTGGTGGCCAGAGTTTTCTTCTTGCATATTACCGGATTAATTTTTCAAGCAGATGTTGACTTGTATTGGTTTTTAAGAAGGCAAGTTGCAAGCTGGCCATTTATACAGATACACTTGAGAACTGCATTACCTTAGTTAGGAATGTAAAGAAAAGCTAGACAGGTGTTGTTTTTTATGTCAGAGTGGTGTCACAGGTTCTGTACTACTATTAAGGACTTTTATTACCCCTTATATCTGCTATTGTACCTTCTGGGCATTTGACTCCAAGAGGGACCTGGACCTGGAAGGATTAAATATATCTAGATCTCTCTAAGACTTGTGTTCTTCCTCTTTTTAGACATGTTTGACTTGAACTTCCATAAACTAAGGCCAGCATGCCAGTGGCTATTCTGCCTCTTTGAAGGCATTTGTCATATCAGTGACCCAAGTGCTTTCAAAAAGGTTTACATGGAGTCTAATGAATAATGGCAGGAAAGTGAATCATGTCGGTAATTCTTATGGAAGTAAACCTGTAAAATAGCCCTTGCCAACCTGACATTTTCAGAGCAGATGAGACTGTAATGCTTAGAACTCCCTGCTTAGCATGGACACCCTCAGAGCAGAGGGAGGCTGAGGGCTGCCCTTAACATAGGAGGTTGGATTAGTCTGAAGGAATTTGTGCAAAGGAGTTGATATAATTGGATTACTTTAGGGCAGGGGTGTCAAACTCAAGGCCCATAGGCCGGATCTGGCCCGCAGGGTGCTTAGATCTGGCCCACCTGTGCCAGCAAAAATGGAGCAGCCCTCCCAAGCTCCATTTTTGCTGGCAGAGGGTTGCAGGAAGCTGTTGCAGCCGAAAACGGACCTCAGGAGCCCGTTTTCACTGGCAGAGCACTTGGGCCACCATGAGTGAGGTTGAGCTGGCCACAGCCACCCTGGCCACGCCCCCCCGGTCAAACAGAACCCTAATGCGGCCCTCAATGAAATTGAGTTTCACACCCCTGCTTTAGGGCCTGTACTATGGTTTTCTTCTATGCCCCATCTCAAAATGGCAGGAAACCTATCAACCATTTTCAGCAGATGATGAGAAGACTGCAAAAAATGAGATATTTTTAGGTCTATGGCTGTTCAGTTAGTACAGGTAAGCCTCGGCTTGTGACCACAATTAAGCCCAAAATTTTTGTTTTGACATGAAACATTTGCTAAGTGAATTTTGCCCCATTTTACGACTTTTCATGCCACAGTTGCTGAGTAGATCACTGCCATTGTAGGTTAGTAACATGGTTGTTAAATGAATCTGGCTTCCCTCTGACTTTACTTGTAAGAAGGAATGGCACTGCAATCACCATACATATGAGTCAGTTGCCAAGCATTCATATTTTGATCACGTGACTATGGAGATGCTGCAATGGTCATAAGTGTGAAAAACGGTCACCTTTTTTCAGTGCCGTTGTAACTTTGAACAGCCACTAAATTGAACTGTTTACATACAGGACTACGTGTATGTAAATAACTGAGTAACTGAATAACTAAGTAAAGAAATAATTTACGTGTATGTAAATAACTGAGTAACTGAATAACTAAGTACAGAAATAAATGAAATTTAAAGGTTGCCTACAATTTTGGAACCATAGGTTGACCATTCATGAATCATCCAAAGCTTGTTGGAGAGCCATCCTTAACAGGTAGCCCCAGGCCCTATATCTTTCATAGCAATAGCAATTCTGTGTGATGGAAATTCTCTATGTAAGCGTTATTCAGGTGTTCCACTCAGGTGTTCCTCCTGAAGATGAGTGGAAACCTCAGGCCAGCCACATTACGTCAGTAAAACCCCACTTGCTGACATTTGCATTTGCAACTTAAATGTCTGAAAATATGCAGCTCTTACCTGTACATTGATACCAGGAATCAGGAGTATCTAACATGCATGTGTGATGGGACTAAAAGTGCTTCATGCAAACAACATGTGCTAGAAAGCAATGCAAGAGTAAAATGTGTAATTTGGGCTTTTGTGTCAAGAAATTAGTACAATAATAGATTGCCTTCAAATAATATAAGTGGAGGGAACATATTACTTATGCTTTCACATAGCATATGACTGGATTTATCCAACTAAGAGGTTGTCAAGGATTATATGGATCATTTAAAAAGGGGAGCCAGGTGCTACTTCCTAAGAAAAAATACATTTTTAAAAATCTTTAAACATGCCAAGGATGAATTTAGGTGGCTTTAAATGACAAAATCTGGGGTGCTTCTTTATTGAAATATTAGATACAGGCCAATCAATTTAAAGTTCTTTGAGGACTTTACACAGGCTATGTTGATATCTATGATACACTGATATCTAACTATCTGTACAACTATTCTCTAAATAATAAAATTCTGCATCTAATCTATCAAGTAAACATATTGCCATCATTATCTTTTGTTCTGTTGCAATTTTCAATAGAGTTCTTTACTCTACTGAGTGAAGCCATGCAATACTTTCTGTAGCCTCAAAACAGAAATTTAGCAAAGAAAGACAATTTAATAGCCAGGAAACATATCTATCTTTTCTACCATTTTTCAGTATCAAGGATCAAAGGCTGATGGTGGCATAGCAGTGACATCATTAGAAGTGGATAGGATAGGATAGGATAGGATAGGATGCGACAGGACAGGACTAGGGCTAGGGCTAAGAATGGAATGGAATGGAATGGAATAGAATAGAATAGAATAGAATAGGAATAGAATAGGAATAGAATAGGAATAGGAATAGGAATAGGAATAGAATGGCTTTATTGGCTGAGTGTGACTGGACACGCAAGAAATTTGATTCCAATGCATAAACTCTCAATGTACATACAACAATAAGGAAATATAATCAGTGTACAAATAAACGTACAAATTAACAGCAACTTTTTACAAAATAACTGGGCAACGATTAAAAACAAAATAGGAATACTCCCTATTGTCCTTGTGTGTAACATGTACTTTTTTTTTCAGGAGCTGGCTGTTGATTTTCAACTAGGCAATTTCCAAAGTTTATAGTAAAAGAGGCTGAAGCACCCATATCATTTAAGTGGCTGGGGTTCCCTCTTTCTCAATCTAAATCTGAGAGCAGTCATGGAGATGATGTTCAGAAACTACCAAACACATCAAACACAAATGGTCTTGGCTAAAATTCAGGTTATGCGGAGCTCTCCTTAACTCATTTTTTGACAAAATGTTAAGACTTTTAGAGAGTTCTTTCCAAATAAACCTGTTTTGTATTTACTGCAGTCCCTCCAATCAAGCCAGTATTTTTCAAAGCTTCTTTTTTAGATCCCTTGCTCTGCTAGCAGGGTATTTTATACTGATATGATTAGTAAAAGGGTCTTCTATTTGTCTCCTGATTTATGAAAAATCATTCATTAATCAGTCGCATTAGATTTGGCTCTGCTCGACACAGATATCTGCGATTCCATTCATTCTGTTTGGATTCTACTAGACATGTATTCCCAGCCTGTATTATTCTGAGCCAAACTTGAGAATTCTAATTTCATTTTCTTGGTTTAGATTCAGATTCACATTAAGTCTGAATGCTATTTACATGCAACTATTCAGAGATTAGGAAAACATAGGGGGGGAGGGTTCAAAAATGGTTGATATAATAGAAATGTGGTGAAAAGCCGACATACTTTTGAGGCATTTTTTTCCCAGTGCATCAGTAGATTCATATCTCTGATGCATTTCTGAAAAAGCACATTGGTAAATATTATAACTTGAACTGCATACTAAAAGTCTCCTTATCTCACCAGAGTGAAAATATTTAGCTGGGTGAAGAATAAAAACACACATAGAAACACATGGTGAGATGAGAAACAAGATCTGAAGCCAAATATTTTGTGGCAGACAATGAATATTATAAAAAGACTGACATGCTAGCAAAAATAAAACCTACAGTATTTTAAAATTATTTTGTACAATAACCAATTTTAACATAATTCTGTTTCAGGTTCATTAAAGCAAAACCTATCCAGCTGGAGGATAAGGCAGCTCCCATGCTTTTAAGACGGAGAATCTGCAATGGGAAGAAAGCTTCAAGGATCTCAAGATTATCTTGAAAGTCTCTGCAAAAGTTCTTACCAAATGTAAAGATTAAAGAAGATGGATTTATTAACTGCATAGGGAGGTATCACATTAACTGCGGCGAACCAATCATCACTGCTTTTAATGTTAAGTTGTTGGGGTTTTTGCCTTTTGGTACTGTCCAATGGGGAGGAGATCAACCGTGACTGCTCTTTAGAAGGCCAGATCCTGAAGATGAAACTCAAATACTTTGGCCACCTAATGAGAGGCAAGGACCCACCAGAGAATAGCCTAATGCTGGGAAAGATTGAGGGCAAAGAAGAAGAGGATGACAGAGAATGAGGTGGCTGGATGGAGTCACTGAAGCAGTAGGCATGAGCTTAAATGGACTCCGGAAGATGGTAGAGGACAGGAAGGCCTGGAGGAATGTTGTCCATGGGATCACAATGGGTCGGACATGACTTCGCAACTAACAACAACAACAACAAAAATAATTTAGTTTTATTTTTCCTAGCCATACCTAAGATTTAATAGGGCAACATATCAAAGGCCAAATGCTGAAGGCCAATGTTCCTCAGCCTTGGCAAATTGACTTAAACTCCCAGAATTCCCTACTGGAATATGCTGGCTGGGGAATTCTGGGAGTTGAGGTCCACACCTCTTAAAACAGCTGAAGTTGAGAAACACTGATGTAAGCTCTTGTTCTAAGAATTCTTCAGAAAACGCCATTCTCTCCATCTCTGCATCCATTGGGAGCAGGCATTAATAATAAGCTAATAAATTTAGGAATGTCTAATTTCAACGCTTTCTTTCAGAAGGGCAGAAGGGCCTGAATTCCCTGACCTGCCTGCAGGAAGAAATATTTCAGCCTTGGTATGGTTAAAGCAAAAGGAACGTGGCGGCTCAGGGGCTAAGGTGCTGAGCTTGTCGATCAGAAGGGTTGGCAGTTCGGCAGTTCGAATCCCTAGCCCTGCGTAACAGAGTGAGTTCATGTTACTTGTCTCAGCTTCTGCCAACCTAGCAGTTATGAAAGCATGTAAAAAATGCAAGTAGAAAAATAGGGACCACTTTGGTGGGAAGGTAACAGCGTTCCTTGTGCCTTCGGCATTTAGTCATGCCGGTCACATGACCATGGAGACGTCTTCAGACAGCACTGGCTTTTTGGCTTTGTAACGGAGATGAGCACTGCCCCCTAGAGCCGGAAATGACTAGCATTTCCTTTATGGGTAAAGCAAGGTGCTACACCTGGGCTGCAAAACCACAGAGAACCACTAAAGAGCAGTAAAGAAAATCTTCTGCATCTCTTTGCTTCCATCAACAGCCCAAATATAATATGCCTAGTTAAGGACATAGGCAGGGGGGAATGTGAGAGTTGCATACAAATGACAACTCATATACAAGTTGTATCTTTGTTTCAGCCAGGCATCTGTTTTAATGTATCAGATACAGTAGTGACAAAGAGGCAAAATGCAGTGTATACCAAAAATCGGACCCCATAGGCTAACCACAATACGTTTTAGTATCTTTTTTTCAGAGAAAATGTTGTTATATTAAGGAATGTTCAACTGTCATGTGTTAAATAAATAAGGAAGTGCTGAGAAGAAAATGCTAAACCATTTGAACATTTAATGCATATACTAAATTCTCTATCAAAACTGACTTTCTCTATGGGGCCATACTTTAGATACCTTCTATAGATATACACTCTACCTTATTTAGGAAAAATGTTTTTATTTGCATAATATGGCTTGGAGCGCATGGAAAGTTTGTGTTAATTGCATACAGTGAGCCAAAAATAATTAAGAAAACATGGTTTGACAATTATGGTTTCACTCGATTTCTCATTTTTTCAATCTTAAATTCGTTTCATTCATTTGTTTTGCTACACTTTATAATTGCATAAAACGTCAGTGAGTATTTTGAGTGTGTTTTCCCTTCTAGCCATATTACTTGTACATAACTTTTTCCTTAACACTCATATTTTTGCAGTCTGTCTACCCTAATGTATTCTTTACATTATTTTCGCAAATATCTCCTATATTCTCCCTAATATATCCCTTTTCTGAACAGATTGAAAAATGTGCATGCATGACGGTGCATGTATGATTCTTGAGATATAGTTCTGATTTGGCTCACACATTGGCACGGTAAGTGTAAATTCAGGGGGTGCGAATTCAATAAGCTTGCATTAAAAAAAAGAAATAACCATGTTTCTCTCTGATGCCTCAATATAACAGAAATATACATTTATTCTGTGATGGATCAGCATTGCTATCACAATTTTCTCATCCCTGGCTAAGTTGTACATCAGGAATTTTGCCTTATACTCCATTAGACTATTCTTGGTCAATATTGTCAATATTGTCTATTCTGATAGACAACAGTTCTTTCCAGGCCACTGCCCACCCCCAAAAATACAGATATTTCCCATCACTTCCTACCTGATGGATTACGATGAAGGTGCCCTCTTCATGCAAAATACTCCCTAGGGTTCTTCCCCAAAATATATTCACCCAGTCCCATCCCCATCCCTGGTGATGGTCAGCAGGCTGGGAGTGCACATGAAAAGGAACTAAGCTAAATGATGGATGGAGAAATGGCCCCGCCCCACCCCAGCCCTCTCTCCCAAGGCATGAGGAGAAGCAGGCGTACCTGTTTATTCTTTAAGTCAAGGGAGAGCTCATAATTGGATGCAGCCGCATGGGAACAGGTAGCTGCCCCTTTGCTGCGCTGCCCTCTGATGGGGGAACCTGTGTGGTGGAGGCTGGCCTTCTGCACCAAAAGGGAGGACCCCGCTGCCTGCTCTTCCTGCAGCTCCTCATGCTGGGCTTTTAACTTCAAGGTGTCGGACCTGCCTTCCTGGCCACTGCCTCTGCCGGACTCCTTCGGTTCCTCCACGTCACACCCGGTTTTCTTGCTGGCTGAACCGCAGGGATCGTCACTGTGAACAAAACGCAACGTTTCTCTTTTTTTATTTGGTTTTTTTTTTTTTGGTTGGTTGGTTGGTTGGTTGGTCAGTTTAAGTTTCTCCCTCTATGTAGCTAACTGGCTTTGCAAAAATCCACGGAGCACAGGCTGTAATAGGGCAGGTGTTAGAAAGCTCCTGGAAGCGGAGGGAAAGTTAACCGGTTGCTTTTGTGGTGTGGAGACAATAACTTGGTCCTCAACACCAATAAGACCAAGGAGCTTATAGTGAACTATAGAAGGAGCAGATCAGACATCCAGCCCTTGCTTATCAATGGGGACCGAGTGGAGAAGGTGGCCAGTTTTAAGTTTCTGGGTGTTACCATAAAAGATGACCTGACCTGGGGTACTCACATTGCAGCACTGGTCAAAAGGGCCCAGCAGAGATTATACTACCTGAGACTTCTCAGGAAACAGCAACTGAATGAAAAACTGCTGGTGACCTTCTACTGCTGCACCATAGAGAGTATCTTAACTTACTGCACCTCTGTATGGTTTGCCAATTGCACAGTGGCAGATAGGACAACATTCCAGAGGGTTAACGTCATTGCCCAGAGGATCATTGGTTGCCCTCTCCTCTCTTTGGAAGAGCTTTATAGCTCCTGCTGCCTTAAGAAAGTTCAAAACATTCTCAAAGATCCATCTCATCCTGGGCATGCCTTTTTTAACTATTACCAACTGGCAGACAGTACAGGATAATAAAAACAAGGACAAATAGGCTGAAAAACAGCTTCTATCCCAGGGCAGTAGGTCGTTTGAATTCTACTGTACAGTGCAATATTAATGCAATATCAGGGGTTTCCAATTCAATGTATAGAATGTGAAGGATATGTGTGTTTATTTTCATAGTCATAATGTACACTGAAGATGGTATTTAATATCATTGTACAAGATGTAATGACAATAAACTAAACTTAACCATTGTCATGGTTAACCATGGTGGAGCCATTGTCATGAGAGAGTCAGGCAGGGCAAAACTGTAGGCGTCTCCTAGGCAACAGTCACAACAGGAGGGAGCAACCTATGGCTGATGAGTCATCAACAGTCCCCAACCTCCATGGAATTACCTCCCAAGACTCCCCAAGATCATTGTCAAAATTCAGCAGCAAAATGATGATTCTTACCAGTGCATTTGCACTTATGCAGGTTTTCCGTAAACACTTAAAATAGGCATGCTAAGCCTCTAAGAAGATTTTAAATGGGCAGGGAAGTTCCCAAGCCCCTCAAATTATAGTTGAAACTTGTCCCACTTCCTCCATTGGTATCACCATCTCACTGCCTCAAACTCCAGGATCAAACTCCCCAGAAACATTTATTTTTCCGATAAAATCAAAGTTGCCCATTTCTGGTTATAATAAAGGCATTTCAAAGGCATGATAACAAACTCTCCAGTCCACTACCCTCAACAGTTATTGGACTTCAATTTCTAAAATCCCATGTCAGCGGGAAATTATGCAAATTGAACTCTAACTCATCTCAAGAACACTCGATATGGCAAGTCAGATTACAGAATGAGAATACATTGACATAACCTATAATTTAGTGAGCCAAAGGCAATAAAGCACTGTGGCTTGCTAACTTTTTAGCTCCCTTTTACTCCTTTTCAGGAAATGCAGATACTGAAGGTCGTTGAGCTCTACAAGACCACCATATGAGACAGACGTCTGTAAGTAGATCACAGACACTCTTGGCTAGGAATTACGAAGATCCCATTACATATCCCAGAACGTGTGAGATGAATGTCAGCTTTGTATTGTATAGGTTGTACATTGTACTGATACTATACCAGGGATCTGCAACACTAACACTTAAAGAGCCATTTGGACCTGTTCCCCACAGAAAAGAAAACACTGAGAGCCACAAAACCTGGGTGGGTGTGGCCAACTCAACATCACTCCCACCCAGTCACATGACACACACCCCATGCCTACCCAGGTTTTGTGGTTCCCCGTCTTTTCTCCCTCTCATTTCTGTTCTTTGTGTTTTATCTTCTCAGGCCAGGTGAGGAGTGACTGGGGGGGGAGGGCAAGGGGCACCGCCAGCCAGTGGTGGGATCACTCAACAGGGAGCCATAGCAGAGGGCTCAAAGAGCCGCATGTGGCTCCAGAGCCACAGGTTGCTGACACCCGTACTATACTATACTATTACTATTACTAATACTATATTATACTATACTATACTTGGTTACTATACTAACCTCCATTCATATTGCAAATGCTGCCAATCTAAACTCATAAAACAATGTACTGCAGTTGTTTTCTCCAGCATTGTAGTTGTTGTGGTTCACTGGCAGCAGGTGCGGATGGGTGAGGTCTCAGAGAGCAAGGACTCAGATGAGGGGCCTGCGTGTGATGAAGAGATGGGGCCAGGACCATTAGGGAGTGGAATGCTGCCTTCAGAGATTGTGGAGGCTGGCAGCTGTGATGAAGAGGTCCCTGAGGAGCCTGTGCCAGTGCCCGTCCGTGCAGGGCTGCTCGAAGGAAAGAGCAGCTGCAGCAGCATGGGTGACTCGGGAGTAAGGCTGCAAGGTAATGGCCCCTCCCTTAAGAAATAAAAGTCAGCTGAGAAAATGGACTTCATTGCAGGAAGCAAAGAAGTTTTTGCACTCAAGCCTTGTGGACGTTCAGAGTACCTTGGCTGGTGTTTGGAGACTCTTTGTGTTTGAAATATTTCTTAGTCACTTTATCTAGTATTCTTGGCAGCCTTGCACAACCTTGGCAAGGCTTGTCCTTATCAGAGACAATTGGTTTGAAACAGCCTTTTAACCATGAAGGAACGGAATTCGTAAAGAACCATTAAAAGGTTTTGCTGTTACCTCTGGTTCGTGTTTGTTTCCTTGGAACAAGGTGTGGGTCAGAACAGTAGTCCAAATGCATCTATTCAGAGGACACCCAATTGAAAATGGTGGGAGAAGACATTAAAAGGAAATGAAAGACCAGGCAAATTTTACTGATATCATCATACACAACTGCAGTCTACCTATCTCCTACTTTTGAGCCCCAGAGCCCATCCACATTGCGGATGTTGGCGGGAGGGGGGAACTGAACTTTTTGTTTATGGGAAGTTCTGATACTGCAAAATGGTATATTTATGCAACTTCCCAGTTTGATCCTGAACGTGTAAGTCTAAAGCCACCCAGAGCATTCCTTAAAGTTGCTAACTTACTTTGTTTGTTAGTTTAAGGCTTAGGTGAATGTTCTAACCAATTACAAGGCAAACCCTATCCTTCCCAAAAAAAGGACTAATAATTTCAGCTTCGTTCACATAAACGACCTCTTGTTTTATCTTTCTGCAGATGGGATGGAAAGACAACATGAATTTTTTTTAATTGTATATTTATATCGTTTTATGATTGTATGCTACCCCAAGTCCTTTGGGAGATGGGGCAAGTTAGAAATCCAATTAATAAAATAAATAAATAAAATAAATAAATGAATCCCCTGGGTTGAAAGGATGTCATACCATTGCTCTTAGCCCAGAAGATTGTAGTGTATGAGTTATCAATGGATTTATATACAGTATCTTTCTTTGTGGGAAAACATAGGCATGGTGATTATAGTTTGTTTGTTTTTGAGGGGCAGAGAATTATTGCTTCTTTTAGGTGGGAACTCTTATTTTTATGGACAACTTTAAAGCTGATGGAAAGCTGTGATTCAATTTTCAGTCCTAGTAAGGAGAAGGCACTTCTGAAATATTGCCAACAAAACTGCAGAGACTAGTCTAGGCAATTGCCAAGAGTCAATACTGACTCAAAGGAATGGAGAAAGAAAGAAAGAAAGAAAGAAAGAAAGAAAGAAAGAAAGAAAGAAAGAAAGAAAGAAAGAAAAAGAGAGAGAAAAAGAGGGAAATGCTGCTATCTGCTAATTCATTTCCCAACTGAAATTAATCCTAAATTAGTCTGATGCTGTCTTTCTACTGTATATATTGCTTATTCTCTAAGCATGAGTTTACTTGCATATTCTATCTATGGTTCACAGCATGAAACCCTACTAAATGTATGTTCACTCAGAAGTGAAGAGAAAGAAGCAAACAAAATTTACTCCAAGATGTAGATGCATAGAATTAGTCTTAATTGCATGTATCTTTTCTCCCCTCACAGATCTCTAATTTGATAGGTCCTGAAAATCACATTTAAATTGGATTACATGCCACAAAAAGGTGGGTCCCGCAAATTGGAGAAACAGGGAGACTATGAATTCTAGTCCCACCTTAGGCACAAAGCCAGCTGGGTGATCTTGGGCCAGTCAATCTCTCTGAGCCCTAGAAAGGAGGCAAGGGCAAACGACTTCCAAAAGAAAACTGCAAGATCTAGTCCAAGCAGTTTCCAGGAGGTAACAATGACTCACACACATCCCCCTCCCCCGACTGACACAATAATAGTTCACAATTGGAGAGAGAAGGTGATGCTTTTGCAGGTTCTATGCCCATAAATATCTGTCAAAGATGAGATATGAATGATTAAGTAAGTGTTAGATTATGAATATAAAAAGAGACAGGTGCTGAAGTCAATTATCTGGAATGGAAAAGGCCAGTTGTCTTTGATTAATATGTAGTTCAAATAGATTTGTCAAGCCTTTTACTTATGTTGATGTAGAAATATGTAAATGATTTTAATTGGGAGAATGCTTCCCTGGGCTAAACATATAGAAAAGAGACAGGGTATTGGATACACACAGTTGCACCCTCCATGTTACATTTTTAGCTACCTCCCTCTCCCCCAATGTCATATATTAAAAACACGCTGCAGCAAACTGTGTAGGTATTAGACTTAAAGAGAAGGATTAAACTTCAGATGGTATGGAGTAGAGGAATGAACTGTCCAAGGTAGTGATTAGGCCTCAGGAAAAAAACTAGTTTTGAAAAAAATTTCAAGGCTTCCTTTGAGCACATGCAAATCAAATCCTAATGCTGCTTTCTAATTACTTAGTACACCTACTGAGACCCAGGAAGATTTCAGCCTACAGTTTGGGGTAAGGATTTTATGTCCATTGTCAGTTGCTACTTTATTGGGACATCCTAATGAGCTAATGCTCCTCCCTCACTAATTAGTTTTAAGGGGAGGAGGCATATTTACCTTACACTGTGAAACATTTTTCAGTAGGTGTTATTTAAGCTTCCTAATCCCCAATCCTTTCAACTTGTCTGTATGACTGGAGGATGGTTATGATATTTATATTTAGCGCAGGAATTATAGGGAGAAAGTACCGTAGTATTATTCCTTGCAGAGTGTGGAGAAGGGACATCTGATGCTATTTTCATTCAGAATTTGCTAGAAGCAGCAACATTCATAAACCTCAAGGAAGGCATACGTTTATGACATGTCAAAATAGCAATAGCACTTAAACTTATATACCGCTTCACAGTACTTTTATAAGCCTCTCTAAGTGGTTTAGAGTGAGCGTATTGCCCCCAACAATCTGGGTCCTCATTTTAGCGACCTCGGAAGGATGGAAGGCTGAGTCAACCTTGAGCCTGGTGGGATTTGAACTGCCAAACTGTAGGCAGCCAGCAGCCAGCGGCAGTAGCCTGCAGTACTGTACTCTAACCACTGCACCACCGTGGTTCTTAAATACATGTTAAGTTTAAATATAAAATTAACAAAGGTTGACAGCATAAACTGATCCCACATTGATAAAATAGGTTTCCCAATAGGGTTAAGGTTAGGGTTATTTGTAAAAGTATAAGATGGAAACAATGCACGTCAAGGAATTGAAGAGTCTATTAGAGCTGGGCTGCTATAATCAATTTAAAGGAAATAAATAAAACAATACATTGTAACAACTTTCTCACACCAAAAATGCAGGGAGTAGATAAAGGATATAGGTAGTCCTTGACTTACGACCACAATTGAGCCCAGAATTTATATTGCTAAGTGAGCAATTTGTGAAGTGAGTTTTGCCCCATTTTACAACTTTTCTTGCCACATTTGTTAAGTGAATCACAGCAGTTGTTAAATTAATAACACGGTTGTTAAATGAATCTGGCTCCCCCATTGACTTTGCTTGTTAGAACATCGTAAAAGATAACCACATGACCCTGGGACACTGCAATGGTCATAAATAGGAACCAGTTGTCAAGCGTCCAAATTGTAAATCATGTGATCAAAGGTCGTAAGTGTGAAAAATGGTCATAAGTCACTTTTTTTCAGTACCATTGTTACTTCGAATGGTCACTAAATGAATTGCTGTAAGTCGAGGACAACCTGTGTTTGCCTGTGTTGATGTGGATATTCTATTTCTCCTTCTATGAAATTAGAAGCAAACTGTGATACTAAAGGACAGCTGATTCTGGATCAAGTGAACATTGCCCAACAATGTATAATTTTGAAGCTCAATGGCATGAGGTTGAATCAATTATGACAGGCATGAGAAATAATTGAAATCTCTTTAACATTTTCTGGGAAAGATGAAAAAAGAGTTTATAAATTGCCCATCACTGGAAACAAGATACTGGATATGCAGTATCCAGCCCATAGAACATATTTACTCTACCCCATTATTCTTTATCAAGATTGGCATGGTGCTATGGATCCCCCAGCCCTATACAAAACTCCTGTTTTAAATCAGTTGTGGAAATTTGGCAAGGAGACTTCTACCTCTAGGAATCTAAGTCCAATAAATCTTCACCTTTTTTTCTTACCAAGGAGGTCTATCTATGAAGCTGGATAATTGACTCAACTTAATGTAAATTGTGAGTTGAAGCCATGGCATAAGAGTTCTTGCATTAACCCTTCATAACTGGGTAACTGGATAACTGGATAGAAGCATTCCTGTCAAACAGACAACAAATGGTCAAAATTGGGAACGTCCTATCAAATTCTGTACCTGTCAACAGTGGTGTCCCCCAAGGCAGTGTTCTAGGACCAATATTCTCACATGACCTCTGTGATCATATTAAGAGCAACTGCATTCTCCTCACTGATGATATTCAACACCACCGACAATACTGCTACCCTTCAAAAAGACCTTGACTATGTATCAGAATGGTCAAACAAATGGCAACTTCAAATCTCAACAAATAAATGCTCCGTCTTACATATTAGCAAAAAAAATCAGAAAATAAAATACAAGCTGAATAGTCAAGACCTTGTTGATGCTCCAAACTCTGTAAAGGACCTTGGAGTACTCATCTCTAATGACCTAAGTGCTATAGCCCACTGTAACTACATAGCCAAAAAGGCATTAAGAGTTGTTAACCTAATCGTACATAGCTTTTTCTCTGGTAATATCACACTACTAACTAGGGCATACAAAACATTTGCTAGACCAATACTTGAATACAGCTCATCAGTCTGGAACCTGCATTATGTATCTGATATTAATACAGTTGAGAGAGTCCAGAAATATTTCACAAGAAGAGTTCTCCACTCCTCTACTCATTGCAGAATACCTTATGCCACCAGACTTGAAATTCTAGACCTAGAAAACCTAGAAGTACACCACCTTTGGTCTGATCTAAGTATAGTATATGAAATTATATATTGCAATGTCCTACCTGTCAATGAATATTTCAGTTTCAACCATAACAATACAAGAGCACACAATAGATACAAACTCAAGGTTAACCGCACCAAACTTGATTGCAGGAAATACAACTTCAGCAACAGAATGGTCAATGTCTGGAATACTCTACCTGACTCTGTGGTTTCTTCCCCAAACCCCAAAAACTTTAACCTTAGACTGTCTACTATTGACCTCACCCCTTTCCTAAGAGGTCTGTAGGGGGCGTGCATAAGCGCACCAACGTGCCTACTGTCCCTGTCCTATTGTTTCTTTTTATTTTTCTTATATGTATCCATTTCATGTACTCATAACTATGTCTGTACTTATACCTATAATCTTATAATCACTTGAATATATATATATATATATATATATATATGTTTTCAGAGATTTTCACGGTAAAGGTATGTAGGTCTTGGTGTATTCGGTCTTGTCCCGTAAGGTTGAGAATACCTTGGCAACGCTTTCAAAAATCTCATCCGTCATCTTCAGGCTGGTGTCTTCAGAATAATTAGGGCCATCAAATAGAGAACACCCCATAACATGAATAAACGGATGATACTTCCCCTACCAGACATCTGGAAACTAGCCCTAATCAACAAACGAGTCCCAGCCACAAAACCAACACCGGACCCAAAATAACACATGATGCCACCACCAATCTCCTTCACCAGACTCAAACCCAAGCCCACGCCACAGATGAAAGGCAACCACCATCCAGAAACCAGACCATGGCTGCAACACCAGCTGCTACACCCTCCAACCCCCAAACTAAGCAAACTGACACACGCTATAAACACATAGCCAGACCTCAAACTCGAGCCAAACCAAGGCCCAGAATGCCACATCACAGCCTTCCACCCAGGATACTACATCACAGAACTCAGGAGATCACAACACAAAACATCAGGAGGTTGCAGCACAGACAACGACCCAGGAGATTACAGCACCACACCCAGGACATCACAACAATAGAACTCAGAAGGTCATCACACAGCCCATTACCCAGGTCGTTACAACACAAAAGGCTGAGAGACACACCTCCAGCACCTCAGCCACACAGGGTCTCAGGAAAAAGCCATCCAATCTGCATACATCAACTCCACAAACCAATCAAAAGTAACAACACATCCAACTCTAGAGTTTAAAAGGGAAAACAGCCACGATCACACACTTCTCCCAGGAGAACGGCTGAAGACACCAGCCTGAAGATGACGGATGAGATTTCAAACGCTGCCAAGGTATTCTCAACCTTACACGGACAAGACCCGAATACACCAAGACCTACATATATATATATATATATATATATATATATATATATATATATATATATATTGGAGATACTGAAATTGCATAAAACTTACAATAATTTAGTGTAGCAAACTATACAACATTTCATATGTAAAATACTAACAGCTCTTTTCTCTCCTATCTCTCATTTAGTATTCCAATATTGAAAGACTGCAAACACCTCTGTCATATTAGATAGATAGATAGATAGATAGATAGATAGATAGATAGATAGATAGATAGTATGCTTTCTCTTCCTCTCTTTAAATTACAATAAATTCCAGCATTCTTCCATAATGTCTGCTGACCTCTTTGTCTAATAAACAAATCTGGGTAGTTATAATGCAGTTCTATATATTATTCCAGGATTGCTCAAATACATTCTTTTTTTCTCTGGAAGAGAGGAATGCATTTATCCCTGGTTCATAGAAGAGAATGCAATTTTTTGCTCATTTCCCCCAAAAACTTAACTAGGCTGGAATTAATCAGTGTTTGTCCTCACTTTTCTTAAAAATCAAGATAACTACCAGTATCAATTACAAAGACAAAAAAAATCAACTATATCTACCACAATTGTTTTCATCCAAGCAAAATCTGCAGACTCAAGCCATGCTTCAAAAATCTCCAGGCCAGGTGAATGAAAGTCAATATTACAATGTGTACAGTATATACCTTCCTATGTCTAACTCTGTGGCGTCTCTGCTGAATTCACTCTGGGAGAAGGAACACCTTTTCCTCCAAAATTACCTAACATTCAAATTCTAAAGGAAGGTAGCCCTTTAATTTCCCATAAGGCCCTGGAGTTTTACCATTCTGAGGCATTGTGGGAATATCCTGGGTTTTTTTTTTAAATGGAAGAGATTCTTCAAACTTGTGATACGTTTTTAAAGTTAAGTGCAATTCTATCAATTCCTCAACATTATTTTTAAAGGCAAGGATGAATAGAAGATTTTGCTTCTATTTAACATTAATTTTGTCACAGATTCTTTCAGGCAAAGGTTCCACATCTCTTACAGAAATAATCAGTGGGGATGTTATTTTGTACTCCCTTGGAAGAAGTCAGAAAAGCACATGGGTTCCTGCATCTGTCATTTATGTTCATTGCTAAGGGGGAACTCCTGTTTTTTCCCAAGGTATAAATTATACATCGTGTTTTTTCTAGAACCAACTCTCAAGTTTTCTCTGATTTCAATGTTCACTTTAAAAGTGAATGTTTGAAAATCTAAACCATCATCTTCATGAATGATTATGAATAACCACAAATAATGAACAAAGTCCTCTTGATTTGGGTACCTCAGAAGTGTTTTTCAAGAAATTGATTATTTCTGTCTACATTTATTGGTTAATAGCAAGGACTAGCTTTGTCAGAAGAAAAGATGGTATTCACAAGACTAAGAAATTTCCCTCAATTAGCTAATCCATCAACGGCTCTCTGAAAAAGCCTGATAATCAGCCAGCAAAAAGCACTGAATCACAGCGCTATTAAAAATCCATGGTACCCATTAAGCAACAAGCCAGCCCTGTATTGAAATACAAAACTATTGCTCGATTCAAATAGATTTATCTAGGCAGCATTATTTACACATTGTCAGAGAGAATATTTCACATTTATGAGAAACAGACATAGGGAATAATGCTAAGAAATCAAACGTGCTTTCTGACTGCAATCCAATTTTGTAACTGCAGCAGGCCACTCTCTTACCCAGTTTGCATTCATTTACCATCCATAGCTGGCTACGTTTACCTGTTTGTTCTCTTTCCTCCCACTGCCAGTCTGAGAAAGAAACCTTATTTGGATGTTCCTTTCTCCGTATAATTAATTCATATTACCTAGCAAGAAAGCAGGACTGTTAGATCTTCTGTAGACTTAGAATCCAGGGTCCATTTAGGTCTGCCTAAAACAGGAATTCAAATTTAAGCCTCCTCAGTTGATATCTATCTTATTTTTGTTTAAGAACATCAAGGGAAGAGAAGCCCACCATCTCCCTTAGTAACCAGTTCTGCTGTCAGTCTGATCTTAAGAATTTTGTTTTCCTTCTGGCCCACAGGAATCTGCTTTTCTATCACTTAAGACCATGATTTCATTACTTGGATAATTCATGCAGAAATGGAGAAGAATCATTGGAATGAGAGCGGTATTAATTGCACAGAGAAAACAATGCTTGAAAGGGCTAAACTAAAGTAGAGCCTGCCATTCAGGGGAATAGATATGATACTAAATGTGTGCTCATTTTTTAATCAAATGCATTTAGCAGTCAAAAACCAATTGGGGGGAGCGGGGGGCGATATCAAAATAGCAACCGACAAACCATGAAAATAAAACTATTCACCTCCCGCTACATTCCTGGCCAACATTCCTCTTCCAAAGCAGCCATTTATCAAAAGGATGCCCCAAAACTACAAAGGCAAGAAGTTGGGATTTTTAGGATCTTAAAGGACAGAGTTAAACATTTATGGCATTTTCAGTCCTGATCTCTTAATCCTATAGAAGCTGTGTTCACACAACATACTTCCCTAGGTCAGGTACAAATCTAGAAACTGCATTTGAACAACATGCTAAGGGTGGTTAGCACAGGCAGAGCATATTTGGTCTGCCATGCTACAGGCAACAAAAAGCAACAGCAAATTAAAAATTGTCTGGGTCTGTTTCTGATTCTTTAAACAGTTACTTTTCCTTAAATTGACCTTTTCTCTTCTCCCATAGCAGACACATTTGGGGTACAAGTAGTCCTTGACTTACAACATAATTGAGCCCAGAATTATGACTGTAAGTCACCATCTCCTTTTAATGACCCCATAATCCTCTGCGGGGTGGAGTCTGGGCAACTGAATGGAGCTGAGTGTTTACTGGCTGGATGCCCTTCCTGTTGCCAATGCGGAGTTTTGTTCAGCACTGAGATATATTCTCATTGTGCCCAGAGAGAGAAATATCTGCCTCTACCTAGGATCAAACTCACAGCCTCCTGATTGTGAAGTTAGAGGGCCACCTCTAGGCCACCACACCACTCTATGACTCTATGACTTGCAAGTCATGCTAGCCATTAAATGGGTCACCAGTTTTACTACAATTTTACTTTCTTTTTTGCACCGGTCATTAAGCCAACGCCGTGGTTGTTAAGTAAACAATTGTTAAGAGAATCCATTGTCCACAATATAACTCTAAGGAAATTCATCATAACTTCAAACAGTTGCTAAGCAGCCGGTTGCCAGTCAAGGCTACTTATATTGATACATGAACATTTTCAGAGACTTGACTGCCATGCTGGGGGAAGTCAATCATAACTATACACTGGGATACCAACAAGACACTGGATTGCACCCGGCCATCCTATTATTGTAAGGAATGCTGACAGACTTCAGGTGAATACATTGTTATAAAGCACAATATTAAAGCACACTATTCATTTTTATTAAAGTAAACTAATCGGGGTTGCCCATTAGACAGTAGTTTGGCGTGGCCCTGGTTTGACAGCCATAACTTAACCAGGTTTGCGGAACTGATTATTCATCTGTTCAGAACTTATTTCAACCCAGAATCTCTCTGGTTCCCGATAGGCCAGCCTATTGTGCTAGACTTCACTGAAGAGTTTTCACAAGGGTATATAGCAATAGGCACACAACAAGATTTCAAAAATGCAGAGAAACTGTGGGAAGCCCCTCCCCACTAGAAGAATGAAATATTTTGGGGAATATTTAAAAAGGCAAGATAAAATATTTCCCCTAAAGGAGAAATGGAAAAAAAATGTTAAGGGAGGCAGAAACCAGCTCCAGTTTCCCTGCCCCAAGCAGAAAATGAAAAGGCCAACTTTTAGAAATGCAGATTTGGTAATCTATTCAGAAAGACTGGGCCAAGACTGAAACTTCAGATAAGCAACACAATAAGCAACACAATCAAGCCAAAGGTTGACAAAATTAGCTCAGACGAACACCTAGGATTTGCATTTTCCCTTTTGCCTATAGAGCCAGCCATGACCCCTACATGACCCCATAGGAATCCAGAAAGTATAAAACCCACCTACTCTCAACTCCATTTTGTCAGCTGTCCCAGAATCACATGCTGTTGGTGGTTCTGTTCATCAATAAACCAACTTTCTTTCCAATCAGCCTCCATTTTATTCTCGGCTTGGAACTGGAACTGGATTTTCCTTCCAACAAAGAGGAGGAAGACCTTCTCTTCCATGCTGTGAGCTTTAATTGCTTTCCCTGTAGCCCCAAACTCTTCTTGCCTTTCCTTGGTTTGGTAAACCCTTCACAGAAGGAACAAACAGATGGCAACCCGAATTAACGTTAACCGCCTGCTAGTTGCTCCAGGAAAGAAAATCCTGCTCCAGGATTTGCAGCAGGAGCCTTTCTGCCACTTTACCTCAGTTCTTGTGGTTGGTGAAGCTGCAGAGAGACCAAAGCCTGCCAGGTTACCCTGAGTAAGCTGAAAGCTGTGGGGCAGAAAGACCTAAATGAAGGAGGAAATATATTCAATCTGACAAAGAGATATATTTACATCTAAAACACATCGCACCATCTCAAAGGTCCTTTTCTTTCATGTTTTAATGAACTTCTCAACCTCTTTCACATAGCAGCCTGCATAGCATTATTACTGCCCTTTGTATTTCACAGAGAAAATGGAGGCTAGGAAAATAAGATATACTATTTCAAAACTTAGCACTGTCTAGCCCCAGTAGAAATCTAATTTTCTGGATATTTTCTTTTCCTTTCGATGCTCAGTAAAAACTAATTATTAGTAGTATGATTAGTGTTATGTGATTGTTATCCCACTCAAGATGGCAAATATACCTAATATTGCTTGGTCCCCCAATTTTCCACACAATAGCAACCCTGTGAGATGGGTTGGGCAGAGAGATAGGGAGTCATTGGCCCAACATTACCCAGCCAGCTAGAGATAGAGTTTGAAGTCCCCTGGCTTCTAAGCCAGCACCTTAGTTACTACACCAAACTGGTTCTCTAATACATAATATAATAAATTAGAGGAGGGGGAGGAGCAGGAGGAAGAGAGGAGGCGGAAGACGAAGATGGAGAAGAGAGAGAGGGAGGGAGGAGGAGGAGGAGGAGGAGGAGGAGGAGGAAGAGGAGGAGGAGGAGGAGGAGAAGGGGAAGGGGAAGGGGAAGAGGAAGAAGAAGAAGAAGAAGAAGAAGAAGAAGAAGAAGAAGAAGAAGAAGAAGAAGAAGAAGAAGAAGAAGAAGAAGAAGAAGAAGAAGAAGAAGAAGAAGAAGAAGACAGTTTTTTTCACAGTGCTAAATGAAATACTTTCAGTTAGGGAAAACTGAATCTTTCTGAAATTGGCTTTCTGTAACTGAGATGAACATAGAATAAAAGAAGACGCTTCGGTGATATTTGTCAGTCAAGAAACTAGCCCCAAATTTTAATTAATGGGTTTTAATTTTGTTTTGTTTTGTTTTTAATATTATTTACCGCAGGAATTCTTGACTTTTCCTGGGTGAAAGATTTGGCCTATGCCACGGGTTGCATTCCAAGAAAAAGTAACAAGAGCAGTGTTATGTATGTAGGTTTGAATGTTATTGGTTTATTTTGAATTGTTCTTGTAAAATGTCAAATAGGATTGGTTTAAATAGTGCGGGAAAAACCCTGCACTCCCATTGGCTGACAACTACGGCTGCTGGCTATAAGAAGCAGCCGTAGCCCAGCCAAGTCGGGTCCATTCGAGCTGTAGTCACTTAATAAACTCTTCACTGAAGCTCTTCGCGTCTGACTCTTCATGCAAACTTAACAAGCAGGACAAAAATTAAATTAAATTCCTCTTCATTTACATTTAAATTTCATCAAAATTAAAGAGAGTTAATGTGATTAGTCCTCGGTCATGCATTTGATCATTTTCTATCCCATTAAAAATTACCAGTTGATATCAACGTTATGGAGCTTCTTGGTGGCATCAGCCAAGGCTATTAGAGACTTACTGTCCTCCTAGGGTAGCAGGTTATATACTTCTGAGCCACCATGTGCCTCTTTTAGACCAAACTACACACAATATTGGGTGTACAGGTAGTCCTTGACTTACAACAGTTCATTTAGTGACCGTTCAAACTCACAACAGCACAGAAACAAGGGACTCATGATTGTTTTTCACTTCTAACCTTTGCAGCATCCCCATGGTCAGGTGAACAAAATCTCATGAGATTTCGGAAGGATGGAAGGCTGAGTCAGCCTTGAGTCTGATGAGATTTGAACTGCCTAATTGTAGGCAGACAGCAGAAGTAGCCTGTAGCCTTCTAACCACTTTACCCAAGGAAATGCCAAATCCCTCTTTTCTGACCAGCCACACCAATCCCAGACCACAGAGCCTTTCTCCCAAAGGGATGAGGCCATTTTCAACAGAAATGAGAATAGGAAGGGACGAGTGAAGTTCTCCTTTTCCTGAGGAAAGTAGTCTAATATTTATTTATTTATTTATTTACTTGATTTGTCAATTGCTTACAAGATAATAGGTATACATATAAACATAGTTATAAATACATGGATACATATAAGAAAATAAAAGAAACAATAGGACAGGGATGGTAGGCACTTTGGTGCGCTTATGCACGTCCCCTACAGACCTCTTAGAAAAGGGGTGAGGTCAATAGTAGACAGTCTAAGGTTAAAGTTTTGGGGGTTTGAGGAAGAAACCACAGAGTCAGGTAGAGTATTCAGGCATTGACCACTCTGTTGCTGAAGTCATATTTCCTGTAATCAAGTTTGGTGTGGTTAACCATGAGTTTGTATCTATTGTGTGCTCTTGTATTGTTATGGTTGAAGCTGAAGTATTCATTGACCGGTAGGACATTGCAATGTATGACTTTATATACTATACTTAGATCGGACCGAAGACGGTGTAGTTCTAGGTTTTCTAGGTCTAGAACCCCAAGTCTGGTGGCATAAGGTATTCTGCAATGAGTAGAGGAGTGGAGAACTCTTCTTGTGAGATATTTCTGGACTTTCTCTACTGTGTTAATATCAGATATGTAATAAAAATCACTCCAGGCTCATCTGCAATTAATTTTCGAGAAAACCTGAAAAGCATCCTAATAACTCATTTAATGCCAAATTTAAATTTAAATTGGCCCTAGACACAGATGCCAAAGCTTGGCAATGAACCATAAGCATACAAAACAGGAGTTTCTATATATGATCTCTGCAAGTTATTTCTCCTCTGGATAAGCCTGGAAGAGAAAAAGAGAGATTTTTCTTTTTTAAAGGGACATTCATAGCTGTCTAAACGATTTTGGCCAGATTTCACATGTAGCTAAGGATCTGTACACCCTGATTTGTTTGCCTCTGTGAGATTGTGGAGAGTTTTTACTATCGTACTACAGCTGGTACTAGAGCAAAATAAAGTGATACCCACCTGAAATAAATATTTATTCATTTCGTGCACCTCCATAGAAATTAATTCTACTGCAGTGAAAACAATCAGCCAAAGTAATCTCAGTCTGCAGACAACAAGGGTACTTGCAATACTTAATGGAGAAATAACCTTCAAAGCCTAATCCATATCCTCAGGAAAAGAAATTATACTCAGAATTGTTGGAAGTTAAAACCCACCCCTCTCCTAGAAAAATGAAATATTTTAGGATATACTAAAAAGGCAGAATATTTCCCCTAAAAGAGAAGTAGAAACTCAGAGAGGCAGAAACTCAGCCCACCACCACCACCTTTGCTAATGGGCCATTAAGGCCTGGGCCACTCTATTCTACATAGCAAAGATCTACCTCCTTCGGGCAGAGCCATTGAATTGCCCTTCATTGCACCACCCACCAAGTTTCAACCAAACTTAGCACACAGACAACCTACAAACCTAGCTATGACCTACAAACCTAGCTATGACAACCTAGCTATGACCTCTGACAGTAGCCAATCAGGATACTCTTCCTGTGCCCCAGGAAATTCAAAGCCCAGAGAGGGCATAAAACTCAGGGACTCTCAGCATCTCTTCTCTTTTCACCCAGGATCTCCAAGCCATGTGGTCCTGTCCCTCATTAAACCATCTTCCCAAGCAGACACCTTTCCAGTGTCTTTCTTCCCACTTGGAACTGAACCCAGAAGGATATTTCTTCCAACAGAAATAAAGACCATGTGGGTATCTGGTGAGTCTCTCTGGGGAAAGCATTTGTGTAAAGATACTCACTCTTAGAAAGTGTCTACTGCTTGCCACGTTGCCTATATTTGCCTGAACTTCATCTGCAGCTCTTTAATTGAAAATGATTTGAAAACTTGCCAATGAGTTAATGAGATCTCTGCATGTTACTGCCTGAGGCAAAACAGGATACAGGACATCATCTTCCCATTGATATCAACGTGCATATTATCCAAGGCATTTTGTCACTTGGTGCATAAACCACTACATGTTCTTTTCTTCAAACTTGAGCAATAAAATAAACCCACCCAAAAAAAAAAATTCAGTTCCTTCCCAGATGTCTATAATGTGCTCTTAAGGCTGACGGGTCCATCCATCCTAATAGGAAGATTGACCTTGTTTTTAGACTCTATCAATTTGTATTTAATTGGATTAATCTAACTGATTAAACTGTTCACACTGCAGCCGCATGTCTGCTTCTTTCTCCTCTTATTTTAAAGGATTGGGTAGACCTTTATACAAACAACATGAGAGGGAGGGGGAATGGATGGGGGATGGAGGGAGATGCGGAGAGGGAGAGAGAGAGAATGAGAATATTGGCCTTAGAGAAGAGTGAATGCCGGTCTACTAGTAGAACAGTATTTCCATTGGTAACTAGAAACCAGAATTTCTGTCAGCAACATTTGCTTCATCAAAGGATGTGGGTGGAGAGTTTAGTTTAGTTTAGTTTTATTGGACTTATATGCCGCCCTCTCTCCCTAGGGACTCAGGGTGGCTCACAGTAAAAAAAAATAGAAATACAATTAATTAAAATACATTAAAACCATAGTAGCTAAGCCCAATAAAAAGTAAAAACCCAATTAAATTTAAAATAACAATAAAACCCCACCCCTTACCCTTCAGTCCAGGCCGGATTCTTGAAACAACCAGGTCTTTAGGTCACGGCGAAAGGAATGGAGGTCAGGGGCCAACCGGAGCTCCAAGGGGAGTCGATTCCACAGGGTGGGCACTCCCACAGAGAAGGCCCTACCCTTGGGCACCACCAGCCGACATTGACTGGCTGATGGCACCCCAAGGAGGCCCTGCCTATGGGAGCGCACAGGGCGATTGGAGAGGGGCAGTTGCTGAACAAGTTTCTCAAAAGAAATGCAGGACAGGACTTAAAAGCACAGAATGTTTTTTTTTTTAAGTTGTAGCCATAAGAGAGGGGGGGAGGGACAGAACAAATCTACCTTGTACGTCATCTATAATGTATAACTTCATAACCTACATGGACAAATTTTGACTGACAAGTTGGCGGGCACCCAAATAAAGTAGAAATTGTGAGAGGGGAAAGAATACAGAATAGATTATCCCCAAAATTAGAGCACAGAGATGTTAAAACCTTCAACCAGGCAGAGGAGGATAACAGTGAAAGAGGATCAAACTCAAAGCCACAACATGTTTTTTCCTCTGTTCATCAGCCTGCAGCTTTTGACCTGAGTTGCTTATGAGAGACAAATACTATCTGATCAGAGCCAGAATTCAAAGCGCAATTCTTAACGTGTCCTGACTTTCTTTGAAATTTGTCTCCTTTACCAGTAAGAAACTCCACTTCACTTTTAAGGATGCTACTGAACGCTGCCTGCAACCAGTTGTTGACAAGCCTCTCGCTTTTTCTTTCCTGTTTAAAACTCCTTAGATTGTTCGCAAGCCTCTTTCTATTCCCTCAGGGCAGGCACTGAATTCTTTAGCAGGCTGGATGAAAATAGCTTCAACTATTTCTGCAGTGGAGCAGAAAAGGTACAAACTCTCTCAGACAGAGCACACGAGTCCTAATCTTTAGACAGACAAAGGAAGTGTTTTTCCTACCACCGCTGCCACTACTCTTAGTTAAGAGTACTTTTGGAAATACAGGCATCCTCGGTGTACAACCACAATTGCTGTTGTTAAGTGAGACATTTGTTACGTGAGCTTCTTACAGCCTTTCCTGCCTCTGTTGTTAAGCCAATCACTGCAGTTGATAAGTTAGTAACACGGCTGTTCAGTGAATCTGGCTTCCCCATTTTCTTTGCTTGACAGAAGCTCAGACAAACAGGGGATCATGTGACTTGGGGACACAGCAACGGTCATAAATATGAACCCATTGCCAAGCGGTTGAATTTTGATCACGTGACCATGGGGATGCCGGAAAGGTCTTAACTATGGAAAAACGGTCATAAGTCACTTTTTTCAGTGCTGTTGTAACCTTGAACGATCATTAAATGAACTGTTGTAAGTTTATTTATTTATTTTTATTTATTTAATTTGACTTGTATGCCGCCTCCTCTCCAAAAAGGACTCAGGGCGGCTCACAGCTAAAACATAACAATAAATAATTACTTAAAACCAGATTAAACAAAAACAAGTCAAATATAAAAATTTTAAACCCCCAAAGTTAAAACAACCATCAAGCCCCCCCAGGAGGTCAGCACAGCCTGGACTGCGCAAATAACCAGGTCTTTAAATCGTGGCGGAAGGTGCAAAGATCGGGGGCCAACCGGAACTCCGGCAGAAGCTGATTCCACAAAGTGGGAGCCACCACAGAATAGGCCCTCCCCCGGGTCACTGCCAAACAACATTGAGTCGCCGACGGCACCCCGAGGAGCCCCCGTCTGTGTGCTCACACAGGGCGGTTGGTATTTGATGCTGGCAGGAGTCACTCTCGTAGATACCCTGGACCCATGCCTTGTAGGACTTTGAATGTTAACACAAGAACCTTGAAAGTTGAGGACTATCTGTACCTACAATGGATTACTATAATCAAGTTGCAACAATTATTGATCACTCTGTCAAAAAAATGAGGATAGAGCTTAAAAGGATGCAAAAGTAAATAAATAAATCAAGAGACAAGAGACTTATAGATTGGAAGGAAAGTGGCCAAGAAAAGGCATCCGAAGTATATAAAACAATGCCTAGTGTGGTAACCTTAATGAGAAATTTTGCTCTTGTGGTCAAAATATTAGATCTCAGACTCATCCATTAAAACTGTAGAGCAAATTCTGGTATGATGGACATATTCCTGCATGCTATTAGTATCTCTCTTTCCCAAGTAACAATAGAAAAGAATAGTTGTAGCTCAGGGTTCAACTGTAGACTTTTGATGCTCTCAGAGCTTGGTTGCTTTCTTGCAGATCTTTCTGCAGATGTTCTTGATCACAGGTCACCAACCTTTCGGATCTTATAATTCATAATTTTAAATCCTGTGGACCACTAATATGATCTGCCTAACGACCGGCTGGGTGGGCGTGGCTAGGTGGTCATGTGATGGATGGGCGTGGCCAACTTGATGTCACACATCGAGGGGCACCTCACCAAGCTCTATTCACCCCTCCCCTCCCAGCCATTCCTCGTTTGCCCGTCCGGGCTCCTTAGGGCCCCAGCAGGAAGCAGTTGTTGGAGCTAAGCAGCCACCACAAGAAACAGTTGGCAAAACAGCTGGCTCAGTTCAAATTGGATCTGACCGAGGAAGCTCAGCAGAAGCACCTCACTGAGGACTACAACCACAGGCTTTCCAATCAGAGGGAAGGCCTCCGGGAGTGCAAGGCCAGGTCTCGGCAACTGGAGGCTCAGCAGGCTGAGATGGTCAGGCAGTTCCAGGCCGTGGTGCAGTCCTCCGGCTCTTCACCAGCTTCCTTCCAGCCTTCACGCAAAGCTCTGTGCCAGGAGGCTGAAGCAGACCCCAAGTCAGAATTTCTGCCCCCCTCCAACCCACACAAAAAGACCCAGAAGGAGGACACTCTGCAGCAACACAAATGTTCACTGCACGTATCCGGCCCAGGGGCTGTAGTTTGGGGATCCCTGATTTAGTACAATATAAAAAATGCAAATAATGTTTCTGCAGACCACCCAAATTTTCTCGTGGACCACTGTCCTTGATGATGTTGGGTAATGAAATGTCTGTGGGAAAACAACGAAGCTCAGAGCCCACCAAGGACCCCACACTTCCCATATAAGCCATTGATTTAGACTGCTGGTAGTACAACTAATGCAGCATGACAATCATGACAAAATGAGGAGACAACCGAACGGATCAACAAAATGGAAGTTCTCCAACCCATGCCATGTAAGTTCGATTGCATTTGATTTGCATGCAGAAAGACCAAGCCATCCTTCTCTGACATCTGCAGTGATGGCAGTCAAGTAGCAGGTAATTGGAAAAGCCTATCAACGCAGACAAAATAGTTAGACAATTTGAGCTATTATAGGTCAGCTGTTGCTGTGGCTCTAGAAAGATTATCTTAACTGAGGTTTTACATTCCAGTTTTCTTGGCACCAGGAAAATATACATAATTGGCCTTGGGAAAAATTCATCATTTGATGGGCAGACCCCATGGTGATGTGTAAATGTCACCCATGCAAAGAAAAAAATATACCTGTATAAACTGTGATTATGACATCTGCAAGAATGAGGAAAGCATAATTTTAAAAAAAGATGTACTCCTTAAAAAAAAGTGGAGTGTTTTTTTGGTATTTTGGACATATGGCCTCAAATAGATGAGAATTGAAATCAGAGGCGGTATTCAGCAGGTTCTGACCAGTTCTGGAGAACCAGTAGCGGAAATTTTGAGTAGTTTGGAGAACCAGCAAATACCATCTCTGACTGGCCCCACCCCCATCTATTCTCTGCCCCCCCCCCCTGAGTCCCAGCTAGGTCTTCTTTGGTTGCCCTGCACAGGAGAACGGAGCTGGAAAGCAGGTTAGTGGGGTGGGGAGGGAATGGGGATTTTTACAGTATCCTTCCCCCAGGAGTGGGGAGGGAATGGAGATTTTAGAGTATCCTACCCTTGCCACGCCCACCAAGCCACGCCCACAAAACTGGTAGTAAAAATTTTTGAATCCCACCACTGATCGAGATCTGCAAGGACTATCTTTGCAGCAAAGCAGAAATCTTTCAGAAATAAGTAGATCTGAGGGTGAGTATAAATGGGCGCACACAAATGTATGGCATTCATATTAATTTAATGGCAACCAAGAAACATGTTAACTTGCATCCTCTGGCTTGTCTTAAGGGAACTGCTTATATGAATGTGATGATGTAAGCTGCTTACATAATATTGTGCTGAAATATCAATTACCGGCAACCTTGTCTACTGGCAAATCGCTGGGTGATGCACAGTGGTGATCAAACTATATATGCACATCCTCCTATTTACGATTCAGTGACTTACTCAGCTCCCTGGGTACCCTGCTGCTCCAGCCTCAAATAACTGGTTCCTCTCCTAGTTGCTCTTTCGAACTTGATTTATTTCAGAAAAACTGACTCCAAGGAACATGCACAAAAGAAAATACAGTAAAAGGTCTTCAGGGTGTGGTGGCTTGGCATCAACTTTGCCATTAAATGGCTTCCTCATGGGGAAGAATACTAGAAGGGTCACCTGGAGGCCTACATTATATAGATAATATATAAAAGCGAAGTACCACGTACACATCATCACAAAATCTCCAGAACCGTAAAGCCTACAAACTTGAAATTTGGCATGTATGTTCCTCTTGGCTTCTAGGTGCTCACTAAGAAAGGATTTTTCAAAATGACCATCAGAGCTTTAGTATTTCATATATTATTATTAACATGCTCTGATGCTAAGGAGTTGTACTCCCCCTCCCCACCTGAAACGAAATCTGTTCCAAATGCAAAACACAAGCAGAGGAGAGGGGTTTCAGTTTCAGTTTTAGTTTCACAGCAGCAACTAGCTTTAGTACAGAACAGTTCAGCTAAGCCATGCCCAGGCTCCTTGCTGTCTCCTTCTTGCTCACACAGCAAATACTGTTTCAGTTTCCAAACAGCTCTCAACTCTTTCACACACTGACAGGACACTAGCCAGATGAATACTGATGGATGCTGGTAGGCAGAGGTGGTATTTTTTCCCCTTATTTTCCTCCCCCAAAACTAAGCCCGACCACATAGCTTCATAGCGAAGCCCAGGTATCGAGCTAGTACCTAGCAGTACCCCTATAAAAGTACATAAAACCACCATCCATGCTCAGATTGCAATGCTGGCCATTGTATGCATGCAATACCGTCCAGTATTATTTCCAGTGGCTCTGGAAAATTCTGTGCCTTTTCACACAGATCCATATATAAGTAACATAATTTTTTTTGCCTCTTGTTCATGTCTTTTGTTCTCCCTGTCTTGTGTCCTGTTTGTGCCACTTAAGTGTTTTGATGTTTGCTGTTATTTGCTAAATTAAACATTGAACTACATCTTTCCTAACAGAAGAGAGTTTTTTGTGTGGGGTTGTTTGCCCTAATGTGGGTACAGGAAGTCACTAGAGTTGCTGGATGTAAACTGGACTGGAAATTATCCACAGTAATTTCCCCACAGACATTAAGTGATGGAATCCAGTACATTTGGGTAGGCAATGAGGTGTCCATGGACATAAAATCTCCTGGGTCATATCCTCTTGCCTCGTCTTCCAGTTCCATCCAACTATTAGAATAATGAAATGAGATTCTGGCACGGTGCAAAGCAAAGTCCCAGCTTCTGATATCATCTTCATTTGTATGAGTATTTCTGGGACCCATAACAGCATCCCAGAACATATAATAATGCAGACCAATCTAGGAAAAAAATAAGAGGTGCGTGGCAATCTGGAGAGAAAGGAATAGCAAAGAGCAACTTTGTGGTATTGTCTTCTGAACTTTGATATTTTTGGACCGCTTATATCTATCATAGCAGTCATTTTGGCTTGCTCAACTGCCAAGAAAGATTCAATCCATCAATCAGACTAGAACTGGAAGGGACCTTGGAGCAGGGGTGGGCTTCAAAAAATTTAGCAAAGGGTTCTCTGCACAGTTGCTGGGTAGCTGTGGCCATGGTGGGCGTGTCCTAGTCAGCCTCCTGCACCACTGCTGGAGGGTGGGCAGTTTTGCCATTCCCAGGCTCTGGAGGCTTTCCACGAGCCTCCTGAGGGCAAAAACGGCCTCCCCTGGCTCTGGAGACTCTCTGGAAGCCGGAAACAGGCCCACTTCTGGCCTTCCCGAACTTCTGAAAGGCCCATTTTTTTGCCCTCCCCGAGCCTCCATGCGCACCCTGCACTTACTTGCATCCAAAATGGGCCGCATGGGGACTCCTGGGATGGGCAGTGTTATGTATGCAGGTTTGAATGTCATTGGTTAAGTTTGAACTGTTCTTGTAAAATGTCAGAAATGATTGGTTTAAAAGTGCGGAAAACTCTGCACTCTGATTGGCTGGCAACTGCGGCTGCTGGCTATAAGTAGCAGCCGCAGCCCAGCCAAATCGGGTCTGTTATGAGCTGTAGTCACTAATAAACTCTTCACTGAAGCACTCCGCGTCTGACTCTTCATGCAAATCTAACACTGGCGACGAAGGTGGGATCCTTCCTGAAGAGAAGACAACGCGGAGAAGAAGCCGAGAGAGATGGCTGTGCTGAACACCCCCAGCCCTGTTCGATCCGATGGCAGAAGACTGGGACTCATATGCAGATCGTTTCCAAATGTATTTGGAGGGAAACGATCTCGCCGACATTTCCGACAAGCGGAAGAGGGCGGTCTTTCTCACCACTGCAGTCCGGCCATTTTCAAGATGGCGAAGGCATTGGCGGGAGCTGCAGACGTGAAGGTAATGGACTGGCCCGACTTAGAAAAGTTATTAAGAGCCCATTACGCCACAAGTATCGTGCCTCATTAAGAGACACGAATTCTACCGTCGGGATCAAGGGAAAGCGTTAATGACTTCATGGCAAGTTTAAGGGACATTGGGGGTGCATGTGAATTTATCAACTTAGAAGAGGCCATGCACGATCGATTTGTTCTAGGCCTAAAAGACAAGGTTTTGCAGAGCAAATTATTAATGAAACCTAAGATCACATTTAAGGAGGCCATAGAAGAAGCTTCTTCAGCGGAAGCTACCAAGTCCTCAGCAGCAGCCATGAAGAAAATTAACAAGGCCATAAGCCATCCTGTTGTGGAAAAATCCACAACAACCCATTGAGCAATTAGATTCTATTCAGACTGTAGCGAGGTGGAGGAAGGAATTTATAGACTCAGAATGGAGAAGAAAAGGAAAGACCTTGGAAGAAAGAGGCAAGACTTTTATTGCAGAGGTTGGGGGCCACCCACTGAATGCAAGTTTTTGATACCATCTGTCTCCGTTGTGAAAAAGAGGTCACCTAGCAAGAGTCTGCAAATCATCCAGAACTCCACCAAGCAGAAAGAAGTTTCCTGACAAAGATTAACAACTTCAGTGAGAAAATGGGGCGCAACACAGAAGAAAAGGGGAAGAATGAAACTCATCAAACAGTCACCATTGGTCATTCTTCACCCTTAAGAAGCAGAAAAGTACATGTGAAGGTACTTATTGAAGGAAGGCCTTGCCAAATGGAAGTGGACTCAGGCTCCTATTTATCTATGGTGTCATGGGACACTATTCACAGGCTACTTCCCAACATTCAGAAAAGCATTTCCAGAAGCAAGCACTGACTCTTAAAGACTACCAAGGGAACAAGATTCCAGTAGTTGGAACAAGAGAATTCATCGTGAAGTTCAAAGGCCACACCAAACATTTGCCCCTGACCATCGTGGACAAGGACCGCCCAAGCTTGCTGGGACTTGAGTGGTTCAATCCACTAGGCATCGAGGTGACTGGCATCAATCACGTGAGCAACACTGAATGGGAGGAGGCCCTGAAGTCTGAGTTTCCAGAGGTCTTCAGCGACGGATTGGGCAAGTATATGGGGACCCCTATCACTTTCAACCTAGATCCCAAGGTGCCCCAATTCGCTTAAAGCCCAGAAGGGTCCCATTTGCCTTAAAGGAAAAAATTGATGCACAATTAGACAAATTAATAGTTCAAGGGGTTTTAGAGCCCACTGACCACTCCAGATGGGAGACACCCATAGTCACACCAGTCAAGACTGATGGGTCAGTGAGAATCTGTGGGGACTATAAGGGGACATTGAACCATGCACTTCAACAGAGCACATATCCAGTTCCAGTGGTGCATCATTTATTACATTCACTTGGCAGGGGTACAGTTTTTGCCAAATTGGATCTGGCCTAGGCATATCAACAACTAACAGTTGATGATGCCACTGCAGAGGCCCAAACCATTGTAACTCATAGAGGTGCCTTCAAATGAAAAAGGTTGCAGTTTGGAGTAAGCATGGCACCAGGCATTCACTGAAGCACTCCGCGTCTGACTCTTCATGCAAATCTAACAGGCAGGGTGGGGTGGGTGGGGTCAGCCATGAGTGGGATTTGGGGGTTCTCCAAAGTGCATAGAATCTTAGCTAAGGGATCTCCTGAACCCCTGCGAATCCCCCAGCAGCCCACCTCTGCCCTGGAGTCTTCTAGTCCAACTTCCACTCAAGCAAGAAACCCTGAACCATTCCAGACAAGTGGCTGTCCAGTCTCTTTTTAAAAACCTCCAGTGATGGAGCACAACTTCTGAAGGCAAGCTATTGAGGACTGCCATATTATACTATGTGAAATGTGTATAATATTGTACACTGCCATGTATAATATTGTTTTATAATATGTATAATATTATACATATTACACACAAAACAGTGGTGGCTGCTTCAGATCTCTCACCCATTTCCCAGCCGTTTGGCTGCATTCAACATGATTGTTCATCAGGTGGGGCAAGAATTAGCACAGAAGACCGAAAGCACATTTCACAGTTTTTGATTGGGAGGATAAAACACTTTCTGGAAACTCTATCAAATCAGATTAGAATGAGTGGCATGTCAAGTTGTCTACTTTTCCTTTCAAATGCCCAGTCCAAGACGTTTCTTGGGCAGGAATTGGTCATCTTTATTGCTTATTATTATTGTTTATATTTAGTCTCCCATTTTTGACAAATAATTCCATTTGCTTTTATGGTTGTTTTTTTTCCAAACAAACTTTAGATAGATAGATAGATAGAT